>JADLSH010000011.1:0-375798 GCA_016169945.1 Trachythela sp. YZ-2020
CTAATGTTAAGAGTTAATATTTACAAGTAATCTTAAATAAAATTTGAAAATTTTTGATAGAATTCGATAAATTTACTTCGACTCCAGCGTTCGGTTAAAACATTCAATCCCATACACAATTGGGCTATTTTTAAATCAACTAGTTCAGTTCGATATCTAAAATTATACAGTTTTTCTCCATTTGATCTAGTTTGTCTCTGTCTTATCTGATTAACTGTTTCTGGCAATAAACTGTGTAATCTATGTCTAGGGTCTGTCATTGTTTTTATAAGGTTTCCGCACATCTCTTCTCTGCGAGCCTTTAATGTTTTAAGGTTACAGTCCAGTAATGCTTCTTCATAAGTCAGACCAGGACAAATTATCCTAAGCGCACGCTTCTGAACTCTGTTCTATGTCAGTAGACCGTTCCTTGGTTAAGTTTCTGTGCCAAATTTTAGTACAATATTCAAGTGTCGATCTTATGACAGCCATATAAAAGGCTTTTAAATCCTGCTTTGGTGCACCATAACCTTTAACATCTTCAGAAAATACAGTCTTTTTACCGCTTTAACAATATAGCATGTGTTAGTTGACCACTTCAAATTGTCATCAATCCATAAAACCAAGTAATTTGTAACATTTAACCCTTTCAAATACATGTCTATTGGGATTTCTAGCGGTGGAATAACAGTTACATTTTTTCGAAAGTCAATTATCATTTCTTTGCATTTCGTTTGATTTAACTCCATCATATCTTCTTCAGTAAACCTTAAAACGCTCTTAACTTTACTTTCAGCACCACCCAGTTGCTTCCCAGAAATATGGTGGCTTTATTGACATCTAGTACTGTATAATGTAGTGTCATCCATAAACATTAATGTATCATGTCTAAGTATAACATTAGTTTCCATGTTGGTTGATATCATGAGTTGGATTTCTTTCTTTTATTACAGAGGGAAGTTTATCAATCTTTATTACAAAGGCAATTGGTCCGAGTTTACTTCCTTGTGGCACTCCGCCATTGATATATGCATAATCAGACGTATCATTCCCAAATTTAGTAAAATGGGATCTTTTATTGAGGTATGTTCCAAAACCATTGATTAAGGCCAATCTAACTCCCATCTCTTTCATATTTCTTAGCAGTATATTATGATTTTCTCTCAATTAGATCGAACGCTTTTCTAAAGTCGTAAGAAAATTATTCGTATTACTCTTTGTGGCTCGTCCATTGCTCTATACCAGTTGTGGAGTAGATTTAGAAGGCATACAAAGTCGAAGATCCTGGGAGCTCTCCATATTGGGAATTGGAAATTTTCCCATTTATATCTTCATTTATCCAATTTGTTGGTAAAGGATTCTGAACTTTTGATAAAACACTGGTTAATGCAATCGGTCTAAGGTTTTCATGATTGTACATGGTGTGATCTTAGGAATCCCAGTTACTTTGTATTTTTTCCAAGTTTCAGGAAATTTCTTTGTCTGAAATGACTCATTACTGGGAAAATTTCAGCAAGGGAACGGCAAACAATTTCGAAAACATTTTCAGAATCTTCAAAGGTGGATCATTTGGCCCAGGTGCCTTGTTAACATTAATTGCATTCAATTTCAGCAACTTTTTCAACACTGATTAACGGTAGATCATCCGGGCATTGCATTTCTAGCCACTCGTTTGATATATGTGGATAATTTATCGTTAAATTAGCAAAGAAGTTATTAATTGAATCTGCTGATTGTTTATCGTTCATTTGGAGATTTGTCTCGGAGTCTACTAGAGTCACAGCGTTTTTCCTTGATCCAATTAATCTTTTAACTTGCTTCCACCATGCTTTTGGGCATGAACTATGGTTTGGTCTTACCTTTTATCATAAAACTGCAGCTTGGCTTTCTTTATCTCAGCTGAAACTTGTCTACGTAAATATTTGAAGAGCTCGGTTTTATTGTTTTTAAAAGCTTTATTTCTTTTATCCATCAGAGATTTAATTTTTTGCGTCATAAAGGGTTTATCGTTGGTATGCTTTATTATTCTTTCGGGAAAAACTCGTTGATAATCACTTTAGTAAAATGAAGAAAAGCATCAACTTTCTCATCGAGTCCTTTGTTAGAGAAAAGTTCACTCCAGTCATAGTTCTCAGAAAACCCCAAACTGTTCCGTACTTGTATGGTTGAGATCTCTCACTTTTACCTTTACTATGTTTCCAGCCTTTACTACAGAGGCATCAGTTCTCGCTTTCCACAACACAATGTTATGATCTGATGTTGATAGAGGTGCCAAGACCTCAGGATTTATATAGAAATGCGCGATATTTGTAAAAATCAAATCAAGTATATTGTTATTCCGTGTCGGAACCTTAACAACTTGTTTGAGACTACAGTGTCTATTTAATCGACTCTGTTGAAAGCCGTTACTCGTTGGGTTAAAATCGCCCGAAACAATGAAAGCTGAGTTAGGACTTTCAGTACAGAGTTTGTCATAGCAATTATAAAAGTAATCATAAAAACTGTCTATCTCGCTATGACTCGGTGGTAGGTATACGCAGCACACCACAATTTTTGAAATTGCTCTTGGTAACCATTTTGGACGTAATGTAACCCATTGACACTCAAACAAGGGGTCATTCAAGTCCTTGCGAATTTTAAATGGTATTTTGTTGTTCACATATAAAGCAACACCCCCTCCTGTACCATACGTTCTATCATTTCTAACCAATGTCATTCCAGAAACAGCCATATGCTTTGAGTTCACTGAATGTTACAGTGCGCGATATATGAAATAAGAATTTGTTATTCAGACAGACAATATTTTAGTTTCTGCGATCTACATGCAGGTAATAGCATTTTAAGCATTTTGTTACTTCAATGAAGTCATATCTCACAATGAAATTCCCAATCGAAAAATAGGTTTATTCTCTGTCATTAGGAAGACAATTACACAATGAATTCGTACACTCGATATTGTTAGAACGTTGGCATATTAGGCATTGACATAATGAAAACTTTAATCTGCTTCAAATAAGACAAGAACCAAATTTACCAGAGTGTCAGAGATAGGAAAGCAGGCGATTTAGTCAACAGGTAATTGCTTAAAGTTGTTCATTATTATAATTTTATAACAACACAAAGTATGTCAAAATCTGGATGAATTTATCATTACACTTTTCGGTTTTTCAAATCGGGTTAATCACTTATTGTTCTTGTTCTTTCTCAAATCTTCTAACTTTATAACTATCGAACATAGCCATATTTCTCGATGATATTGTTTAATTGCCTAACTCTGACATTCTGGCATTGTCGGGTGTAGTTGCTATTTGATCTTGGTGATAGTCCCCGTAATGCCAGTGTCAAATTTGCCAAGGTCCTTACAATGCCCAATGTACCAATCTGTTGTGTAATTCAGTTTCTCAATATTACCAAAAATCGATGAGAGTGTCTTTTTCTACTTTGGAAGATAATTTAGGCCTTTAATTTAATAATAGACATGTATGTTTGAAACAATTTATGTGGTCAAGCGGTTAGGTTAACCTTTAGTTGTTAGTGGCCTACGAAATTTCTTTCCTGAACTGACAAGCTAAATTCTGATGTTCGCAAATTTGCAACTTATTTTCTCATGAATTACAATGTAAACATTAACTTGTTCGCACCATGCTGCAGGGACTGAGCTGCCGATTTAACATTTCTTTGGCGACGTTTTCCTGTGTATCATATCTAATCTTTGCCCACTAAATTCCAGAAATAAAAGTTGTATATTTCGAATTCTTTCTACTTTATTAACCAGAACTATATATTCAGTTACCATATTTTTCCATATCGTTTTACGTAATGACCTGCCTAAATTGTACTTCTCTGTATATAATCGAGCTGTACAACAAATTCAATATATATAATACTCATATCATATGCTTTGAGTTCACTGAATGTTACAGTGCGCGATATATGAAATAAGAATTTGTTATTCAGACAGACAATATTTTAGTTTCTGCGATCTACATGCAGGTAATAGCATTTTAAGCATTTTGTTACTTCAATGAAGTCATATTCACAATGAAATTCCCAATCGAAAATAGGTTTATTCTCTGTCATTAGGAAGACAATTACACAATGAATTCGTACACTCGATATTGTTAGAACGTTGGCATATTAGGCATTGACATAATGAAAACTTTAATCTGCTTCAAATAAGACAAGAACCAAATTTACCAGAGAGTCAGAGATAGGAAAGCAGGCGATTTAGTCAACAGGTAATTGCTTAAAGTTGTTCATTATTATAATTTTATTACAACACAAAGTATGTCAAAATCTGGATGAATTTATCATTACACTTTTCGGTTTTTCAAATCGGTTAATCACTTATTGTTCTTGTTCTTTCTCAAATCTTCTAACTTTATAACTATCGAACATAGCCATATTTCTCGATGATATTGTTTAATTGCCTAACTCTGACATTCTGGCATTGTCGGTGTAGTTGCTATTTGATCTTGGTGATAGTCCCGTAATGCCAGTGTCAAATTTGCCAAGGTCCTTACAATGCCCAATGTACCAATCTGTTGTGTAATTCAGTTTCTCAATATTACCAAAAAATCGATGAGAGTGTCTTTTTTTCTACTTTGGAAGATAATTTAGGCCTTTAATTTAATAATAGACATGTATGTTTGAAACAATTTATGTGGTCAAGCGGTTAGGTTAACCTTTAGTTGTTAGTGGCCTACGAAATTTCTTTCCTGAACTGACAAGCTAAATTCTGATGTTCGCAAATTTGCAACTTATTTTCTCATGAATTACAATGTAAACATTAACTTGTTCGCACCATGCTGCAGGACTGAGCTGCCGATTTAACATTTCTTTGGCGACGTTTTCCTGTGTATCATATCTAATCTTTTGCCCACTAAATTCCAGAAATAAAAGTTGTATATTTCAATTCTTTCTTACTTTATTAACCAGAACTATATATTCAGTTACCATATTTTCCATATCGTTTTACGTAATGACCTGCCTAAATTGTACTTCTCTGTATATAATCGAGCTGTACAACAAATTCAATATATATAATACTCATATCATATGCTTTGAGTTCACTGAATGTTACAGTGCGCGATATATGAAATAAGAATTTGTTATTCAGACAGACAATATTTTAGTTTCTATGATCTACATGCAGGTAATAGCATTTTAAGCATTTTGTTACTTCAATGAAGTCATATCTCACAATGAAATTCCCAATAAAAAATAGGTTTATTCTCTGTCATTAGGAAGACAATTACACAATGAATTCGTACACTCGATATTGTTAGAACGTTGGCATATTAGGCATTGACATAATGAAAACTTTAATCTGCTTCAAATAAGACAAGAACCAAATTTACCAGAGAGTCAGAGATAGGAAAGCAGGCGATTTAGTCAACAGGTAATTGCTTAAAGTTGTTCATTATTATAATTTTATTACAACACAAAGTATGTCAAAATCTGGATGAATTTATCATTACACTTTTCGGTTTTTCAAATCGGGTTAATCACTTATTGTTCTTGTTCTTTCTCAAATCTTCTAACTTTATAACTATCGAACATAGCCATATTTCTCGATGATATTGTTTAATTGCCTAACTCTGACATTCTGGCATTGTCGGGTGTAGTTGCTATTTGATCGTGGTGATAGTCCCCGTAATGCCAGTGTCAAATTTGCCAAGGTCCTTACAATGCCCAATGTACCAATCTGTTGTGTAATTCAGTTTCTCAATATTACCAAAAAATCGATGAGAGTGTCTTTTTTTCTACTTTGGAAGATAATTTAGGCCTTTAATTTAATAATAGACATGTATGTTTGAAACAATTTATGTGGTCAAGCGGTTAGGTTAACCTTTAGTTGTTAGAACGAAATTTCTTTCCTGAACTGACAAGCTAAATTCTGATGTTCGCAAATTTGCAACTTATTTTCTCATGAATTACAATGTAAACATTAACTTGTTCGCACCATGCTGCAGGGACTGAGCTGCCGATTTAACATTTCTTTGGCGACGTTTTCCTGTGTATCATATCTAATCTTTGCCCACTAAATTCCAGAAATAAAAGTTGTATATTTCAATTCTTTCTTACTTTATTAACCAGAACTATATATTCAGTTACCATATTTTTCCATATCGTTTTACGTAATGACCTGCCTAAATTGTACTTCTCTGTATATAATCGAGCTGTACAACAAATTCAATATATATAATACTCATATCATATGCTTTGAGTTCACTGAATGTTACAGTGCGCGATATATGAAATAAGAATTTGTTATTCAGACAGACAATATTTTAGTTTCTGCGATCTACATGCAGGTAATAGCATTTTAAGCATTTTGTTACTTCAATGAAGTCATATCTCACAATGAAATTCCCAATCGAAAAATAGGTTTATTCTCTCTCATTAGGAAGACAATTACACAATGAATTCGTACACTCGATATTGTTAGAACGTTGGCATATTAGGCATTGACATAATGAAAACTTTAATCTGCTTCAAATAAGACAAGAACCAAATTTACCAGAGTGTCAGAGATAGGAAAGCAGGCGATTTAGTCAACAGGTAATTGCTTAAAGTTGTTCATTATTATAATTTTATAACAACACAAAGTATGTCAAAATCTGGATGAATTTATCATTACACTTTTCGGTTTTTCAAATCGGGTTAATCACTTATTGTTCTTGTTCTTTCTCAAATCTTCTAACTTTATAACTATCGGACATAGCCATATTTCTCGATGATATTGTTTAATTGCCTAACTCTTGCATTGTCGGTTGTCGTTGCTATTTGATCTTGGTGATAGTCCCGTAATGCCAGTGTCAAACTTGCCAAGGTCCTTACAATGCCCAATGTACCAATCTGTTGTGTAATTCAGTTTCTCAATATTGCCAAAAAATCGACGAGAGTGTCTTTTTTTCTACTTTGGAAGATAATTTAGGCCTTTAATTTAATAATAGACATGTATGTTTGAAACAATTTATGTGGTCAAGCGGTTAGGTTAACCTTTAGTTGTTAGTGGCCTACGAAATTTCTTTCCTAAACTGACAAGCTAAATTCTGATGTTCGCAAATTTGTAACTTATTTTCTCAAGAATTACAATGTAAACATTAACTTGTTCGCACCATGCTGCAGGGACTGAGCTGCCGATTTAACATTTCTTTGGCGTTTTTTTCCTGTGTATCATATCTAATCTTTGCCCACTAAAATCCAGAAATAAAAGTTGTATATTTCGAATTCTTTCTTACTTTATTAACCAGAACTATATATTCAGTTACCATATTATTCCATATCGTTTTACGTAATGACCAGTCTAAATTGTACTTCTCTGTATATAATCAAGCTGTACAACAAATTCAATATATAATACTCATATCATATGCTTTGACTTCAATGAATGTTACAGTGCTCGATATATGAATTAAGAATTTGTTATTCAGACAGACAATATTTTAGTTTCTGCGATCTACATGCAGGTAATAGCATTTTAAGCATTTTGTTACTTCAATGAAGTCATATCTCACAATGAAATTCCCAATCGAAAAATAGGTTTATTCTCTGTCATTAGGAAGAGAATTACACAATGAATTCGTACACTCCATATTGTTAGAACGTTGGCATATTAGGCATTGACATAATGAGAACTTTAATCTGCTTCAAATAAGACAAGAACCAAATTTACCAGAGAGTCAGAGATAGGAAAGCAGGCGATTTAGTCAACAGGTAATTGCTTAAAGTTGTTCATTATTATAATTTTATAACAACACAAAGTATGTCAAAATCTGGATGAATTTATCATTACACTTTTCGGTTTTTCAAATCGGTTAATCACTTATTGTTCTTGTTCTTTCTCAAATCTTCTAACTTTATAACTATCGAACATAGCCATATTTCTCGATGATATTGTTTAATTGCCTAACTCTGACATTCTGGCATTGTCGGGTGTAGTTGCTATTTGATCTTGGTGATAGTCCCCGTAATGCCAGTGTCAAATTTGCCAAGGTCCTTACAATGCCCAATGTACCAATCTGTTGTGTAATTCAGTTTCTCAATATTACCAAAAAATCGATGAGAGTGTCTTTTTTTCTACTTTGGAAGATAATTTAAGCCTTTCATTTAATAATTGACATGTATGTTTGAAACAATTTATGTGGCGAAGCGGTTAGGTTAACCTTTAGTTGTTAGTGGCCTACGAAATTTCTTTCCTGAACTGACAAGCTAAATTCTGATGTTCGCAAATTTGCAACTTATTTTCTGATGAATTACAATGTAAACATTAACTTGTTCGCACCATGCTGCAGGGACTGAGCTGCCGATTTAACATTTCTTTGGCGACGTTTTCCTGTGTATCATATCTAATCTTTGCCCACTAAAATCCAGAAATAAAAGTTGTATATTTCGAATTCTTTCTTACTTTATTAACCAGAACTATATATTCAGTTACCATATTTTTCCATATCGTTTTACGTAATGACCTGCCTAAATTGTACTTCTCTGTATATAATCGAGCTGTACAACAAATTCAATATATATAATACTCATATCATATGCTTTGAGTTCACTGAATGTTACAGTGCGCGATATATGAAATAAGGATTTGTTATTCAGACAGACAATATTTTAGTTTCTGCGATCTACATGCAGGTAATAGCATTTTAAGCATTTTGTTACTTCAATGAAGTCATATCTCACAATGAAATTCCCAATCGAAAAATAGGTTTATTCTCTGTCATTAGGAAGACAATTACACAATGAATTCGTACACTGATATTGTTAGAACGTTGGCATATTAGGCATTGACATAATGAAAACTTTAATCTGCTTCAAATAAGACAAGAACCAAATTTACCAGAGTGTCAGAGATAGGAAAGCAGGCGATTTAGTCAACAGGTAATTGCTTAAAGTTGTTCATTATTATAATTTTATAACAACACAAAGTATGTCAAAATCTGGATGAATTTATCATTACACTTTTTGGTTTTTCAAATCGGGTTAAACACTTATTGTTCTTGTTCTTTCTCAAATCTTCTAACTTTATAACTATCGGACATAGCCATATTTCTCGATGATATTGTTTAATTGCCTAACTCTTGCATTGTCGGTTGTCGTTGCTATTTGATCTTGGTGATATAGTCCCCGTAATGCCAGTGTCAAACTTGCCAAGGTCCTTACAATGCCCAATGTACCAATCTGTTGTGTAATTCAGTTTCTCAATATTGCAAAAAATCGACGAGAGTGTCTTTTTTCCTACTTTGGAAGAGAATTTAGGCCTTTTATTTAATAATAGACATGTATGTTTAAAAGAATTTATGTCGTCAAGCGGTTATAGGTTAACCTTTAGTTGTTACTGGCCTACGAAATTTCTTTCCTGAACTGACAAGCTAAATTCTGATGTTCGCAAATTTGCAACTTATAGTCTCATGAATTACAATGTAAACATTAGCTTGTTCGCACCATGCTGCAGGGACTGAGCTGCCGATTTAACATTTCTTTGGCGATGTTTTGCTGTGTATCATATCTAATCTTTGCCCACTAAAATCCGGAAATAAAAGTTGTATATTTCGAAATATTTTTTACTTTATTAACCAGAACTATATAGTCAGTTACCATATTTTTCCATATCGTTTTACGTAATGACCTGCCTAAATTGTACTTCTCTGTATATAATCAAGCTGTACAACAAATTCAATATATAATACTCATATCATATGCTTTGAGTTCACTGAATGTTACAGTGCGCGATATATGAATTAAGAATTTGTCATTCAGACAGACAATATTTTAGTTTCTGCGATCTACATGCAGGTAATAGCATTTTAAGCATTTTGTTACTTCAATGAAGTCATATCTCACAATGAAATTCCCAATCGAAAAATAGGTTTATTCTCTGTCATTAGGAAGACAATTACACAATGAATTCGTACACTCGATATTGTTAGAACGTTGGCATATTAGGCATTGACATAATGAAAACTTTAATCTGCTTCAAATAAGACAAGAACCAAATTTACCAGAGTGTCAGAGATAGGAAAGCAGGCGATTTAGTCAACAGGTAATTGCTTAAAGTTGTTCATTATTATAATTTTATAACAACTCAAAGTATGTCAAAATCTGGATGAATTTATCATTACACTTTTCGGTTTTTCAAATCGGGTTAATCACTTATTGTTCTTGTTCTTTCTCAAATCTTCTAACTTTATAACTATCGGACATAGCCATATTTCTCGATGATATTGTTTAATTGCCTAACTCTGACATTCTGGTATTGTCGGGTGTCGTTGCTATTTGAACTTGGTGATATAGTCCCCGTAATGCCAGTGTCAAATTTGCCAAGGTCCTTACAATGCCCAATGTACCAATCTCTTGTGTAATTCAGTTTCTCGATATTGCCAAAAAATCGAGGAGAGTGTCTTTTTTTCTACTTTGGAAGAGAATTTAGGCCTTTAATTTAATAATAGACATGTATGTTTAAACCAATTTATGTAGTAAAGCGGTTAGGTTAACCTTTAGTTGTTAGTGGCCTACGAAATTTCTTTCCTGAACTGACAAGCTAAATTCTGATGTTCGCAAATTTGCAACTTATTGTCTCACGAATTAGAATGTAAACATTAGCTTGTTCGCACCATGCTGCAGGGACTGAGCTGCCGATTTAACATTTCTTTGGCGATGTTTTGCTGTGTATCATATCTAATCTTTGCCCACTAAAATCCAGAAATAAAAGTTGTATTTTTCGAATTCTTTCTTACTTTATTAACCAGAACTATATATTCAGTTACAATATTTTTCCATATCGTTTTACGTAATGACCTGCCTAAATTGTACTTCTCTGTATATAATCAAGCTGTACAACAAATTCAATATATAATACTCATATCATATGCTTTGAGTTCACTGAATGTTACAGTGCGCGATAAATGAATTAAGAATTTGTTATTCAGACAGATGTGGGGAATGGTGTGTTTGATGTCCCCCCACGCTCACAAAAGTCACAGAATAAAAACTCACAAACCAAATCGAAAATATATAATAATAAAATCTCAAAACCTTGTCCCTCGCTGTTTTTATTGTCTCTCGCGCTTCTCAAATTCCTCGAACTAAAAACTGTTCGTTTTACTTCCGGTTAGGTAACCCTAGCGAATTACGCGTAATTCGCGACACTCTCCCCCTATTTGGTTGCGATAGGAAGCAAATATTAACTATGTTTGAATGTACTTAATGTCTTCGATAAAGTCATTAATCGCTTTGTTCTTCTTCATCCGCTATTTTCTGAATGTTCTCCCGAGCAACTTCCGCTGCTTTTCTCTTAGACTTCTTGGGTTCAAACTCTTGGGCTTTCGCATTCAATCCAGAATTGATTTCAATGTCACAAGACAGTTCTAACGGATACAGAAATTGGATTGACGTTCCATGAATCCCTTTCCAGCTCTCAGTCTCACCGCTCTAATCACCCCGTCTCTTCCCTTGAACATCTGATTTACAACGCCGATTTTCCATTTTCCTCGATTCTTTTGATCTCCCTTAATAAGGACCACGTCTCCTGGTTTTAGGCTATGTTCTTTCGTTTGATGTGTCAAGTTATGGCGTTCTCGTAAGCCTTTGAGATATTCTGACGACCATCTTGACCATACTGCTTTCTTACATTTCTCAACGTATCTTGCTCTCTTTCTTAGACTCGCATCATCGATGGTTTCCATATCTTCTTCCGGAATGATACCAGGTTGACCAAACATCAGGTTGTTTGGGGTTAATATTGGCATTTGTATGTCTTCTTCCACATAGCTTAACGGACGATTGTTCAGAACGATCTCAATGTCCATCAGTACTTCTTGGAGTTCTTTCCACTTGAGGTAAGCCTTTCCCACGGTCTTGTACAGCGCTTGTTTGACCAATCCCACCATACGTTCGAATTGACCGCCCCACCACGGTGCACGCGAAAGATTGAATTGCCAAACAATTCTTTGTTCAGCTAGCCAGTTGTGAAATCGTTCCTCTTTCATAACTTTCCTCAACCATTTCGCTGCTGCGACGAAGGTCTTTCCGTTGTCAGAATAGATCTTTTTGGGACGTCCCCTTCGAGCGATGAAGCGTTTCAAACTATGTATGAACTCCGTCGTGGTAAGATCTGTAACAGCTCCAAGTGAATAGCTCTCGACAGACTGCACGAGTACAGTAGGATATACGATTTACTTTCGCGATTCTTCCCTTTACGATAAACAATGGGTCCCGCATAATCCACACCGACCACTTGAAAGGCAGACGAACCAATTGTCCGATCTGTAGGAAGATTTCCGGCAGGAGGTTGTGCAAATGCGGTTGCATGGAAACGTTTGCAGCCGTTACAATTCTTTCTCACCCGTTTCACCAACCGACGTAGGCGTGGGATCCAATAGCTTTCGCAGATTAGTCATGGTAAGACTCACTCCCATGCAAAGTACGAATGTGAGTATCAGTCACGAGCTTCTCAGTAAAGATATCCTGATCTGGTAGGTACGTTGGGTAGTGTCCTTGTAATCTTCCTCGACACTCGTAGATACCGACACCGTTCTTTTGTAGGTTTAGGCGTTGCTGATCATCTTGAAATATATCTGTCGCTTCGTTCCTTGTTTGCACTCTTCTTATCCAAAAGATGAGCTGCTTTGTATTTCATTTGTTGTAATAGGACCCTTCGTTCTCTCTGTTGCCCGGCTTTCGCGTTGGACATGAACCTTGCAATCCACGCCCTGATTCGTAGCACTTTCCTAAGATCAAACTTTCCGAGTACCCCATCGAAAACATCCTCTGTTGTCACCGCCGCCGAGAAGACCTCGCGCGTTAATTTATTTTCAGCTCGATGTATCATTTTCCGCGATCAATGGTTCCGGAGGCCAACTCTCTCTCTTTCCGAGCCAGTCCGGTCCGTTCTGCCACAATTGATTACTTCTGAGCGCCATACCAGCCCGACTTCCTATATCAGCTGGGTTTTGATCGGTGGGTACATGCCTCCACTTGATGTAACTCTTTTCTTGGATTTTCCGGACACGATTCTGGACAAACTGCTTGTATTGCCCCTGTCCTTCGATCCAACAAAGCGCAACGGTACTATCTAACCAACCTGTCACATCGGTGACAGGAAATCCCTGCAAGGCTTCTTTCACGTTGTCGACTAAGTTCGCCGCCATGTGACCCGAGACTAACTCCAATCTTGGTATGGTTAACCCTTGTTTTGTTAGTCGAGACTTCGCTGCAACCAATCCCTGGGAATCTCCTGAAGGTTTCTCACCACCGCGTATACCGCAGCCGCAACTCCTTTGATACTCGCATCTCCAAATGCATGCAGATTGATTTCCTGGATATCTTCTCGATTTCCTACGAGACTCCTGGGAAAAGTTACACTGTCCGGTAGATCGTTTTCCCACTTTTTCCAGCGTTTGGCCAAAGATTCATCGAGTGGTGCATCCCAGCCAAGCTTACGATCACATGCCTCTCGGTACAACAACTTTCCAGCTAATGTAGTTGGTGACACTAGCCCCAATGGATCAAAGACTCTTGCAACTTTCGATAAGATGCCTCTCTTTGATAATTCAGCTTTCTCTGAAGGAAAAGTCACGCTTATCCTATCTTTCTCCTTGTCCCAGTCGAGGCCAAGAAGCTTTCCCTTTTCTTCGGTTGGGACTCCCAGTTGTTGTTTCGCATATGTTTCATCTTCTCTCTAATGTGGATGGGGTTTCCAGCTCCTTCGCATTTGAGTGCCACTTGTGTAGTTCAAAGGTGGCATCCTGGAAGATTTCTTTAGCTTCACTTTTCACTTGAGATGCTTTCTCGGTTGTCGTTGCTCCGCTGACGAGATCATCGACGTAGAGACTCTTACCGATCTCTTCGACTGCAGCAGGTTTCACAGGTCGCCAGCTCTCCAGATGTTGCTGAATGACTCCCCCTAACAGAAATGGGGAGGACGTCAATCCGAAGAGTGCCCTGGTAAATCGTAAGGTTTGAATCTCGTCCGAGTTCATGTCTTTCAGCCAATGGAACCGGAGCACATCTCTATCGGTGTTACGAACTCTCACCTGCAAAAAGGCTTTACGTAGGTCTCCACTAAGACAAACCGGGTGGAATCTACCACGAACTAGGACTGACCACAGTTTGTTCTGCAATGGAGGTCCGATCTCCAGACATTCATTCAGTGACGGGGAATCTTTGCATGGACGTGCTGACGCATCGTAAACAACGCGTAGTTTGGTACTCTCTGCGGTCTCACGAAAAACTCCCTTTTCTGGCACTGGTTCCACCACTCCTTCTTCCAATTGCTCCCGAATCACCTTGTCATAATCTTCAAGTTTACCAGTGTTCTTAAGCTTCGTCACCAAGGTCCGCAGTCGTCGCAGGCTGTTGGCTTCGTTTGTCCCGAAGGGAGAGTGGTTTCCCTTCCAGGGGAGGCCAGATTCATACCAACCATCCGGGCTTCGGCATAGCTGCTCCTTAAACTCGTCGTACACCGTCTCTTGATCTCCGACTGGGGAATCTGCTAGTCCCAGGACATCCAATCGACAAAGCTCCTCATATTCTACAGCTGATGTTTGGGTCATAAACATTTGTGATAAATCAAGCCCTTGTCCCGGTGACACCAAGATCCATCCGAACCTTGTAAACTCGGCCACCGGCTCTCCAGGTACACCAACTCTCTGCCCACAGCTTGTCTTGATCTTAGCATACTCACCAACTCCCAGAATAAGGTGGATTGGTAGCTGTTCCTTAACATCCTTATCTTCTATAACAACACCATTCAAATGTTGAAGCTCGTCATAGTGTGGGTTTGGCAACGAGAGTAGCTGATGCTTATTGATCTTGGTCACGTCTGCTTCTAACTCAAAGTCACCATCGACAGATTTGACATTGATGTGGAAAATGTCCATTTTCCGTGTTGTTGTCCCCAGTAACATTTCTATGCTTCGAACATCCGACTTTGTTGGAATTGCTTTAATGTGGTCAAGTAACCCGGCAGAGGCATAAGAGCTTCCGGCCCCTGTATCCACTAGCGCACGGCATTTCACTCCTTGAATTTCAACGATCACAACAGGATAAACAACAGAGTTATTTGACACAGGTGTGGTCAACAATGGGCTAGACACCTTATCACAGATAGATGTGTGGTGTTTTCTGTCACAGTTTGTGCAGGTCGACTTGCTTCTACACTCCGCCGCTCGATGTTTGGAGCCAGTACAATTAAAACACAGATGTTTTTCTTGAAGGAGTTTCCTCCTGTCGGTTGTCGAAACTACTTTGTCACAATCCTTGGATCTATGGTTAGGGGTTTCACAGTACACACACCCCTTTCTTACCTCGTTTTGCTTAGCTTGATATGCTCGGTCACGTGACCCAGATGGTCTCGGATACCGTTGATTTGGTCTACTGTCATGTTTGCTCTCAGTGTCCTTATGTGACACAGGATTTCTCTCAGTCCACTGTCTCAATGCCTCTACTAGTTTTGGGAAGTCCCACTCTTGCCAGTTGCTGTCATCCTGAACCAGGTCCCCGGATTCCTCTAATTTATCAAGAGTGTTTCGAACATACCCAGTAATCTCTCTCAATTTCCCTAGTGTCTCAAGCGATTGTACATTGTAAAGGAGAGTTTCATAGAATTCATGCACTTTCTTGGGTTGGGTACCAGTGATGGTGGGTAGCCCGATAACATTTTGGACGTAAGCATTTACTATTTCACTAGATTTTCCGTATTTAGATTTTAAAATGGTTTTTGCACGTTCGTATCCTTCAGTTGAAAATGGAAGGCCATCTATGCTACTTCTCACCTTTGGTTCTACCAATTCTTTTAGATAGGAAAACTTTGTTACAGGTGCCACTTCGGATTTATCGATTTCTGCTTCGAATTGGTTCCAAAATCGAAGCCAATCCTGGTGCGTGCCATTGAATTTTGTGATTACTAGCTTGGGTAGCTTTACTGAACTGGAACTTCCGGTTTTTCCTGACGATGACGTAATTTCCGGTTTCTTTAACTCGCTCATTTTTGTTTCAAATTCCAGTTTTAATTTCAATTGTTCACGTTCAAATGCTAATTGTTCTTGTCTCACCTGATTTTTAAGCACATTTTCCTTCTCATGTTGTTCAGCTTTCTTCTCCAGATCCATGTTGTCTATTCTCTTCGTTAACATAGTCACTCTCGCGTCGACTTCTTCGATTTGCTCTTCGATAGGTTTGCCCCAAAGTTTGACATTTTCTTCGCCTTCGTCACTCGCAAATTTCGCTTCTTCGACCTCTCGCTTTAACGTTTGGATCGTTTCTACCATCGAATTCAGTGCTTGTCGATGTCGTTCTAGTGCTGTTTTATTTCCCTTTGTCACTATATCATCAGTTTTGCTTAGGGTAAACCGTAAAGCTTTCAATTTCGCCGTCAATGTGCCTTCTAGTTTCTCCATGTTGATAATTCACCCCGTTTTCGCCGAATATTTACGCTATTCTTGTCGAAACAGTCCCGAACGGAGGTGCCACTGTATGGGGAATGGTGTGTTTGATGTCCCCCCACGCTCACAAAAGTCACAGAATAAAAACTCACAAACCAAATCGAAAATATATAATAATAAAATCTCAAAACCTTGTCCTCGCTGTTTTTATTGTCTCTCGCGCTTCTCAAATTCCTCGAACTAAAAACTGTTCGTTTTACTTCCGGTTAGGTAACCCTAGCGAATTACGCGTAATTCGCGACACAGACAATATTTTAGTTTCTGCGATCTACATGCAAGTAATAGCATTTTAAGCATTTTGTTACTTCAATGAAGTCATATCTCACAATGAAATTCTAATCGAAAAATAGGTTTATTCTCTGTCATTAGGAAGAGAATTACACAATGAATTCGTACACTCGATATTGTTAGAACATTGGCATTTAATCTGCTTCAAATAAGACAAGAACCAAATTTACCAGAGTGTCAGAGACAGGAAAGCAAGCGATTTAGTCAACAAGTAATTGCTTCAAGTTGTTCATTATTATGATTTTATCATTACACTTTTCGGTTTTTCAAATCGGTTTAATCATTTATTGTTCTTGTTCTTTCTGAAATCTTGTAACTTTATAACTATCGAACACAGCCATATTTCTCGATGATGTTGTTTAATTGCCTAACTCTGACATTCTGGCATTGTCGGTTGTCGTTGCTATTTGAACTTGGTGATTGTCCACGTAATGGCAGTGTCAAATTTGCCAAGGTCCTTAAAATGCTCAATGTACCAATCTGTTGTACGTGTAATTCAGTTTCTCAATATTGCCAAAAAATCGATGAGAGTGTCTTTTTTTTCTACTTTGGAAGAGAATTTAGGCTTTTATTTAATAATAGACATGTATGTTTAAAACAATTGATGCAGTCAAGTGGTTAGGTTAACCTTTAGTTGTTAGTGGCCTACGAAATTTCTTTCCTGAACTGACAAGCTAAATTCTGATGTACGCAAATTTGCAGCTTATTGTCTCACGAATTACAATGTAAACATTAGCTTAGATATATAGATAGGTAGATAGATAGATATATAGATAGATAAATAGATAGATATAATTGAACGTCGTTGAACTTCACTTATACGTCGATCTTGTTTGAGCCTGGATAACAGTAACACTGTAGGATGAGATACGTCAGACTATAATTTCTTCATTATTCGAGCGAAGTCCCTATAATGCAAAGCTACTTGTACAGGACCCCATAAGACATCACACATTTTTTACACAATGTACATTAACAACTTGCCAAACGTAATTGTGGGGACTAAATACAAAACGACTTTTCTGGGCTTATTTCATTTGTATTTTAATAGATGATAAAAACAAACTATTCAGCAACGTTATTTAATTAAAATGTATATTTTTTCCATTTCAATGTGACCTTTTTTTATACTAAATCAGTTGAAAACATTACGAGGTCTCGACTCAGGTCCTTACAGCGCTCTTAGTCCCCGCAATGTATGTGTGGAAACTCACCGCGGCCGTCATAATGTATGATACACATACACACAAATACACGTTTTATTAAAAAGACATATATTGATTTGTAGATTCTTACGGAGCACAGCAAATAGAAGCTTTGTGTGGATGGTTTATGGGCGTCTATAGCTAATACCACGCGCGTATGAGAAAATAAGGAGGCAGTTTATGCCTGCTCTTGATGAAGACTTTGTAGGATTTATAGAGGATAGCTCTTATGTTGATACCATAGACTATTGTTATAATATACCTATTTATGTGTATATAACTTTTTTTAATTTTGATCTTTTATGTGCTTTATGAACCACATATATATATATATATATATATATATAGTTTTTCGCTTACCTCAAAACTTGTCTGCAACAGGCTGTTTCATCTGTAAAAGAATCCTGATGAAACAGCCTGTTGCAGACAAGTTTTGAGGTAAGCGAAAAACTATAATTTGCTCTAACTATATGTTGTCGAGCACTCTTTGCGTTTCGTAGACCTAAACCTACACGTATATATATATATATATTTTACTCTGTACAGATATAGCATTTGAAATTAAAATTTGTATCTGAGGTTTTCCCTGTAGTGCGTGCGTGTGGGTATATTTGTACAATGTGTTATATTACATGGCGTGTAGGATTAATACTTCTGACTTGCATTTCGTTTCACTGCATATTGAGTCATTTCATGGTAGTTTCAATTGAATATTGTTTTCAAACGTTTGTTAAGTTTGTCATACCGTGATAGATAACAACAGTATAAAAGCATTTTAGCAAGTATATATATATTCTATAATCTGTGAAGAAATCTGAAACATTAGACGGGTTTTCCCTGTAGAGCGTACAAAATATATCAAAAAGACAAAATACAATAAAATAATGTATGTACGTTTTTAATTATTTTATAATCATTGACATTGTATCGTATTTTGCTTTTATTGTTATAAACTTGTTCCATGTTTTTCTTCCTTTATTAAATAGGTATAACGAACACAACCACTAGTTTCAGTTGAAATATCATTATTATAAACAATCAACAAACACAAGGAGAGTTTTATAATTTACTGCTGCGTCAAATTACTGCTACATTGTCTGTTTAAAATAATACAGTATACGTTGTACATCCTTTGACGACGCAACCAAATGGTTTTGATACGCTATTTCACTCATATCCTCACGATTTTGTGCTATTTCTAGTGACTCCATCGGCTGTGGCTCATTTACATTTATTGCGTGACTATGACCAACACCAGCAGACTGCATCGAAATAGCTTCTTTTACAACCTATTTAAATAATATATTTGTGACTAAAATTGGTCATATATTAAAACGATTGACAAACGAAATTTACCTTTAACAGAAAAACAAAATAGAATCAGAAATTTGAAAGTATTGTACCTACCATTTTTTTGGCTCTCGCAGACAGCGATTTGTAGTCGGCAGTAGTCGTGTATTTTGGAATTGCATCGACGCAAATTTCGTCGGCAGCTAACTTCGGGTTTTTACCAGAGAGACCAGAAAACATTTCAGTAGAATCCTCCATCGTATAGTGTGCAGAACGGAAGAGTTTGATCCCATTTTGCTTGTTTTAAGCGCACGAAATCAATCCACTGTTTGCCGACTCGTGTCTCCTCTTCGCTTCGGACCTCTCATCTCCAGCAAATGGTATAAAATGAAGTGAAATGCCTTCCTTTGTATCTGTTACAAGATCAACCTTGGATCAACCTCATACTACACATCTATTCGGCATTTTTTCCAGTTTCGCGATTTTATTTGCACTGTTGCCTTCTATATGATAGTACACGTAATAGTGTTTTCTATATTGTTGAGTTGGACGAGTTCCTATTGTGACGTCAAACGCACAATTTCGTACCAGTCTCTTTTGCGCGGTTTTCAGATTTTTCACAACACGAAATTCAATGTTTAAACGACAATAACTTTTAAACTATAATTCCGATTTCAATTCTGTTTTAGAACTTACTTACTTATCTAAACCATAGATTTCAAAAATGCAAAGTCTCATTTTATGACATGGGCACTTTAATGGCCGTAGGCCAAGGAATCCAGTAAATCGAGTAAATTTTGGTTCATTTTGGATGAAGTTAGATGAGAAATTTACAAATGTTTGTCTTGCTGAAGAGAACTGAATACGTAATTAGCATGAATACTTGACTTCATTTGTTGGCGGAGATATACAGTCCAGTCTAGTTACGCCATAGAGTAAATATTATATAGAGGGTTCGATCTCTTGGGAACCTTTGATTTTTTTGGGGTCGCTCATATCGCATGTTGGTCGCCATTACTCTGGCCAGTCAATTGCTTTTTCTGGCCAATAAGCACGCTGAACTGGCTGATCCGCCATTTCTCTGGCCAGTAAACTGCATATTTTTGCATAAAGAACCGAGGACACAACTCATTTTCTGCCAAATTGAACAAAAATTTGGTCGATCTATCCTTGGCCACTGATCTAATAGTAGACTGGATATAGCTTCTATAGGTGGCTAAAGTGAAGCCCATTATATATGCGAAAATCACTTCCGGGGACCACGGAGTGATACAAATTTGTATAGAAATGTATGGCGGACAACGTGAACGAACGTGAATTTTCGCAAATTTAAGACACTTCGCGATCTTGTACTAACCTCATCGTTCTACCATGGATAAAAGATGTTATGTTAATGCTTTTAAAACTAAAATTATCTAGATTGCTCTAAAATATTGGCATTTGTGTTCGTTCAAAGTTGTCCTAGCGGGAATAATATTTTATCGCCAGGATCATATGTGAAGACAATTTCTAGTTTGCTTTCGAAAAATGGAGGCAGAATAAGATCTACTCTACTCAAAAATACCTTGAAAGGAAAGTAAATAATTTTGTTTTATCATATATGTTTAATCTTGATCAACAAGAGGTTTTTAATTCCCCCAAATTACCAAGCCTTTACAAATATACTTTTCAGTCTGTATAGATATTTGTACATGTTTAGTTGTTTACAGTACTTGTTTTCATTTATTATACTTAAAACTGGATGGCAACCCAAATATAGCCTTTATACACCACGTATATTTACCATTTAATCCATGAATGATGGATTGCCATGCCTGTAAGTCAATGGTCCACTCTTGCCCACTCATTAGGAATTGAAATAGGTCAAGTTTGGTATAGAGAATATTCAAAACGAATACTCATAAGTCATAACTATTCATTTCTTAAGAAGGACCTTGGCCAATTACTGGAGAAACAGTCCCTTGAAATTTTTATCCCCCATTTACACAAACCCGGGTTGGAAGACCACATCTTCAACCCGGGTTGGAAGACCCTGTGGGGCTTCTTTTTATTGCATTCAAATTATAACCCGGGTTGGCTGCAACACTGGAGTCTGGATATTTGTTTTCAACCCAGACCAGCTTGAACCAACCCTGGTTGACATTCAATTGAGGTTGTGGTATTTTTCTGTTTATAACTCTTTCATTACACACTATTTTGCTGATACACATGTGTCGAACCTTTCTACCATCCACCTTGTCAGCCTGGTGTCCATGATCAGTTGTGCTGTTTTGACATTGTCAAGAAGGGAGCTGATATAACATGGTGTCAGTACATCTTTGCAATCAGTAAACTGATTTGCATACATACAGCACCCAAACTGACAAAACACATGAAGAAAGATCCAGACTATTTTGCATCAGTGACCATGACTTGGTCAACAGCTGGACCAAATGGAAACAAGGCTCAAGTGTATAAATGGGACATTAAACAGTAGTGTTTCTTTTGCAAACTGCAGGCAAATGCTGGGAGTTGGTGGAAATAACTGGAAAATTGGTTATTTTTACAATAACAAATGTTTAGATAACAATATCTTTTACCAGTAAGCAAATTTTTATATTAAAAAAATAATGAACAACACACTCTGCATTTAAGATCAATTTCATGGTTGCAAGTTCAAAATTCGGCTGCATTATAAACATAGATTCACTCCGCAAAAGGCTATATTTGGGCAGGCTTCCAGTTTTATAGTATAAATCAAAAGGATCAATTGAAGTTAACGACCCCCCTGCCCCAAGGGAGTCGTATACTTCAATGGCCATTGAAGTATACGACCCCCCCAAAAATAAGTTTTTGTCATGATTCATGATTTTTATTCATGCTTTTTATATCGAGAATTTCGTTTAGCTTCTTTTTATGTATTTGGTGGTTCCTAAAGGAACCGGTTTTGTTTATCTTTGTCTTCTCACATTGGGTACTCCAGAGCGATTGCCAAAGATTACTTCTCGCAGTTCGTCGTGGAGAGACATTTCGTCGGTAGAATACTGTTGCAGTATGCTCGCCAAACATTTTAAGGCCTTTTATAATGCCTTTCCAGCAATGAGTCATCGAACAGATATTTACAAGATGCAGTTTGCGATCAAAACACGGAGACAAAATTGCAAAACTAAACACCTCAAGCGCATATTATTGGTCGTGTTGAAAGTCTTTTGAGTTTGTTTCGTTGTCAAAAAATCAATGAACTGAGTGGATCTTATTCTGCCTCCATATTTGGAAAGCAAACTAGAAATTGTCTTCTCATATGATCGTGGCGATAAAATATTATTCCCGCAAGGACAACTTTGAACGAACACAAATGCCGATATTTTAGAGCAATCTAGATAATTTTAGTTTTAAAAGCATTAACATAACATCTTTTATCCATGGTAGAACGATGAGGTTAGTACAAGATCGCGAAGTGTCTTAAATTTGCGAAAATTCACGTTCGTTCACGTTGTCCGCCATACATTTCTATACAAATTTGTATCACTCCGTGGTCCCCGGAAGTGATTTTCGCATATATAATGTGGCTTCACTTTTGCCACCTATAGAAGCTATATCCAGTCTATTATTAGATCAGTGATCCTTGGCCTACGGCCATTACTGCACAAATTTTCGTGTTTAACCGTTTGATAGTTTTTGAACCATCATGCTGATGGTTCAAAACACACAAACACACACACACAATCACACACATAAAATCAGTGGTCTTACCTCAATAATGTATAATGTCCAGTCCTTCTCGGCTTTTGGATCAGTGACGCAATCAGAATGTTGCTGGGCAACGGTTAATTGACAGTTTGTTTCTTCATTTTGAATTGATGATTTGTAGTTGAAGCCAACACATAAGGTTTCGTAGGCATATTGTAGACAGTGTAGAGCACAATCTAACCAGGATGGGACTTTGTACTCTAATAAGATGTTGTTGGTTAATCTGTAACCTGCAAGAATAAGTCATTTCTATTGGTAAATAATTAGCGGCGTTTTCTAAGCTTTCAGGAAGGTTTTAGTTGTGTTACAGACATCAATAATTAAGAAGTTCGAAGTGCTGGTTTGTATCTTCGAATCTCGCTTCTCTCGCTTTGCTCCCTGTGATAAAAAGAACTACAAAGTCATGGTACAGGGGCAATTCAGTTTTTACTGCAACTTGCAACGCAATTTTTACACAGAGTCCGATGTTATGTAGAAATGTACGCACAGAAAAACAGTGAACATGGCCCGCGTTTCACTTCACCGATATTATCATTCTCATTCATTTCTTTGGGCATGTTTAGTGAGAATAATATCGGCAAAGTAAAACGAGATTCATGCTCACAATTTCTCCGCGAATATACTTTTTACCTATAACATGGTCTGAGTCCGAACTTGCATTGCAAGTTGCAGCAAAAATTGCCTCGTGTAACAAGGCTTTAAAATAATTTACTCCTTAACTGCGTTGTCCGCAAAATTCTTAAATCCGCAAAATCCCTCTCCAAATGCCAAAAATCTTATCAAAATCTCGAAAATCGAGGCAAAATCTCCTTTAAAATCCACAGAAAATTTCACAAAAAATCCCAAAATCCCCTTGCCCTTGGATATATCGCAGGGATTTTGAAATCCCACAAATCCTTGTACGCTTTTTCTGAGTGATACACCCCTCGGGGTACTTAACTAATGACATAGTTAACTGTTTTCCTATAGTCATGTTTCTCGAAGGTGAGCAAACCAGGAAATATATATTGTTTCCTAGCCATGTTTCCCGAATGTGGGCAAACCACAAAACATTGTTTTCTAGTCATGTTTCCTGAAGGAGGGCAAACCAGGAAACAGAATATGTTTCTGAATTTGCGATGAAATACACTTTTTGTTTCGGCAACAATATTTCAATAAAAAATACAAAAAATTGCTTTCAAACCAACCTTTGTGCACTTTACGAAACAACATTTCATTAGCACTTTCATCTGCCTTCAGTGGTTTGATTATTAGTAGAATGATTCCGAGTTTAAAAGCGTACGAAGCAGAAAGGCGACAAGATGACATTTTAACTTTCACTTCTTTTTAACTTTCTCTCTCGAAACGTTCGTACCAAATTGTGCGTTAAGGACAATTGTATTGCGTTGAAAGTCTTAATAAGTAATATATTGGCAATGCAAATTAATGTAGATTCAAACCGCATTTAATTGCCGTCGAACCTTTTAACTTAAATAATTTTAATTTCAAGCGCAACGGTTCTTCATTAAAGATTAACTAGAAATTTCTAAATGTCTATGAACCTTGGGCATTACCGAATTAACTAGAAATACATGCATGCAGAATCCCCTCGCCCATTCGAACCACACAATTTACTCCCCCAAAAGTTATTGTAACATGAAGTACTGAGTCGATCAATGTAACCATGGTAACACGCAACACTGTATATTTCTATTATTTTGTACAAAATATTGATAAGATTTGTTTATGTTAACTATAAAATTATCAATTGCCCAACTATATAAAGTAGGTATGTTATTACGTACTCTTTTAGCTTTGATTTACTGTAAAATTCAACCTTAGAAGTCTCACAAAACATTTCGAAATTTTCACAAAACAGTATTTTTATACTTCTTTTCGCACTTGTTGTTTCTTATAACGTATTTGAATTAATACTAAAATACCTTTTAAGATTAATCAATGTTGTGTTGACCACACAGGATGACATACGCATTTTCAAATCCACAAAACTATAATATACTGCATGCCAATACGGCAAAAGCAAGTATACAAATAGACACTTACGCGTTTAAAACTCTTCAAAACTTGAAAATCTTGTCTGTCTTCGGTCTTTTGACTGTTTTTTCCTCCTGTTCCTCTAAATAATTTTCATTTATCTCGGTTTAGAGACTTTGTTTGTCTGTTTATGCCCCGACTCTCGAGTACAAAACAGTTTTCTCTCGGCCTGAACTCGCGCATGCGCATAACGTAGAAAACCGTCCATTGCATAATGGCGGACAACTTTGCATTCCGCTATGTTGTCACATACCCGGGTGTAAATATCCGAGCGGAATTAGTACCCTCGCACGGCGCTTCGCGCCGGCTCGGGGACAAATGTAGCATTTGGCCAGTTATAATCATGGGCAACTCAGCAAATATATACTGCAGGTTGTCCCCACAATAAATAGTTGTACAATATATATTTAACAATTAAATGTTTAGAATATGTTTAAAGTGCTTCAGACTTCGCTATCCAGCGATTTACTTGTGTACGCCATTATCTATGTAGATTGTCCAGCTGCATGGTTACGTCAACAATCTGGACAATCTGCATAGATAATGACATGCACAAGTGAATTGCTCGACGATAGCAATGTCAGAAGCACTTTAAAATATATTTTAAACTTTTAATTACTAAAGATATTTTTACAACTAGTTATTGTGAGGATAACAGTATATTTTCCGGGCTGCTATGTGATATGTTGTGATTACAAAAAAGCTTTACTGTCGTTCCAATTGAAGTGTTCCTAAAATATTGCATCAATTCATTACATAAGTTGATCAATACATTTGCTCAAAAATTGCTCAACTTCCTGTTTACTAGCATACTTGTTCCCAATTGGTCAATCAGTCACTGAAATGAGACGCCATTGGTCGATTCACACACACAGGAAGTTGATCAATTTTTCAACGAATGTATTGATAAACTTAGGCAATGAATTGATGCAATATTTTAGGAACACTTCAATTGGAACGACAGTAAAAACAGTAGAAAACAATTTCCTTGATGGTTGGTGTTTGCTGACGTGACTATTTCTTGTGTTGTAGCCAGTGAGCTCCATATATATCTGGAGTGAGAACTCACTTCCAAGATGGCGGAAATTGACTTCCAGTGTCAGTCCCATTCTATTGTTTTTGTCTACGCGGTTAGCACAAGGCTGTGCCAAAATTTCGTGTTTTTACTTCGATTTAAAGAATAACATGATTTTATGAACTAATAACTTGATTAGCGATACGATCCGTTAGAAAATACTGGAATTTATAGCTGGAAAAAATGGTATGAAAACTGTTTATGACCTTGATAGAGTTTGGACGAATTTTCCTATTGGCCGAACATTAGAAGTTCTTACTCCAGATATATCTGGAGCTCACTGGTCTGCAATTTGAATTTAGCGTGGCGGCGCAACGCACAAGCGCGGTGCAAGCTGTCGCTCGCAGCGACTAAGTATTGAAGTTATGTAAAGTAGCCAATTTAGAGCTTAAAAATTGTATTGTAATATCACGTGTTAACATAAAAAGTCAGACTAGTGAATATCTATCTTTCAACATTCATTTACTGTCGACTATAAACAACATTAATGTTTAACACGTGTATAATATTTATTTACAGTCCATTAACAATATTAATATTTAGTTTGTGAATTTTAAGAACCTTTCTAGGAACCATAGGCAGCCCAGCATATACTGTTATCCTCACAATAAACAGTTGTAACAATTGTATATTTAAAAATATGTTTAGCTTCTGACTTTGTTATCCAGCGATTTACTTGTGTATCTCATTATCTATGCAGATTGTCCAGTTGCATGGTTACGTCATTGTATCATTGTATTGATACAATGATTTAAACCTAAGATTTAAATAGGACATGATACAATGGCGTAACCATGCGACTGGCCAATCGACATAATATATTGAGATAAACAAGTGAATCGCTGGGCGATCCCTGAGGCGATTCCAATGTAGCCAATGGGCCCGTGATTTTACACCTGGGAGTTTAATTTGGCCCCCATTAGCAAGCTTCAGTGTATCCCTTTCATTTGACTTAATTTATCCCGCAGTACCCCCTCTATTCTTTTATGATTTCAATGGTTACACACATGCACGTTATTAGCTGTAAGTTCTTGTAAAACAAAGAAGGCGTGCACTCTCAGAACACGTATACCTCAACATCAACCCACAGTTAAAGAGAGTCAATGTGAGTTGCAACTCTCGCTAGCGTTTGACCGCCAACCATCATCGTCTCATCAAATTTTGATGAGAGTTGATGAGAGTTTTTGCTCGTTTGACCGTTACGCGCGGTAATATCCAGTTAACTCTCACGCAACTCTTGTTCTCGTTTGACCAGGACTCAAGACTAAGAGTCACTAAAATAGAAATAAGAAAATTGCTTCTCAAATCAACCTTTATGAACTTTACGAAACAACATTTCATTAGCACCTTCGTCTGCGTTCAGTGGTTGGATGATTAATAAAATAATTCCGAGTTTAAAAACGTTTGAAGCAAAAAGATAAGAAGACGACATTTTAATATAGTTTTAACTTTTTTCTGGAAACGTTCGTGCCAAACGGCTGATCGCGTAGACGTAGTTAAGCACAACTGTACTGTGTGCCGACGGCGAATCCCGAGAGGTGGCGATAGCTTACGGCTTAATGCTGGTCGTATTTGCACTGTTCATTGCAAGCGTATCAACCTCATTGCTACAAAATTTAAAGTCCTTGGCGATTGGCTAGGTCAATGATGAGTCTGGAGGATGAAGGTTAGTCACTGAGTTACGGTTGCGATACTGGGATTGATTGATTGATTGATTGATTGATTGATTGATTGATTGATTGATTGATTGATTGATTGATTGATAATAGTATTTATTCAGGAAAACCAACATCACAAGTTGTGTTTTTCAGAAGGTCCCTGAGAAACTATAGAAATACAAAAGATTATACAATAATAATATGCATGCAGGTTATACGATATATATATAATAATATATATAATTTATACAAGAAAAGTTTTAAAATATAGAACTAAGATAATTATATAGTACAAAGAAAAGCTAGTTGCAAAATGCTTTCGATTATATTAATACTGTGGAGATTTAAGAAGTGCATTATGAAAACTAGCTAGCTGGTTAATTGATTTTAATGTTATTGTCCAAATTATTGTACTCCTTACAAGCTTGATAAAGAAGTTTCTGCTTTCCCCAATTGGTACTCGGTTTGCTGAGATGAATGCGATCTCTTTGTCTCGTGTTATACAGGTGGTTGGTTTTAGGTAGGTCGAAGTCATAATCTATCAGGTTATTTTTCAATTTGAAAATGGTCAGCATTCCAATATATATCCAAAATGGTTACTGAAAATGCGAGAAATCAAGCCCCAAAGACTCAAGAATACGAATATATTCTGGGGAGGACACGTCATTTTTACTATGCACGTCAACGTTATTTTTTGCAATTACGGTCCATCAATATTCTTGCAAAATGAAGTACTCTTAAACTCGATTAAACCTGCAAATTTGGTGACATTTCTTTTAGGGACCGTTCACTAATTAAAGCAAAATATTTGTTTTGAGCATGTCACACAGTCGAGCAAAACCTAGTCTTACCAATCATGAATCTATTCCAACGTGGGAAAATATGTTTGTAAAACTTAATATTGAACTACTCGATTAAACAAGTTCATTAATCTAACTTGTTTGTGGTCATCTTTAGAACGAAAATACAGTACTCAGTAGTACAAGCAGCCTACCCCTAAAATTTAATTTTATGTTTCATTAGCATCGTGGTATGTTGGCGAATTATAAATAAAACTACCTGAAGGTGGTTGGTAGAGCAAGAATCAGTCCACATGTATACTTTTCACACGCACCTAAGACGAAATTCAAAGGCAACCGCCTATTGCAAGAATTGAAACCCAGGCACAGAGCAGAAAGAAGCATGCACTAATTACTTAGCTTTTAATATCACCTTGAATTTTATTTTTAACTTCCAGTTTAATTCTCCGTCTAGTTTATTGGTGTGCGTGCATGACATATAGCCTCATCACAGGTTCTCTCTCTGTCAGTCACTATTGTTGTGTGGGTTGTGCATGCACTTCAACCGGTAACTGTACAGCTAAGTCCAGGGACGTCGCGAAGTCATTGATATTGGGGAACTTTAGATTTGACGACGGCTACGAGAACGACTACGAGATTTTTCAGTTAAATATATCTGCTAATACAAACTTGTTATAATCCTCTCTTTGGCACCAGAGCTTTCGCACAGCACATCTGTATAACAACAGTTGAGCCAAAGCGAGTACAACTTTGAGTTTGTATTAGCAGATATTTGGCGGGAAAATCTCGTAGTTCTCGTAGCCGTCGTGAAATCTAAAGTTCCCTATGGGGAAGTTGTACAGGAAGCCTTTTCCTGCTGATAATTTCAGAAAATATAGAATAAATGTTATTCCGAACGAAGAGTGCATAATAATAACATACAATTTTTAACTGTATATTTTGCTTTGTATTGTTAACGCCATATCTTGTTGTAACTCACTGCTGAAGTTGAATCAAATTTAGATTCGAAATATACAGTTAAAAAATTGCACTCTTTGTTCGGAATAACATTTATTCTATATGTGTACAACTTTTGGAAACATTGAAACCTTTTGATAAACGTCTGACTCGTAATGTGAGATACTTGTTATCTATAATATTAGCAGTAAGTTTGTTGTACTTTTGATTAAGTATCACAGCAATATATTTAACTAATTTAAAGTTGGGGCCGAAGTCAAGGGTGGGGGTTCCGTGGGGGCGTGCTCCTCCAGGAAAAGTTTGAAAATTTGAGTCTCGAAAATCGGCTTTCCTGCATTTTCTGGCGCCGGAATGAAGAACTTGGACAAATATGAACAACACCCATATCTCAAATAGTTGAGCAATCTTTGCTGTATATATAATATCTATATACTTATTATTATTATAATATGTATACCACTTAACCCATTTTTTGGGAGGTTTAGCACCCTATGAATGATAAACAGTTAACCATTTATCACAAAATGATGTTTCGAACTCAGTTTTCAGTTTTAAGATCTGCTGTGAGATCTGGTTGACCTTTTCCTCTGGATGTCATTTACTTTTTAAAGTTATTTAAACAAATAGGAATCATTTTGAAGCATTCATTGAGTAACGATGACTAACTATTTTCTACTTTAACCAACATTCAAAAATTATTGCGGGGTGTTACACCCCCCCCCAGTAGCGACGCCCCTGGATAAGTAGTCTATTCTCATACGTGTTATGCACATCGCCACTAAGGAAACATGGACTTAGTTTGATTTAGTGCTCTTTTTTAAGGCACTTCCTGGCAATACAGATCTCGACGTGAATAGCTTTGTTTCCTTTGTGAACAATGGCCGTACACGGCTCAGTCAGAATCCTTTGCTCATGCTCAAAATCCCTTTCTGTAAATCCCAAACATTCCCAGCTTCCTACTTCAACCGCCTAGGGCTTCATTTGAAAAGTTCTTCCTCCCACCAGAAACCTTAAAGACACCTACAGGAACTTACTTGTGACAACATTTGATATAGACATGCCGTGTACCTGGACATTGGTGCGTGACTGTCCATGTTACAAAACTTAATAATCAGTATTTGATATTAGTATTGTTTTGTATAGTTTTATATTGCAATAACGGTCGGCACCCTGCATTGGACACCGTGTCCCGTTCGTGCCTAAATTTGTCCGCTTGGGTCTTCTACTATCCGTATTGTACTGTCTACGTCCTTGTTTTTTTCAATGTCTAGCGTTTTATCGACATGTTTATTGTGCTTTTTTGTATATAATAAGGGTTATATCGGTGTTACGGTGGGGTTGGGGTGAGGGCGAAGTTGGGGGTGGGGTGAGGTAATCTAATCTAACTTAATATTTGTGACGTCATTTCGGGGAATATGGAAAGTCGCCCGCAAGTTTCTTTAAATAATACACGTTCATCATACCTAACTTTAGTGTGCAGTGATAACCATTTGTGCAGTGATAAAGTGAAAATGTACAATGATAAACAGCAAAAATATGCAGTAAAAACATTTGTTTTGATAGAATCTGTAACCCACTAAAAGCTTTAAAATGAATTTACATCCGACTAGTCTAAATGTCTTGTCGAGCTGAAAGGGTACGAATTTGAGTTTAAGGTCTCTCCTCAGAGTTTACATGGAATATTATTCTCCCAGAATATTTCAATAATTTCATTAAAGAATTCTTGTCATGAATTGCTTTTAGTTTAGTGGGTAGGCATGGTCGACTTTTTAGTAAATCTAAAGGGCGTCGACACTAAAATTTTCCCTAGGGGTACCAGTGCTGTCCGGCCTGGCAGAGACCCAGTGATAAAAATTTACTAAAATTGGGTATAATGTACAACATAAACACCATAAATACTTTTGCCTGAGATAGAAAAGTATCGCAAAATACTATAAAAAGCTAGATAAAAATGATCTTGAGGGTTCAAGTACATATAAACAGTCAATGACGTAAATACGCAGCTAAACAATCTGCATACATATTTTGAGAAACACATAAGAGTAATTAAATTACTAGATAGCAACATCTGAGGCACTTTAATACAAATAAGTACATTTGGACGCAGCCTTTATTGTTCAAAGTATGTAGTACCTGCAACCGTGCATTAATTGTGGGAATAACAGAGTATTTGCTGGGTTGATTTTAGTAGATTTTATAAGATACAGATCAAAACATATTAAATTGAAATACATTTTTTGATTTTTCATTAGTTACATGCAAAATTATCAATTATAGCAAAACTATAACTACATATTCAATAAGAATAGTTAGCGAGTTTCATTGATACTCGATCGTGTTTTAAACTATGAACTAGATTTACTAACATAAATTAGATTACATCATTCTAAAATCAATGTTCGTTATATGGTTTTTATCAGTTAAACGTTAGCCCCAACATAACAGTTTTCCAAGGGTATGATAGCCCATCTCATTATAACCTTCCGCTGTAGTACTTGTGTCACCAAATCGCAATTCTGTAACGGGCAAGAACTTCTTAACTGTGAGGAACCCGCTGTCTTCGGTCCAAACATTATCATTCAAACCACAGTTGCACAATCTTTTCGGATCTCGACAAGTTTTGGTCACTCCACATGCACAACTCCTGCTGTTGGTTGTTGCCCCGCCCCAGCTTTTCATTTGTAAGCCTTGTCGAGATATCCAACAAGAATATGGTGTACTAAAAACAAATCCAGCGTTAAAACACTCATATTTAACGAACTGTTCACATTTCTGGGATCGCTGAATAACTGCAACAATCTGTTTCATGTCAGTGTCGTATCTGATTTTCCTTCTGTATGATTGAGGTTTTTCATAACCATTCACCACAATCTTTGATTCGCTATCATGTCCAATTATTGTCACTCCAGTACCATTTTTGGAACTCATGTCACAGTAGACGGGAAACGAAGTGTTGCCATGAGTCATGTAATAGGTTCCACTTGGTAAAGTAGGGTTTCTCTGCCGTAAAGCTGTGCATGTCACTGACATTTCTAACTCAATCCTCCTCAAGCGAATGATAACATCTGAAATAGTAACGAAAGTGTCTGTTATGATGATGTACAACTCACATGATGATGTCATTGTCATATTCACATTGTAACTTTAGGTGACTTTCCATATTACTATCCCGAAATTACGACACAAGGATTAGGATTAGGATTAAGGGTTAAGATTGTGGTTAGGATTAGGGTTGAGGTTAGGATTAGAGTTAGGATTATTCCCGGGGAAATTTAGTTGACAACAAAAGATTTCTTTGTTTTCTAATTTTCCCCTGCATGCTTGATGAGGGAAAATTAGAAGACAAAGAAATCTTTTGTCCGAACAATACAAAAGCGTACCTCATTACCTCTCATTGGAGAGTGGTACCTCATCGAAAATCATCGGCACAATTCAACTATGGATAGTGTCTGACGACACCGTCCCGTTCGCATACGAACGATCACTTTGCCACTTTTATTCCGCAATCTTGAACATTTCAATTGTGGGATAAAATTCGGTTTATGCGCATGCCTAAAAAGAATGAACACGGAGATGTGTTTCTGCGCGTGCGTATATATGAAAAGTGTTCATCCCACAATCAAACGACAATCAAACAGCATTCAAAACAGACCAACACACCACGCGCGATATACTCGGCTACCATGTAATTACAAACTAAACGCACGCTTTGAGGGAAATTGGTGATTAAATGACCCCGCAAACCTCGGGAGGTTTACTAAACCTCCCTCGGTTTGCGGGTCATTTAATCACTAATTTCCCTCAAAGCGTGCGTTTACTTATAAATGTTCACCAAAAATTTTGGGTTCGTACAATTATTTCTCCCTGAGTTATGGAGCTCGAGTTTTGAAAAATATTATTGCCGATGTCAGCATTATTTTCAAAGGCTGTTAAAACTATGCTATACATACTATTTGGTTTTAAAATGCTTGGTTAAGGTTAAGAGGCGATGCCTAATCCAAACTTAAAAAGAATCTAAAGATTCTGGCCCTTATATTAGCATTTGATTTTAGGCCGCCATGTTGGTGTACTAACTCAACGCCATTTTGGAACACCAACATGGCGGAGAAAAAACAAGTTCTCAAATGGAAGCCGAATTTTAATCCAAATGTTTTGAATCTTATTCAGGGTGATAAACAATACTTCTTAACCTTAACCAAGCATTTTAAAACCAAATTGTGTCTATAACATAGTTTTAACAGCCTTTGAAAATAATGCTGACGTCAGCAAAAGTATTTTTAAAAACTCCGTAACTCACGGGGAAATAATTGTATGAACCCAAAAATGTTGGTGAGCACTCTTAATAGCGATCTAGAAAACAAGTGGGAAAGCCAGCTTTGTAGCTTTCGTAGTTTAGATTTTAGAATTTGTCACGTGATAAGTGAAAACGCTCTATAGAGACAAGTTAAACAGGAATCTTTAAACCAGAAATGTTATGATAACAATGCAATTGAGATTACAGACATAAAATAATACAAATTGAAATCTTGAAAAAAACTATCCGGCTATGATTGTAGGACCACTGATAGATCTTGCAATGATGGTGCGATCACTACGAATTAAGAAAATGCAATTGTTTGGCACAGAAAAACAATATAATCTATAATTTAGGTGGATTTTGTCGCGGAGGAAAAAAGTTAATTGGGGGTCTAAAATACACAGTTATCCAGGACACAACTAAATATTAATTTTGAGGGCAGAATTGACACTGAGATTCACATAAACATATGTATTGGCAAATTTATCACGGCGAAAAAGGACAAAATATTAGATTCATATCTCTTAGATACGCTTTCACGGTGGCCGTGCTGACACGATGAGCCAGCTGGCTCCAGGTTCGCAGCTCCAGTTTCGCGAACCTGGAGCCAGCTCCAGATTGGCTCGAAACTGGAGCTGAGACGACAAGTTTGTAAACAAAGCGTTTTGGCCGCTTAACCAGTAATGTAAATGAATTTTTTTTGAAAGACCATTTTTACCTGTCATATTTTCTAGTACGTGACCGAAAATGAGAACTTTATTATGTTTCGTTTGTCCACAGTAGCTTGTGAAAGTTGACTATTTTTTCTGACGAAGGGGCTGGTCAGCGGCCCGATTGATCGTATAGCTTTTTAAAACCTTAATTTTTTACCTTTATAATGGAAAACTGTAAAATTTGATTCATGACCGTTCTAGAGAAAGTATTCAAATATAATGTCAAGCAATAAGCGTACTTCTACATCGCGAAACCGCGATAAATAACTCTGGCAAAGTCGAGCCATCTATTTCACGCGCGGCCCGCTTGTATTAATTTCACACTTCCGTGAACACACAACTTTGGTATCGGTAAATTTGCGTTTTGGAGAAAAACCTATTGAACGTTTAATGATATATTATTATTTATTGCACTTTTTTAAAGAGTAAACGATCGAAACATCTTCCATATCTGCAACACACAACGCAAACAAGAACGCGAAAAATGGTGTTAAATTCGGCTCAGATTGCCGAACGTCAAATACGTCTAGCAAAGTACAAATTGTTTCGAAAAAATTCCTCTTAAACTCGCCTTTCTGCGATTTTTCAAAAGATGACCCTTCTAGATTAATTGTCATTCTACCATATCCTATAGTATTTAAAATTTTAGGATGTATATCCAGCATGAACAACTCACGAGAACACTGGCATTCGTGACCGACATGAGAAATCCACTTTCAATAGATGTAATATATTAACGTAATTGACAACCAAAACAATCAGTCCATGTGCTTTGGCACGTGATGTCATTTGATAATCTCTGGGGAAAACCCAGTGGAAAAACCCGTCCGTGCCGCCTATATTCAGATCAGTGGTCCGTGCACTGTAAAATTATTGCGCATGTCACTACAGGTGCTGGAAAGGAGTTCATTTGTTTCTTAGTCTGTGTTTGATAATTAAAAGGTTTTTATCATCAAGGGATTTATTTTGTAACAAAGATTATAGTAAATATTGTTTATTGGCTATTGCTGATTGTTCGGAATTAACTTTTGAAATCTTAATTAGGGTATGCTTACTGCTACTAGGGACACCCTAACTCCTACATTCCTATATGGGACAGGCAAAATGACAGTTTGGGGGGGGAATAGGGAGTCGGCCATAGAAAAAAAAGATACTAGATAGATCAGGGATACTAAATGTCAAAAGTTTCCGGGGGAGCGTGCCCCTAACCCCCAAGCTATTCAAGACCTATAGAATGACAACGCAGACCACACAGTTAGGTTCAAATTCGTAACTGCTGCTCAAATAGATCTGGCACATCTTGAGCAAGATATTACAACATAGTTACAGCTTGTTCTATCTGTTGCTAGGTATAACTTGAAAATATATTTACAGTAGTAAAAGTCAGCTGGCAATGATCACAAAACGTTTTGCTAACAAAAACGAGATTTTAAGGTTCCATGTACTTTGGATTTTTAGGAGAGGTTAGGAGGGGGGTCTTATGAAAAAAATATCATTATTTAGGGGTGGGAAAAGTTTATCATGGGGATGGACCATGCCAAAGATTTAAGAGAGCTCACTAAATTTCAACCCCCCCCTCCCAGATAAGAAATGAACCCCTTAATAGCCTTGGTTATATAGTAGAGTTACCTCGTGAGCACTCTGTTTACGCAATAGGATGTCCTTTGTTATAGGTTTGCGTAGGCCTGCAGAAACCACTAACGAAACACAAGTCGCACGAAGTGAAAATGGTCTGATAAAATAATCTTGGCTTTTTTTTATTATGCTTACCACTCTGAGGTGGACGGAAAGCCTTAACAGGTTTTACAACCCAATTGAGAAAGGTTCCGAGGGTTAGTTAGTTAAGGTTAGTGCCTTGGGGTTAGTTTTTAGTGATGGAGGAAAACCGGAGTACCCGAAGAAAAACCCTCGAAGCACAGGAGAGAACCAACCAATCTCAACTTACACGAGTTAATCAAGCACACTGACATTTGAGTTCATTTCGATTCAGCTAAGACGGCTATATGATCTATTTCAGCATACATGTATGCAAGCTTGTTCCTAAAGTTGTACTAAAATCAACTTGTTTACTTGATACGGTTTTCCCCAGAGATTATCAAATGACATCACGTGCCAAAGCACATGGACTGATTGTTTTGGTTGTCAATTACGTTAATATATTTACATCTCTTGAAAGTGGATTTCTCATGTCGGTCACGAATGCCAGTGTTCTCGTGAGTTGTTCATGCTGGATATACATCCTAAAATTTTAAATACTATAGGATATGGTAGAATGACAATTAATCTAGAAGGGTCATCTTTTGAAAAATCGCAGAAAGGCGAGTTTAAGAGGAAATTTTGCGAAACAATTTGTACTATGCTAGACGTATTCGACGTTCGGCAATCTGAGCCGCATTTAACACCATTTTTCGCGTTCTTGTTTGCGTTGTGTGTTGCAGATATGGGAGATGTTTTGATCGTTTACTCTTTAAAAAGGTGCAATAAATAATAATATAACATTAAACGTTCAATGGGTTATTTCTCCAAAACGCAAATTTACCGATACCAAAGTTGTGTGTTCACGGAAGTGTGAAATTAATACAAGCGGGCCGCGCGTGAAATAGATGGCTCGACTTTACCAGAGTTATTTATCGCGGTTTCGCGATGTAGAAGTACGCTTATTGCTTGACATTATATTTAAATACTTTCTCTAGAACGGTCATGAATCAAATTTTACAGTTTGCCATTATAAAGGTAAAAAAATAAGGTTTTAAAAAGCTATACGATCAATCGGGCCGCTGACCAGCCCCTTCGTGAGAAAAAATAGTCAACTTTCACAAGCTACTGTGGACAAACGAAACGGAATAAAGTTCTCATTTTCGGTCACGTACTAGAAAATATGACAGGTAAAAATGGTCTTTCAAAAAAAATTCATTTACATTACTGGTTAAGCGGCCAAAACGCTTTGTTTACAAACTTGTCGTCCCAGCTCCAGTTTCGAGCCAATCTGGAGCTGGCTCCAGGTTCGCGAAACTGGAGCTGCGAACCTGGAGCCAGCTGGCTCGTCGTCGTGCTGACATCAAAATCCAGCAATGGTCTGCGATGCTATATGCGCAGCGGATTCCTTTGCAAACTTATATTTATAAATTCAAAATGGCGTCAGTTCTTTATCATATGAGTGCGGAAGAAGTTCTTTCTGAATTTCTGGCTGAAACTTCAGGTGAAACGAGCGATTCCGAAGACAACGATTCTGCTAATAATAATGCAAATCTTGCTACGACCATCAACCGCTGTTTAGAAGCGTTGGATGGCCTTGACTTGGGAACAAACACAGCAGGATTTAAAAAGTGTGTCGAAAAATGTATTGAAACATCATTCTTTGCATTTCAACCTCCAAGTGACCCCATGAAGATACTGTTGAACAGAACCGTTAATTGTGCAACTATATTTAATGCCGAAAGCAAACAATGGCTAAAAAAGATAAGCAACCGATTGTCTGGGAAAATTAGCATCAGGCATCCATATCAAGGTGAAATCGTTAGAAATTTTCCTTCTGAGATGTTCTTTGCACTTAAAACTTCAGTGCAGCACTCCCGAAAAGAGGAAATTACTAATAATGTTTTTTACAACGATAACAAGAATCGGAATGTTATGTCCTTTTCATCAAGGACAGCTGTTATTGTATTTTTATCATTGTTGAGTGCAGGGATGCCGGAAGTTATACAGGGCAATGGGTGCAGTTTCGTATGAAAAGGGCATATTTTTTTGCAAAAGTGCATATTTTTTAGCAAAAGGGCAAAGATAGATGAATAATAAGACGCACTACAACGCACTTAGTTATTGGAAAAAGCACAGGTTAGCCAATAAAGAAATGAAGAATTCGATAAGCGAAAAAACTTTAGTAATTGATTTCAAACAGACTGAACTGCAACTATATATTGAGGCACATAATTTTGCCATGCATAAAGTATTTCGTCTTCACTTAGCGTTTTTATGTAAGTTAGTGAAATTTAAAGTGGTTCTCCAAAGTAACACTTCCTTTGAGATGACCTTGAAATAAAGTCTGCTGCCAATTTCTTTGCGTCAATGTTGTCAATTTTGTCCTTGTGAATTGCTGCAAACATGCAATTTGTAAGCATTCCTGGACACATTCGTGATCTGAGCCAAGTCTTGACGCGTCTCATGACACTGAATATCCTTTCGGCTGTTGCAGATGACATTGCATACGTGGACAGTAGAATCAACAGCTTATGCGTCTCAGGGAGTGAAGCTTTCGAGACCGGCTTTGTATTCAACACGCCTTGGATAGTTGAGATAGCAGTAACCTTTTTAATGATAGGCATAGATTCTCGTTTCAGTTCCATGTTGTACAAATTGATGTGGACATGTAGGTCTTTCAATTCTTGAATTAACAAATCGACTTGTACAAACTGTTTAGCAACGCCAAGGTGCTTGATGACATACTCAGTGGTGACATCGACCTCGTTGTTGGCACACAAGATTAGCATTCGGTTGATATCGCAGACTGGTTTAATGTCGTTTTGATCAAACCTTTCCTTCATCGAACTCACGATGCTGTCAATAGCACACATATATACACGTTTGAGTTCCGTTTTGAGATCATTTGAATCGTGTCCACTCATGGGTGCCACATCGTGGGCGACGAAGTCTTCGGCTCTTCTTGGTGCCTTTCTTGGTCTGTTTTCATTAGTTACATTCATTTGTAGCTTCAACTCTTTAACTTTCTGAATTAGCTAGAAAATAAAAAAGTATATGATTTCATCTTAAATAGTGTACACATGCTGGAATAACTGAATATTGGTGATTGTTAGAACACATACCACCAGTCATATTTAATAGTTTATTTGTTGGCGTGTCTTTTTAACTTTGTATTACCTTTTCAAATTCTTGAGCACTAGATCTCATCTCTGCAAGCCTTATTTCAATCTTGTGGATGCAGTCCATTGCTTCTTCTGCTGTAACATCATTTTTGTAGATTTTTGAGTTCATTTCCAGAATGTTTGCCAGATCTCTCATAAGAAACATATTAAACATGTGCTTGGCAGTTCCTAGTTTTGTCATAAACCCCTTTGCTTTTGCTTTGCATTTGCTATCAGTATTTTTGTCTTCAGAAATCACCTTTAAAGTTGCTATTAGTTCTGCATGCTTTAAAGTTATAACATTCCCTGCAGCCCCTCTCGTTGTCCATCTAGTCCTTGAGAGGTTCTGGAGGCGCAACACATAATCCCCATCAATCTCATCCTGGATCTTGGCAAACAGAGCCACACGTTTAGGGCTAACCCCAACAATGACATACAGATCTTCACATAGTGCCTGGGCATCTTCCAATGCTGGGCAATGCTTGGTGGCATCTTTAAAGATCAGTTCTTGGCAATGTGCTAAACAGTGAATGAAAATGGCTGATTCATTCATTTCACTTTTGATTTTCTTTGCTAGAGATTTCATGGTCATTGCGCCATCAAATGTCATTCCAACTAATCTTATCACATCCAGTTGACACCTTATTAAGATATCTTTGATGTATTCAAACAGGGAATCTGTTGTTACCCTTCTGTGCATTCATAAATGCCAATAAAGTCTTCTTTTACTTCATACTCTTCATCACAGTGACGTACTGATAAAGACATATGTTCTGACTTTGAGATGTCAGTGGCCTCATCTACTATGACAACATAGTATTTGACACTTTGCAGCTCCATGTTTAGTGCTCGTCTAGCCTTAAGCACAAGCATTTCCTGTTGTTCTCCAAGCAAGCTGTGAGATATAAACCTGTTCTCTGTCATTAGTAGTTTTAACCCTGGGTTATGCAGACTCTTGTCCTTGTTAAACTGGTAGACATTGCCTTCTTTGTCTTCCTGTCGTCGCATTGCTAAACCTTGCCGAAGGAGTGTTTTTAATGTTCCAAAATGTGCTTCTAGTCCCTGTTGCCGCAGCCTATTCTTTCTGCACTCTTCATCACTAATAAGCTGAGGTATCTTTTCCTTTTCTCTTAACAATTCATTTGTCTTAGACTGCCTATGAAAATCAGATAATTGGTGCATGTTAAAGCGTTCAGGTCCTTTGTTCCATGACGAGAATCCATCTGATGTTTCATCTTTATAAATGAATGTTGCTCTAGAATCGTGACTTTGCTTTTGATTGGATGAGCAGATGGAACAAAATGCAGTTTGTTTTCTTCTGTGGTATTGCAACCAGGGCCATGTCGTTAACCATTTACCATTAAAACATCTGTCCTTTCTTTTACTTTCCTCTCTAATAGCAGAACAAAGTATCTTACTTACTTAATTACAACTAGAAATAAAAGGCTCTGTAAACAGTGACCAACAGCAATAATAAACACAGTGAGTACACAAAAACGCTATTATTAATTTGCGGCACCCACCCCAAATGTTACACACATTCTAAAAATATAGTTGCATTCTAAAAATTAAGCGAATGCAACAATTTTATTATTACATACCTGTAAAGAATGCATGCCGAGCCCCCCAAAATGAAACTCCCTTTACAACATATACTGTAGTACTTCAATAAACTACTACAGCAGCGACAAAATTATTTTATTTGATGAATCATGAAACCATTACCATAAATGTAATAATGTATGTGTAGATACCTAATTGTCCAAGTAAATTCTTCTTCTGTATTTATCCACTCCACATCTTGTGCGTGTGATTCACTGTTGACATAGTTGTGCTCCACACTATCGTCTTGTGGGTATGAATTGACCTCCACATCATCGCCCACTCGTACAGCATTATCTAGGTTTTCTGGAGTAATGGGACGACTTTGACTGTTGGCGATTTGACTTGATGTGTCGACAGTGTCAGCAACTTCTACCTGTTGTATCTGCTGTACATCTACATGTGCTGGTGCTTGTATTACAAAGAATGAATTAAGTTTCTTTTGATTTCGAGCAGCTCCCGCTTGATCTATTAACTTCCGCTTCTGTGCCGAAACCCTATCTTTCTTTGGCATTTAAAATATCTTTGAGAAACTGAATTAAACACCCGTGGTTCCGGCATCCCTGGTTGAGTGGCTACTCTGAAACAAATGTGAAAGGCTTCTTTAAAAAAATTCTGGCTGGAAGAACGCATGGTAAAGCCCGTGTAATTGTAAGCTGCAGCAAAGAGTTTTCTTTTACCTACAACATAAAGACTGGGCAATTTTGTGTCTCTTTTCATTATGGAGTATGGAACAAGGCAGGTTTCCCTCTCCATAACTTCTGATGGGAACAAAACTTGTATATTACAGACTTGCTGCCATTTGGAATAGACCAAACTTGTGTTATCTGTTATTTGTTACATAATCAGCAAGAAGCACCTATAACGTACTTGGTTGACAATTGGTAAATTTTGTGCAAACATTTGTTGCTTATTGCAGTCGCCTTGACTGAAGTTTTTGAAGAATGTTGATCAGTTCATGGGAATCACTTTGAGGAATTCCTATAAACAAGCAAGAATTTGAAAAGTACCTTGACACTATCATAACTTTCTGTTTCATTGACCTGTAAGATTGCACAAAAATGGAATATCAAATTTTATTGGTCAATGAAACAGGAAGTTTTGAACCTTTTCATATTTTTTGAGGAATTATTTAAAGGAACTCCTCGAAGTCAGGAAATAAACTGATCATCAATTTACTGACACTTACCAGCACCACTGTTAAAACAGAGTAAGCCACAAGAGTCGGTCACTCTCCCCTGGTCGAGCAGCAGGGCTGCATAATATATTTTATTTTCTGGGACCGCAAGGCCAACGAAAATAATTTCTGCAATTTGGGGGCCCTCCATTGCCTCCCCCCGTCAAAAAAAATTCCCGTACAAGGACATGTTCATTGTTTTTGTGGGACTTTTCCCACTTTATTTCAGGCTACAAACAGTGCTTTCCCAAAAAAACATAAATATTTTACCCGCCCCCCCCCCCCCAATGCATGGGGCCTGGAGGAAATTGCTTTACCTCTAAATTTGATGGGATCAATGGTCCTGTGGTCCGCTATATTATGCAGCCCTGTCGAGCAGAATCAGAGAGTGGCTAGCTAGGGAGAGAGTGGTCATGTTGCACCTTTAGAAGCTTAACAGATAGTTAATCTGCCTTAAATTTTACTCTGCCTATTGCCAGATGTTACTGGTGAAGGGTAAAGTATTATGCATTAATTCGATTAACTTATTTATTGTCACACCTCTCCCCTTTATGAATAAAATTGTGTGATACTAGACAGAGTAAAATAGCCAAGTAGGGTGCATTGGCACACATTCCCACTTGAAAGGGTTAATCTATTTTATTTTACTCTGTCTAGGAATATGCAATATTAATCATCACTAGGGTCAATTTCTTAGGCATATATGATTAAAACAAACACAAACTCTTCAAAAAACAGGTAACGTTATACAACATAGATATAAATATTTTGTTAAATTATAAAAAATCCATTAAAATAAGGATATTTGTAATTTTAAAGCCTGAATTTCAGGTATGTAATGTTCAATGTTTTAAATAGAAGCCTGCTTTGCAGGTATATAAATAGCATTATCTATTAACATTGCAGATAATTTCTTATACAAGTTTGAATTTCAAGTACAGTATAGGCAATGTTTTGAATAAAAACCTGACTTGCAGGTATATGAATAGCATCAACTATTAAACATTGCAAATCCTGATATAATGAACAAATTTAATATGTAACATGTCCTTCATGAACTTCTGTGATTTACCAACGAGTTTCTTGTCCACAAGCAGTTTACCAGCAAGAACACTGTCTTCAATACCTTTTCTGTACTTGTGTGAGCAATAGTAACACTTCTCTTGGGAACTCTTATGAAATCCACAGTGACAGGATTCACCTAATGTAACTCTTGATGGAATGTATGTTTGCTTGTATGCAATGTTATCAGCCAAATAATAGCCCCTCTCTCTCAACCAGACTAACTGAACAAACTCATAACGGAAAATCTGCCACCACCTACCTGAAAAGGTAGTGTTTCGGCTGTACCTAGCAATAGCTACATGTTTTGATTCACGACCCTCCATTGAGACAGCATTTAAACCCAACTGGTACTTCTCAAAGACCTGCAAAGCATGAGCAGAGATAAGGTGACCAACATTCCAAATTGTAGGAGAAACTGATCGTGTAAATAGACAACACGCTCGAAAGAAATTTGTACAGTATTGCTTCAACAACTCTATGTCTGATACTGAAACATTTACCACTCTACAAAAAACTGAGACGCTTTCCCTTAACTGCAAACAAATATATGCAAAAGTATGAAGAGCAAATTCTTGTCTCTCAGTATCACTCACTTCTTTGAGGGAGTCAATGATAAACATGAAATTATGTAAAAACAGTCTAGAATCTTGCCCCGTAAATCTATATTGGAAATCTTGACCAGTCGCTTTGGTGTCATTAAACCATCGCTTCACCTTCTTGGCAAGACGAACTAACTTTGCAGTCTTCGAGAGACAATTTACAAGTCGACAGAAAGCTGTTGAGTTTGATACATCATTAAAATGAGCTACATTGGAAGCTATATTTGACTTACCAATGCTATGATATAGGATTAGCTTAAAAATCTGCTGGCAAGCATTATTCTTGACATAAGCCCCCGAGTAAGGGCTCAAATTCCTGTCGGCTTTTTTCGTCGGCAATAAATCTAGTTATTTTACCCCTCTTTGTTTTGGAAGAACATTTTTGTTTTTCAACCTTTTCTTTAAGCTTTTTAACCTTCTTCGAAACTTGAACTCTCTTGTTATATGACCATGGTTGCCATGTACAACCAGGTTCTGAGCCAAATGTCCCATTTGTTTCATCACAATTGTCGATGTTGACATTGGCATAGGTTGAAAAATATTTTGCACTAACTGACAATTCACCGGCTAAAAATGCCATCATCTTCAAATCATTTGGAAATTCAGAAAAAGTGAACCTAACATTTGTTCCATGTATATTAAACACTTTTTTCTCAATTTCAGTTATTTCATGTAGAAGAAATTTTACGTAGCGCACAATAACAACTGAGTTTTCTTCACAGTTAGCTCCGAAAATCATGAAATTTTCTGTATTACTCAATATGCTTTTGCCCCGATTGATAAAACTAATGAGCCAGGTACAGGCAGTGCTGTCTTTTCCGAATGGGGCCCCATCCCCACCCAAAACTACATGAAAATTGTTAATATCGTCATCAAACCACAAGAGAGTTTCTCCTGAAACCTCAGCCAGTTTAAGATAAAAGTTTGCTAACAGAGGTAAATAGTCAGTCAAATGTCGGTAACAGCCTTCTACTTTTTGACAATCATCTAACCCATAACAAAAATCCTCCTTCACACAACACACTTTACCAATCTCCAAAGACCTAACATGTGCCATCATTGTATCATATGGCACTAAACAAACAACATTGCAAGACATAACCTTAATTCGCTTCCTGCTTTTAACACTATGCATTGTTGACTTACTGCTATATGTCATTGAAGATATTGATTTATACACAGACCTGTATTTCCGCTTACCCATCACACCCCTGCAAAAATAGGTTGAGATACTGCGTAACATGTTTTGGTCTGACACTTCAAATTCCTTAAGCTTGTGATTGTAAATCTTAGGAAAAACCTTCTCACACAACTTGGGTTTTTTAGAAATAACTTTAACTAAATCCTTCTCTGAAAATTTTGTTGCAACTGTATCAACTAAACCTGAAAGTGTAAGTCATTACATTGGAAAGTGAGCCACCATGAATCCTAGTCACTGCTTTAAATGTCTCACTGCGTCTTTTTATATTTGTCCTTTCAGCGTTCATCGACTGGCCATCTTAATAATAAAAATAATGGTTTATTTGGGGGCCTCTTTGACCATCTAGACAATTCTATTTTTCAAAAATATTCTAATAACAGCCCTTTCAGTGGTCCTCAGTGATGATACACTCTGGGTTGATCAATATAACTACATCCTATTTTATCACCAGCCCCCACTTAGTACTGCCCCCCTCCCACCTTGTCGGGTCAGGCCGGATCCACCATGAATTATTCAAGAAAATATACCTTTATTTGTAGTAGGTTTCAGCTTCCTATTAAGTATCGCAGTTGGATGTTGTACAAGTGTCTGTTTATCATTCTCTAAGCTGTTTATGTTCTCATTTAGAGAAGCAATCTAAAACGAGAAACAAAATCACACAATAGTCCTTGATGAAATACACCTTGGTGAGTGATAATTGTCTGGCCGGCAATAGACAAACCAAGATAACAGCATGCGACAATCATAGCTGGTCCAGGAGGGATTCAGGCACTTCCAACATCCTTTAATATTCTTAAAACTTCTAGTGTTCATTCATGATATAATTGCAATTTGAACATGTTTACTTGCCCAAATAAACTACCATACATACTATCAGAAGTTAAAGTAAACTGCATTTACCTTATTTTCAAGCCTTCTACGTTTGGCATATAAGGCATTTACAGTATTTTTGCATTCCACGACAGAAATGTGTGCAATGGCTGCCTCTTGTTGGCACTCTTTTTTCGCCTTCATCATGTGCCCAACATTAAACCGAGAATACCGTTTTGCTTTGCTGAGTGGCATCCTACAAATGACAGTTCGTCACAGCTCATAAAACATTCATAAACTCGGCACACAAGAGCAATTTCAAGAAACAAAAAACATAGGATTTTTACCTGATAAACACTCTTTCACACAAACTCACAAGCATAGTCCACCGACTAACAGATCAGGATCCTTTTGAAGAATAGTTTACTTCAAATATCCGCCTGCGTTAAAAGCGACATTATTTCCACTCACAAGTTATGTTTAACAAGGAATTCTCCCTAAACTTGGTTGGGAGTATTTGATATCAAAAGAAAGCACTAACTCTTCTGCAGACATTGCCGCCATTTCCATTGAAGTGTGACCGCTTAGAATGCCGGTATATGTCATAATTTAACGGTGACAAAACAATGCCTCAGTCACCCTCCCTTACAAGGAAAAATTGTAACAATATTTAGAACGATGGGTTTGCGTGCGTAATTTTCGATTTACTACGGCCACCGTGAATTTTTTCAAGTTGTGGGAATCAGTCACAAATTTTAAATTAATTATGCATGTCGTTGTACTGAAATTCAAAGTATTATTTTTTTATGCCATACCATACTATACCTTGATACCCTTTTTCAAGTATTCCTATTCTTTTCTTTTGATTCTGGATTTTAGTTTTTTGAGCTCGAATTTTGTTGTCCTGATTTTGAATCTTCTTTTCGTGGACTTTGATTTGTTTCTCACGAATTTTTGCGCTCGTTTCTTGGTTTAACACTTTCCATTCTAATTTTTTAAAATCGTTATCTTGAGCCGTTAGTGCTTTGTCTGTTTTGTTGGTCAACTCTGTTTTCAAACTCTCAATTTCAGACTTTTGTTTTTTTCTCAGTTGTTCAACCTAGATGATTTCGAATTCTAGTAAATCAAATAATATTTTCCAACCACCATCTTATATAGAGCTATAATTATAACCTTTAGGTTATGAGTGTGTTTGGTCTTCATACCTGAGGAGCAATGAACAAAAATGTCCGAGGTGGCCTGGGTAAAGGTAAAGTTAAGGCTAGGATGTCTTGATTTAGATTTTTAGGTTACTGTTCAATATTTTTGGCGGGGGGAGTGGACAGGCTTCTCTGGACACTAAGCGCTTTGGAATGAAGAAAAGAAGAACTTGATCCATTTTTTTGGAATTAATATGTTCAACCAAAAACCTAAAGAAAGCGAATTGATTGGGGGAAATTTGCTAACATAAGAGTTTAGGGAATGTTTACAAGTTTGGGAAGATGGAGTTACCTGAAATTACGAAGTTCAGAGGGCGTTTTAATGTAGTTACTCCTCATTACTACATTACTATAACTACTATACTTATGAATTCATAAATTTTAAGTGTCTTTTTGCAATTCGTATGGATAATCACAAATGATAGCGAGACATTTAAGAGAAAGGCTTATGAATTATTCACTCATTGAAAGCGCGGTGTTTTCTTCACTTAAAATAACGAATTATGTGAACATATTCGCATAATTATATTTATCACGAAATTGCTTTCGGTAAAAGTGCAAGAATTTTAGCACGAAAAGGGAAGTTTCACACCCCGTGTTTCCCGCCATTATGATTATTCCCAAACCCAACTTTAGATTTCTTAATTAACAGTGGACATTATGAAATAATCTTGTTGCATCTTAAACTTTCACAATTCATTTAGATAAAAGTAGCCATCCTCGTCTCCTCTCCGGGGCCATTCCCAGTTGTTAACAATATACAAAAAATATAAAATCAAATAGATAGCATTTTCATATAAGGACGGCCTGCTGAAATCTTAGCCAAGGTCTTATTTGAAAGAATCCTATGCATGAATTAAGTTTGGTTTTTAAAATAGCTGAACATTTTAACACCGTCTAGTACGCGTTGTTTGTATATATATTTAAAAAGGTATATACAGACACAAACATACCTCTTCTTCAGTACTCAACGCTTGCCACTTTGATCCTTGGTTGACATAAAGTTGTTTATTATCTGCACGATATGAGAGAAGACCCGGAACATCTGGAATCTTGTCAAAAATGTTCTTGTCATATACTGTCAATGTCTACGGAAGTAAAACATATTCGTTCTATCAATCTTCTTGAAGCAATAACAAGAATCAACGTGAAATACATGTATTGTTTGGTTTTATTTCTGTCATTTGGTAAACACGGGTAACACAGTCATGCATATTTAAAAAAATGTGTATGAATGCTCCTGTGTACTGTACTTTGCTATTGTGTAGTTAATGTCTTTTCGTTGGTTTATATTTCTATTAGCAGTGTGATAAAAATACGTTTATACTTACACCCTCCCTTAAAAATGCCTTAAATTGTTCTGAACAGGAACCCTAAATAAGACAGAAGATGTAAATTGAAGTGTAATACTATGCTAGCCTGGTCCGTCACAGATCTCGTTATTTGCAAAATACTTAAGTGTAACGGTCGTTCGAAGTTTTCATAATTGTATATTTGATAACTATACCTTGTGTGTAGTGCCAGTTCGCGGATCAATAAAATACTTCTCAAATTTTCCAGCAGAGGTTTTCATTCTGAACTCCATACATCTTTTCCACAAACGTTTAGGCATTTTAGTTCGTACCCAAAACCAAACAAAAGCTTTTTTCATTACTGTTCCACCATTAATTGCAGTACATGCAGGACCACAGTAGTTTTGCCTTCCACCTTTAGGTCCAAAGCATGCACAACACTACAAGATAAAAACGTGAATGGGTGCAAGTTTACAAAGCGAATATATATTCGAAACAATTGGCCGGGTGCACGCTTGCAATTATAACTTTCTCAAATCAAACGAATAATTCGCAAATGTTTAATAATATATAGAATGATTATGACCTATTCAGTGAAATGGCTTTGTTGATCACATCAGAATTAAGATGAAGACAGGTGCATGCAATCCGGCTCGTGCATGCAAGTGACGTCACAACCCGTAATTGCTTGGCTTCTGCCACTTTGGGTGGTAAATTCCACTGGGCAAATTCATACTAATTATAAAATGAAGTCAAACATGGCTGACATTAAACCTAAGCCAGGGACGCCGGAGAGGGGGCGCGGGGAGAGGGGCAAGCGCCCCTCCTGCCCTTTCCTAAGGGGGGCAAGGGGGGCAAAAGTGCCCTTATAATATAAATGAAACAATAATAATACTGGCAAAGAAGAGAGAATACAGCTGTAAATTAGACGATCAGTGCATAATGGAAAGCTATTGTTTTCGTTCCGTACTTCTTTAGATCTATATTTGTACACAAAAATAACAATTAAAGAGTTGAAATTTGAAAATCATCAAAATCCCATCGAAAGGGCGTGACAGCGAAAAATTTTCTCGACTGCCCTTACGTTCGCATTGCCCCCCCTGCCCTACTATCGCTCCGGCGTCCCTGCCTAAGCCAGCGTCCGTTCTTTACATCCCCCCCAAAAAAACTATACCAATATACTCCTCGCTGAGGTTGTTTTGGGATTCTAGCGAGTATAGCTTGTCTTATAATTCGATGAAATCCACATTAATGCCACCCAAGATAGCGGAATATTTGGCATGACGTAGTATTCTCGCGTGACTGCAAGAGCCGAATATATCCATCTTGCAACATTTAACAAAACTTTAATAAATTATATCGATATCAATTTAGAATCAGTTTTAATATTGTATCTCCATTAATCTTTAAAATGTCTATAGTTCTATATTATTTTGACTATTACTAGTAATAACTACTACTTCGAACAAGTCTTATTATAACTAATTCAGGGTTGCTTCGCGTGTGCCTAAAAGATATAAACAAAATCTCGACGTTTCGAGCTAAAGCCCTTCGTCAGGAGAAATTAGTAGACAGATAAACACATTACATCAGCTTTTATAGCAACGCTATAAAAGCTGTCACGTGAACAAAATATTAACCAATGAAAATAAAGTAGTCATAACAATCATAACAAAATAGAATTAATATGTAAAGATATAGACTGCGTGCAGGCTTCAGCCCGATTATAGGGTCGAAGGCCTGCGCACAGGCGTTACACTTATCAAAGCGCTATAAATGTCGTACAAGGGAAGGGAAGAGGGGATATAGAGGAAAGTATATAAGAAGTATTTAAGAGAAAAGAATGAGCTAGATGAAGGAGAGGCGCTCATTGATACCATCAGGCTGAATGGTGCCAAGTTTAAAAATGAGACGCTTTTCTTGCTTCCGACGGCACTGCTTTTCTTCCGACGGCACCGCTTTTCTTTTAAACTTGACACCATTCAGCCTGATGGTATCAATGAGCGCCTCTCCTTCATCTAGCTCATTCTTTTCTCTTAAATACTTCTTATATGCTTTCCTCTATATCCCCTCTTCCCTTCCCTTGTACGACATTTATATCATGTTCAACACTCGAAATACATCTGGTATTTCCGCGCACCCATGTATTTTTCTCTATATAAACGGCTATTTATTAAAGTTTTGACCATGCATAGACAGTGTTTGAGTAAATGAGCGAAAAGGATGCTTTAAGTAAATTGGTTATCAAACGCTTTGATCTCTGATAAACCAGTGTTCTCTGATAAACCTATTTCTTTCATATAATTATGTATATTAAATCAACGTTTTACCTTGCCCTGGTCACAACCAACGAATGCTGTGGAATTATGATTCATTCCGGATAATGGAGAAACAGCGCTATAACTGAAGACAAAGGAATCGTGGTTAACTATTTTTTAAAGTTTTGTATGGCATGTATCATCATTTAAATTATCCGTGTGATTTCCATATGGACGGCCGGCCAGCTTCGAAAAAAGTGACTGTCGATGGCATTTTTTTGTTAGAAGCAGGAAACCACACTAAATGTCATCGGAGTATGTTCACTTTGACGGTGAAAGTGGTTGCCTTCCGTAATTTTTCTATTTATGTACCGAAAATGGAAGGTTTTTATAACGACATTTCGATAGATGGAAATCCATTTAAAAGCAATTTTCGATATCATGAATTTATTGTAATTGGTTCACTACCTAATTAGCATGTGCAAATTCCTCCTTTTCTTAATTGTCATAACTCAAAGTGACATGCTAATGAGAAAATGGTATTACTATTACACTAGTTAAAATACCTGTATGGAGGCGAGTTTCAAAATAAGGATGGATTTATTAGGACGAGTGGTTACCCAAAGGCTTACATTCGTAAATTATTGCGTTTAATTTCGAATATTTACTGATTTTGAAGGTCTATGTGTTGTAGTAAAACTACGTGTTTGCGCCAATATGCTGTTTTTCAACCATTTACATGCCAAAACTCGACTGGCTCAACAGAAATATATTGTGTTACACGTGTGGCAACCGGGCGTGTAATACTGATTCGTATGTAATCTAAACATATGTGATTGTTGCCTGTCTGTAACACAACAAAAACATAATATTATAGTTGTGGCTTCTTTTTGAAAGGTCGTGTTTTGATGTATTTGCGCCATGTTTCTTATTAGCATATCATTTTGAATTATACGAAAGAATATTACCCGAGCTTTACAAATGTTAATTAGATAGTCAGCCAATTAAAAAAAAAAACTAATATAAAATACAGCATTCGACAAAAATCCCATCCTTCCAAATGTTTTAGGAAAAACCTTCAATAGTGAATGAATTTTCTACCGTATCATAAATCACATAGAGTTGACTATTTTGTAAATTATGTTAGTTCGGGCATTAATTTCTTATAACGCGAGAGTCGAAAGTCGAAAGTTGAACTTACTGTGAAAGTATGCTAAAAAATTTTCCATTGTGGTTTTAGATGCATGAAGTTGGTGACTAGATAGAAAACAGTTAGAGGTGTTGCATATAGTTTTATAGTTGTTATAAAAATATGTGTGCGTTTCAACTTTGGGAGCCTAACTCGGAATCCTAACTCAGAATCTTAACTCCAGATCCAATAACTTTGGAATCCTAACTCGGAATCATAACTCCAAATCCATTAACTTTGGAACCCTAACTCTGAATCCATTAATTTTGGAATCCTTAATCGGAATCCTAAGTCCGAATCCAATAACTTTGGAATCCTAACTAGGAAATCATAATTCCAAATCCATTAACTTTGGAATCCTAACTCCGAACCATTAACTTTGGAATTCTAACTCCGAATCCCAACTTCGAACCATTAACTTTGGTATCCTTAATCGGATCCTAACTCGGAATCATAACTCCGAATCCATTAACTTTGGAATTCTAACTCGGAATCCTAACTCCGAATCCAATAACTTTGGAATCCTATCTCGGAATCACAACTCCAAATCCATTAACTTTGGAATCCTAACTCCGAATCTATGAACTTTGGAATTCTAACACGGAATCCTTACTTCGAACCATTAACTTCAGAATCCTAACTCGGAATCCTAACTCCGACATGGGCTCATTTCAATATCAACTACAATGGGTTTATAACTGTGGGATGTGACACATATAGGTTATCTGTACCTGTACCTGTACGATCCAAATTTATCGACGACTTTTGAATTATGATCAGAATGCACTCCATAACCATTTCTGCACGAGTGCCGAAGACAGTAATTCATCATTGACTAATTAAAGAGAACGGAAAGGTTTTTAGACGACAAAGGTCAGAGCGACTTCTTACATCCATTACTAGCATTATTACCTCTGAGATGATAGGTTCGATTCTCGTCAATGCAGGATGAATTATGAAGGGTGTCCCGAACCCCGGAAATATACTCTGTGTAACAGGACTCCCTTCCACAGTAGTGGTCATGTAGTGATCACGAGTGTTCGTGGCGCAATTTGTGGTATTACACATAGGATATTACACAATTTGATAGGATTGTTATGGAAGTCTCGGTATGTCCTTTATGTAGTCCTACACGAAATGTATATCTACCCCAACCCCAACCTAATCCCAACCTTAACCCCTTAAACAATTCGTGTAGGGCTACATAAAGAACCATCCGAAGTTCGAAGAGAAAATAGCGCGTCCAGTGTATTCCAAGATGTAGATTGGGAGACAGTCATAGAATTCTAAACCCTACGTACCCATCCAAACTTATCATGTACATGTTGTCCAAATTTTGAGCACTTGAAATTATTTGTAAGTACGGTTTGTGTCATGATGTCTTTAACAAATTTAATGTTTCCAATCCCTGCTTGTAGATACGGACACCCATTCCTCACAGAGAAAAGATCTCCGAGCTCACGTTCTTCATTCAGTCGGTACATCCTACATATAGATTTAAGAAAACATAAACACATTCGAATAATTGAATATATATATATATACAGTTCTTTCATAATCACAGATTGTCTTTATTTACGAGAAATAATTTCCTGAAACTATAAACGCTAATAATTCATTCCAGTTTAGGTAGTAGTTGTTAACAGTAAGATGTTATCGTCGAAGGATGTATTCATCAATCATCATTTAATTTATCGTTCGTTCATCGTTCATCGTCCATCATTCATCGTTCATCATTTAGTATTCAAATGGTTTCTCCCTACCAGTTTGCTTTTGTCCCCTCAAAACTTTTAGTTTCGGAAATTTGAACTCTAAAATCCAGGACTTTGACATCACCGAGATCACTAGACCAATGTGAGGGTCCCTGAGGGTCAACAGGGGTAGAATTAGATGGTACTGTCCAAGATACAGGACTATCCTTCATTCCAACCAACGTAAATCCTCCACCATCTGTATGAACGTCACACCACACCTGTATGACGAGAATGACAAATATGTATTTGTGAATTGTCAAGGTGCACAAGATTTTCTTAACTCCTCCTAGTTAATTTAGTGTACAAACAAAAAGGCAGTTTGGCTGTTTACAAGTTCTGATTGTAATGACCTCAACTCACCGAAGATATACAAAAGTGTTTAATGAAAATACTTCAAGCCTTATATACAAGTAAACAACAACACGTTGAAAATGGAATACTAATTCATGCATACTAATGAGCTAATACTAATTATACCGGATACTACATTTCTCCTTTTTACCAAAGAAGGAAAATTATACTAAAGAATAAAACTACTATGTAATGAAACTATACTGTTCGAATGTTTCAGTTTCTCTTTCGTTTGGGAGAAAGATGTTGAGCTGACTCTTGCGACTTCGGGATATCTTGTTCGTTTGTCGATAGCTACAAGATTATAATGACCATCGGGATATGGTCCTCCAAAGTCCACAGCAATCACATCCCATGGTTTCTTCGGTATTACCGTCGGTTTTACCCGTTCTTGCTGATGTTTCTTTGTAGTGACTTGACATTCAAAACATTGTCCAACAATCTGTTCCACCATTGTGTTCATGATCGGAAACCAATACTTCTCACGAAGCATCTGTTTGGTCTTGGTCATGCCCAGGTGTCCTAAGTGATGTGCTGCTCTGACAACTTTCCTCTGTAGCCGTGTGGGAATAACAATCTGGTCCATCCGGGAAATGATGCCATTCACAGAATACAGCTCGCATCATATACCATAGAAAGGAATGATGTCAGGATCCTTCCTGTATTGCTCCCAATCTCCTCTTAAGATCCTCTCGGACAGTTTCTGGAGTTGGATATCTTTCTGTGTCTCTTCTATAATGTGATCAAGTACAACAGTAACAACTTGTTTGACAACTCTCTCTACGGTGTCTCGACCGGTCTCTGGTAATGTATGTCTTGATAGGAAGTCGAGTGGATCTGCTTCGTCCTTGCCGTCCTTGCCTAAGTTCAAAGTCAACATCTTGCATACCCATCACTCACTTTTCGATTCTTGGAGGAAGCTTTATGGTAGCTTTGTTAAACAGTGGAATTAGTGGCTTGTGTGCAGTGAGGATCTTGAACCGTGGTGCCCCGAGGAGGTAGATGCTGAATCTGATCTTGGCCCAGTGTACTGCTATGGCGTCCTTTTCGGTCTGACTATACCTCTTCCTTCAACCCCATTGGAACTTGACATCCTCAAGGGTTAATGCTCTCAGCGGTGCAGTAAGCGATGAATATCGAGGGATGAACTTCGACAAAGAACTGGTCATACCCAAAAAGCTTCGAACCGCCTCCTTTGACTCAGGAGCTTTGCTTTCCCGGACCGCTCTGATCTTTTCTGGGCTTGGTTTGAGTCCGTCTTGGGTGAATCGGTGCCCAAAGAAGTCGATTTCTTTAACACAAAACTGGCATTTCTCGAGATTGAATGTGATTCCAAAATCAGCTGCTCTCTGCAACACGGTTTCCAATGCTTTGTCGTGCTCCTCAGTATTTCTTCCACCGATCAAGATGTCATATCTCTGGCTAAGACATCCCCGTATGTCCCCAAATATGCGGTACATTGCTTCGTCAAACAGGTCTTGCGATGATTTCGCCCCGAAGATCAATCTCTTCGCTCTCATGTTGCCCTACGGGGTGCTGAAGGTTGCAATAATTCTTGACTCAGGATCCAGTAGGAGTTGATGGTAGCCTTGTCTCATATCAAGTTTGGAGAATACGGAACAATCGTGGAATTTGTAAATGAAATCTTAGGTCGACACTGGATCTAATCATGTGTGGTTCTAATTGATCCCTATCCGTTCCACTGAACCTTGGCTTTGGTTGTACTACAAGTGGTGAAACCATGTTACTGGTTCTCCATTTGGTACTTCTTCAAATATGTCCTCTTCAATACATTGTTCCAGCCATTTCTTCAGTGGTTTCTGTAAATAATAAGGAACTGGTCTTGGCTTTTGAGCAACTGGATTTGCTTCTGGCTTCATGGTAAATTTGGTGTAAAAGTTCTTGTCATTCTTTATGTCTCTAATCTTCCCAATGCCCTTGAACACTTGATTATACCGATCAGTGATTTCCTTGATTCGTGGATTGTTGTCTTTATTCTCTGTGACCGTTTACGTTTTGATTCCCGTTGCTGGGTCTGCGATTCTCATGTTGTTCTTCCGTGTAAACGAACCATCCTCTCTGATCTGCAGCATTCCCAGTTTGATCAAGGTATTCTTGCCAATAAGTGGAGGTGAATTTATCCTGCCCTTGACTACGACAAATCTTGCCATCGTCCCACATGTCTTATTCTTAACCGTCGCTTTGAACTCTCCTTTCACAGCCAACTTGCTTTGCAAAGTGTTCAGTTTTGTCTGACTGGATTGTAGCATTGGTTGGTCTTTACCACATCGGTTCACTAGTGCTCTGAATTGGTGTTCGTCCATCAAATTAACTTCTGCCCCACTATCCGGTTCGGCTCTGACTTCGACATCCTCAATATGTATGGTCACCGTCTTATTTTAATTGTCACTTTGAATTTTCTTGACTTGTTTAAGATGTCTTACTGCTTGACAGAAAAATGCATCATCTGAGCTTGTTGCTGTATCTGTTGCTTCTTCTGACGTTTTCTTGATTGATCGCTTTTGCTTTTGGGATACCTGTTGATTGAACTCTTGCTCGTGACTTGGTTTCCCCGATCGCCTTTTGATGTATCCGATTTACTTGATCTGCATACTACCGCGAAGTGATTATACTTCTGACATTTCTTGCACTTCTTGACATACGCTGGACAATTCTTTCCGTTGATGTGAGTCCCTGTTTGTCCACAGTAGTTGCATGGTTGTGTTCGACGTCCCAACGGTTTCCCTACGTACGGTATTCGTCTTTTTCTGTATCGTCCTTCGTTGTTTACATACTTTACTTCGTCACACCCGGGTAATTTCATATTGCGTACTTGAAGCGATGTATCCTCCATTTGAGCCGCTTCCGTGAGGAATTGTGACAGATTCCACTTCTTGCTGATAGCCTTTTGAATTAGTACTCGAATTCATTGAGTACCTCTGCTGGATTAGGCAAGCTTCTCTCAACTCTGGCTATCTCTTTGCCGCCATAAATAATTAGTGCGTCTTTCTTGTCGATCGGGTCGCTTATTTTAAAATAACGAAGCTCTCGTTCGATTTCTTCTAATCAATCGTCCTAACGTCACTCGTAGTAATCAATCGTCCCACGCTTTACCCGTAGTAATCTGATCGTCTCCTGGTGCGAAAGGTCGTATTTTCAGTTTCTTGTTTCTGTTATTACACGAATAGTCGATGCTTCGGCATTTGCCGCTTCTTCTTGTTCGCTATCAGACATTGTTTGTCGATTTCTTCGAGTGTTCTTAACGTTGTTACTCGAAAACTATTTCATACTTCGCTGCTAAATGCGAGTCTTTACTGACTCTAACAGGTTTTTTTTATCCTCGTCGCCAATGTAATGACCTCAACTCACCGAAGATATACAAAAATGTTTAATGAAAATACTTCAAGCCTTATATACAAGCCAACAACAACACGTTGAAAACGGAATACTAATTCATGCATACTAATGAGCTAATACTAATTATACCGGATACCACACTGATGGTAATTTTTTCTTTATTTTACTAATTATTCTAATTAAGTAAACTTACAAAAAGGTTATGATGTTGACAAAAACCTCGATTTAGTATAGGTAATTAAGCGTATGTACCTTCTTGTTAGTTGTGTTGTCTATAGAAATCCAATAAAATCCATCCTTAGCTTCAGGTAAATGGTCAACAATATCAGAACACCCAATGGCTGGGTTGAATACCTCGCCCAGTGTTGAGGAACCTTAATATATACACACCAGTATGAATTGAAAATCGATATACTTGAAACATATGAATTTAGGAAGTTCTGTTTAAGATATCTTCAAGTTGTTTTTATATATTCTGTGGAACTGGATTCGATCATTTATGTCTTTTCGGCATAAAAATATAAAAGATGATACTGATTAGCCGAATGGGGATATAAAGTCTGAAAACTTGGTCATGAATTTTTTACTCACGAATGAAATCGTAGCCAGAAGGAAAGCTATGATTAATAATGGTAAATGAACTGAGTGGAGTGCAATTTGATCTGAAATCAAACGCGTGATTACAAAATCACAAGTTTGATTTCAAACCAAAATTGCACGACACGAAGTTCAATTTCCACTTTATTATATTCATTTTGAAATCTAAATAATTTTTTAAACCGGAAGCGATATTTTATTAGTCTTTGTTTACAATTGACACACCCACGATACTCCCTGAAATGCCGTAGCATGGCAACAACATGAATTGTAATTTCACAAATTGACAAAATCAGTTTTAATCAGTGTTAAACAAGCAAAATAGCAAAATGTGAGTGGATTTTTAGAAATAAAGACCGCAAAAGTAAGTTGAAAGATATCGTAGACTTTACGTGTAAATTGATAAACGTTTCTTGTGATTCTGTGCATTCAAACATCGACACTACGATCGATCATGCCATATTTTAATACCTTGTGGCTTTGTGTTCAGTTTTGCCTGTTGCTCAAATGAAACTTGTTTTTGTTGACATTTTGACAATGTTTCATTCAAAATTTTGTTGATAATTTGGCCAGTATTATTTGTGAAAAATTATTTGATATTCGTTTAGATTTGACTCGCCTTTATGTTGATTTGTATGAAAAAAACTGCAGTGATGCAGTCTAGAGTATTTACAATTTATGGTGAACAGATTTGGTCATTTGCCAGATCACATTTTTCTTTAAATTGATTGGCTAGTTGAATTCTAGCATTCAATCTGAGTGGTTGTTGTGGTGCAGAGCTTCAATCTGATTGGTTTAAAAATTATGCGATTTATACTCAAAATGATGCGAGCAAAGCTCAAAATAGTGCGATTTGGGAATTAATCGCACTATTTTTGACCAATCAGATTGCAAGAAATGCCATTGATTTCAAAGTGAATATAATAAATAATGGTAATTGGACTGAGTCACCACCAGCTGTGTGAAATTGGGCAAGTGATTGCAATCTATAGTTCAAAATGGTAAAGAGACCAAGCAAATGGTCATTTCCACACAGCTATACTGCCTCGGACACATAGGTCGTAGGATGAGGGTAGAAAATATGCTTAGAAAACAGATTCCGTAGCACCCCTCGTGTAACTACATAATTTTTACATGAATCGATAGATTAGAACGTACTTAGTTAGAATCCACTTCCACCCAAGCAAAATAGTTGCACAAATTGAAGTACAACCTCTCCAATTAGTTCGGGCTTCCTCGTGTTTCGAAATCATGAACGGCCATTGTTGTGTTGCAACTACGCATGCGCTTGACCACAAAACACTTAATGCGCACGCGCAGATAGGAAAACTGATCTCAATAAAACACGTATATTCAAGATGGCTACTAATGACGATATGTCGAAATTTCGAATACCCTCATGTTTTATGGCGTAACCGAGCAACTTTCTAAAGTTACTCGTCAAAGGCTTAATAAATTTGTCGATTGCAGGAATAAATGGGCGAAACTTAATTGCCTGCAAGCTGAGATAGCGAAGGATTCGTATGATAAGTTTGATGACGAATTCGTCAATTCATACTTGGCAGAGAACACAAACGAAAGTTTTGATTTAGAATGGTACCACCACATGAAATGCTACAAGAAATTTAGCGATGAAGGAAAGATCCGTAGACAACAGAGAAAAGAGGAAAACGGAGCTAGTACAAGCACGGAAAAGGTCGCTAATACCGTAGACCGCACATGCCACATGGAACCCAGAAGAAAGATTACACGCAATTCAGTGGATACAAGTAAGACCTTGCCTCAAAGAAACAAGCATATGATTATGTACAATTTCTTGTGTACAGTATCTTTATATTCTATGGACCACCTTTTTGTGGAAAAGTTGTCATATTGTGCCTTACTGTCCAGGGCCTTTTTTAAGAAATCGTTAGTGGGGAGGGGGCCATCATCGAAAGGGGACGTAACAAATAGGTGGTGTATTACAGGTGTGGGTATGTGAAGGGGGGTCCTCCCACAGAAAATATTTGTATTCTTGAGTCTCTGTGGCTTGATTTCCTACATTTTCAGAGACAATTTTTTATATATCCCATCTAAACGGAGCCAGGTTTTGTTGTAAGAATACCATAACTTTCGTCTAAACTCAGTTTCCCCCCCGTTTTTGCTTATATTTTGGACAAAAGGGACCTTCACTAGGGGGGCCAAAATAACTTACTGGGGCAACGTGGGGCTGGGGGCTTTGTCCTCCAGTACATTAGTTAAAAAAGGCCCTGTAATACTGTCTTGTGCATATACCTGTATGACTATATGATATTTTAGAGTACCTATTGGATGCGTTGGACCTTAATGGGTTAATTATCCAGATAATAAGTCTATTTAAACAGGCATAATATAAGCTACTCTGGATTGTAAAGTTTATGAACACACTTTACAAACCAGAGTAGCTTTATTTTAATACCTGGTTAATTTGTCAAATTCACCCTGTTTTAGGGGCTGTTTATATGAAACCTGGGCTGGCTCACTGATCGGGCCAGCCCGGTAAGCGGGATGAATTTGTCTTGTGTTTATATGAGAAAATTTCATCCCGACAGGCGGGATGATTTTGTTGTTTTGACCTTTGACATTGTTTTGACAGTTCTTAAAAATAGCTCGCAGACAAATTGGTGGTGGTGTCTCTTTCAACTTTCATCCCGGCAACCGTGCTGACCCGGTTAGTGAGTGAAACATATGGAGAAATTTTCATCCTGGTAAGCGAGATCTCGCCTTTTTCAAGCGAGATCTCTGGAACCGGGCCAGCCCGCTTGTCCATATAAACGCACAGTAGTTTTTACTATAAAATCAATTACATGGCGAGATCTTGCTAAGCGGACTGGCCCGGTCAGCGAGCCAGCCCGGATTCCATATAAACAGGCCCTTAGTTGGTAAATGCCATTTTTAAACAGGCATTCTAAACTTGTATGTTTTGTGTAGAAAACACAAAAGAGAAGAGGAACACCACTAGTGTTGGCAAGTACAATTGATGCTGGCTTATTACGTACAGCTGCTGAGAGGAAAAATGATGAGCGGATACTTGTGCAGATTAGAGATAAAGACTGTGTTGCATTGGAGGTCTGCTACCACAAAGTTTGCTGTAGCAACTATACCACATTCCTTGCAAGGGAGGCAAAGACGACCACAACATGTGCACCACCATTGTATGAAATATCTTACAACGTATTCTGTAATGAAGTCATTGAAACTCATCAAGGGAAAAGCAATAAAGTACACGATGGACTTACTTGAGAAATTTGTTGTCATTGCTAAGGAAACTGAGAATGTGGATGCATCGAAATACAGGTCTTCCGAGCTCAAGCAACGGCTAATTAACAGTTATCCCCAGCTGGTATTCTATTTGCCTAAATCTAGAAATGTTAGTGAAATTGTGTATGCTGAGAACTTGGATACTTCTGATTTAATTGAGTAACATATGTTGAGTAAAGCTGAAAATAGTAATGAAGAATTTGATGAAGGCAACTGCATAAATAAACAAGGAACCTTGACTAATAAAATTGATGGGAAGAGAGTTAGAAAATAAATACGATTGTGAACACCGAGTAATACTTATTTATGGTATATCGTAATTTATCTATTAACACCCTCCCCCCCCCTCCTGTAAGCAATTAATTTATAAAATCGTGAAGCGTGAAAGTATTGTATTTTAAAGATAATGATGATATTTTACTGATACTTTGGTACGTAACATCACTGTACCCGATGTTGCATATTTATAAAGAGAATCAAACGTGCAAACAGACTCTTTGTATATATTAGAAATAAGCCCCCCCCCCCCGAAATTAATAGATAAATAACGTGATGCGTGTTCTATAATGTTTAGAATTGTGATAATATTTAAAGCCTGAAAAACAGATTTACTTGCAAAAACGTCATGCAATTGCTTAGTATAAAATAACATCATATTTTTAATAAGTTATTATTGTAATGTTGGCTTGGAAGTGTTCCTGGCAAGGGCTTGACACGGTACATTGCTCAGAATGTTTGGTGAACTCCATTAAAATACACAGAACATAAAAATATCATATATTTTTAAAACACTCCGATGTCATCTTGTTTTACTTCAGCCCTGCTTTCGCACATTTCATAATTTTTTTCTTGTCCAGTCCTGCGTTGAGATCAGTTTTCCTATCTGCGCGTGCGCATTAAGTGTTTTGTGGTCAAGCGCATGCGTAGTTGCAACACAACAATGGCCGTTCATGGATTTCGAAACACGAGATCGAAAGCCTGAACTTTGGAGAGGTTGTACAGTACTGCTCAGAAATAACCTAACACTGCGTTCGCGTTCCATTTGCGTTCGGAATGCGTCCGGAATGCGTTCCGAACGCGTTCCGAACGCGTTCCGTACGCGTTCCGAACGCGTTCCGAACGCGTTCCAAAATGCGTTCCGAACGCGTTCCAGAGGAAACTTGGAAACGCGTTCCCCACTTTGGTTAAAAACCGCGTTCTCGCATCGGAAAATCCCGACACCGAATGAAACCTGAGCTACTGCACGGTTTGACAGTTGACAACTGTGAACTGTTATTTTAAGTTTCATCCCAGGCTGAAATTCCAGCCCGGTTTGACCGGGTAGCATGTAATCGCAAATAATTTTAAAAATCGTTTAAATGGCTTTGTTTTGCGTGTTTTTTCAACTGTATAATGTAACCACAGTCTCACACAAGTCAAATAGCCGAAAATGCTTCAAAGACAAATACTTTATCATTTCAACCCGGGCTAGAAAGGTCTGTGCACAGGCTACATTTCAGCCGGCGGTTTGACTATACACGGGCTGAAAATAGCTCTGACTAAAACTCAGCCGGCTCAAACTTCCCATGAATATTCCTGCCCATGACCATGTAATCGTGATCAACCTGGCTGAAACGGATATCTTACAGCATACTTGCTACAGTTTTATTTTAACAATGACAAAAAAATGACAAAAAAGTTATTTGCGAAGTTCATATGAAATTCACAAGCCCGTTTGTAAACAAAGCCCCTGATCAATTGATTCCTGAGATAAAAGAAGCCAATCAAATGCTTTGCGCACAAACAAATTTGTGAATATATCATACTTCTGACCATTCCTTCTGAGTTCTGACCTTCGCCACGAACTTGCGAATTTCGGAACGAAGTTCGAAACATATTTGTCAAAAGTTATGTGAAATGATCTGTATTTCTAGTTTACAGGATGGCTAATGAACTGGACGACCGTCCTTATACCTTGTGCTTTTTCCGGCATTGGTTTAAGCATCCTATAATTACCTATATAAATACCTATAAAATTCATGCAAAACCTTAAAAACTTAGAATTTACCCATTCAAAACTCCTTCTGTGATCACAGAAACTTTGGTAGTGTAAACCGGGTTTTAGTCTGATGATGACTTTACAAAGTCCAAACACTGCATGTGTCTGTGATATTTTCACTACCTCTTTCGGAAACAAATTCAATAGCCTATTATGAACACACGATCAGTGACATGATCATTAGGATCCATTAGCGAAATTGTTTCGCCTGATGGGTTTAGATGAAATTAGCTCACTGCTTTGTCTCAGAGTTTTGATCACATACATGTATGTGATGTCTTGCATTTTTGCCTCAATATATGCGATGGCTTCTGGTGCCAATTTAGTTTTTCGACCACTGCGTGGAGCGTCGCCTAAGTCGCCTGTCCTCGAATAACGCGACAGGATTTAATCTCGAGGTTTTAATCCCTTCTTGATCAAGTGATTCTTTTATTTTTGTCTGTTTCATTCCGCTCGATCGTAAAGAAATTATTCTTTTTCTCGCATATTCCGAAAGTTTCCCCATAGCTCTCAGTGTAAACACAAAATGTGAAAGTGACGCTAATTAATACTCGGGAAATCGCGATAATTTCCGACGATGGCCGGTTTCATTACGAGTGTAACCGGAACGCGTTCCGCAGTGGTTCCGGAACGCGTTCCGGTAAAAGCGGAACGCAAATGGAACGCAAATTGGAACGCTTAGGAACGCAAATGGAACGCAAATGGAACGCAAATGGAACGCAAATGGAACGCAAATGGAACGCAAATGGAACGCAAATGGAACGCAAATGGAACGCAAATGGAACGCAAATGGAACGCAAATGGAACGCAAATGGAACGCATTGACGAACGCGTTCCGGACGCGTTCCGAACGCGTTTTCTGTTAGGTTATTTCTGAGCAGTACTGTACTTCAATTTGTGCAACTATTTCGCTTGGGGGGAAGCGGATTCTAACTAAGTAAGTTCTAATCTATCGATTCATGTAAAAATTATGTAGTTACATGAGGGGTGCTACGGAATTGAACATTTTCGACCCTCATCCCACCGCCTAACATCATCTGGATACATGCACTCCACCTGTGATAGTCAAATGGGGGAAATTTGGAAAGGATTTCTACTTTTAAACTTCTGGGCAGATGAGCAAACAAAACAAACTGTATCTTCTTGTTATGGGGTGTTATTAGTTTTAGGAAAACTGAATAACCTTGCTCCCTTTCAAGTTAAAAAGCAATTGGCACAAAGCCTTGTATTATCAACGTTTGACTACAATGATGTAGTGCACTACCCACTACCTACTTATCTTATGAAGAAAACTTGAACGCGTCCAAAATGTCACAGCAATTTTGTCAAATATAATAGACACAGTAGTGAAGCTGACGTTGTATCACTTGGATGGCTCTCACTGGCAGAGCGAACAGAATATAATTTTTTCCGCACTGGTCACAAGGCCATTTGTGATCCAAATTGGCCTGAATATACCAAGTTAAATGTACGTATAACATAGGCAAAACCTTACGATCCAACTTCTCGACAGGGTTGGAGATTCCTATAGATACTGGTACTTTCCAAGGCTTAGTTGTGCTAAACTATTTAATGAGCTACATCCATCATTAAGAAATGAAAGTATCATTATCGAATTTTCATGTATTCTTTAATGTGTGCTATTTGACAAAGCAAAGCTGAGTCTGCCTAGTATTGGCAATATAGCCTAATTATAAAATGTAAAAATAGTTTATAGCATAGGAAACACTTATATATACACTTCTTCTATTCTTTATATTTCTTTTTACACTTGAAGATGTAGAGCTACTATGTAGAAATGCTTCAATAAGTCGTTATATAGTGCGACTTGGGAATTATTCGCACTATTTTTGACCAATCAGATTGCACGAAACGCAATCAGATTGATTTCAAAATGAATATAATAACTTTAGAAAACATCGATATGTAGTACAAACAATAGAATATTGGAGAATTTTTTTTCATAAGATTAGGATTATTAGTTTGACTAAGTGGTTTAGCTCACTGGAGATATACGGGGTTTTTAGTAGCCGTATATGCGATGCTAATATAGATCTGTCGAGATTTATGTAGCTAGCTTTCCCGGGACAACAAGGCGATGCACCGTCTGGGAGTAACCCACGGCGAGGGTGAAATTATGAACATTCCGTTTGGCTGTTAACAGTATATTGGCATAATGGAAAGCATTGGCTAAGTTAAAAGTGATTATTAATTTCCTTTTTTGGCTACGTTTTCTGTGGTAATTGGATGGATTGAAAGAGTTTCTGTAATGACAAGACGATTGTTTGTAAGATAAAAGCCTAAACGATTCGATTGTTGACTTGTTGTACTTTGAAATTAAGCCTAAAATTTAAAGAAATGTACTGTACGTTATGGAATATATACAAACTTTAAAAGATCTCACCATCAGTATATTGCCATTGAGGAACACCATTTATTGTTCCCGTACAAATCAATATCTTTACACGTCCAGCCAAATTTTGGTGAGTGAAACGTTGTCCCTCTTTGCACTTGTAGAAATTCTGAGAAAAAGGGAATCAAATGTAATTGCTTGGTTTAGCTACTTTTTATCGTCGTGAGATATTTCAGCGTAGCCAGCTAAATAGTCGGTTTTAAGGCCGGTTACTGTACATAGAGAAGTTTCTGTGATCAAACTTAATACTGAAGCGAGAAAACTTTTGAACCGAATGTTAGGTATTCAACTGCGGTCGCCTCTATTGATCAAAGAATATTTCAATCAAAGAAACTTCGTTAGTGTGAACAGGCTTTGATATTTATCGCCTCGCCCGCAGGCGACAGGACCTTGCAGGCAAGGGTGGTAATCTCCAATGGGATAGTTAAGTGCCCCTGCAATATAAATATAGCCTCGGCTGTATTAGGAGACGCCAACAGACTTGCGAATTTCGATCATATTTTTTCCAGCTGGATGAGGTACAAAAACAAACGACGGACATTGAGTGAAGGAGTGACAGCTAAATAGCTCGCAAATATAAATAAATAGGGTCCCTAAGATAAGATAAACGAAGATTTTTAGATGACGTTTACTGGACAGATTAAAATACTGCTAGAAAATAGAAGATTTATTGTTTAAAACGCTGCGAAGGATTATGGTAAATTTTCAGTCAGTAAATGTTATAATTGCTTACTTCAGATTGGCCTGTAGTATATTTTTTGTGGTTTTGAAAAAAGTAAGGTCACCTTTGCAAGTGGTTAAAACAATTTTGATTAAGTTTGAAAGTCTTTTTTTAACCATTTTAGTTAAATTAGGAAAACGTTAACGTGTTAAGCTGAAGCCAAAGGAAGAACGGCAACTCTAAAATGAACTGGTAATTTGTAGATATTCTTGCTCTTTGGGAATTGCTTATAAATCTAGATTTCCAATATATGTATACCCTGTAGCTTTTGCCTAGAATTGCAAAACAAAATAGCAAAGATATGTAGAATTATGTATCCAAAGTTTTGTTATATGTATTTTATTGCCATGCACAATAAAAGAAAATTAACAGGAAGTTAAGACGCGCCCGCATTGTTAGTCATAGCTGTTGTTATATGAATGTATAATGTGAATATATAATGAGACGTAGCAACGATCGAACAGCCCCTTCAAGCCTCCCACCCGGTCTTCCCGCCCCTTGCGATCAATTTGACGTTCTTCGTAGCTTGTTTCGCTTCATTTACCCTCCTTATGTTCGCACAGATCTAAAATCTGATCGAAGAGAACCAATGGGAATCCTCCTTTTGTTCCGACTTTGATCATTTCGGTCGCTGCTTATTTAGTGCAGAACAATTTTCCTGTTTCCATGCCGTGATTTTTCTCGATTAGGATGGAGAAAGTACCATTGGTCGGATTCCAGTTTTCTTTATACTGGTCATAGTGCTTGATTAGTTGTGCCATCTACCGATTCCATCCCTATCGGCGACACCGGGCAAACCTAGGACGTAAGCCTGGGGCGAAGGAACTAATCCTATCCGGCTATTTACAAAGTCCTCAAAATAAACACAGCGGAAAACGTTTGCGCATGCGTCTACTTGACTGAGAATTGCCTGGCGAAGTGCTCGATACATCCTAGTACAAATAAACAATTATTTAATTTAATAATGTTAGAGGACTAATGATTAAGGTCTGGTCTACCTTTCACTTATCGCCATTTTTCAGTTCGCGCGCATGCGCAGATGTTTTTTGCGGTGTTATGTAAAATGTAACAAAATGTATGCAATTGACGGTTACGTGCCAAGGCGCTTATATATAGGGCGGTGCAACAAGCGCGCGCGCGCTGATCGACGTGTGATGCGGAAGTTGCCTTGGGCGAGTACGATTTTGGTAAAAAATTAAAGAAAAAACAGATTTTGATATCATCATCATCATTATCAATCACTTTTATTTCAAAAGAAACAGGTTAGCCTCACACAACTATAAGCTGATTTACAGGAAGGAGAAAAATACTCATATACATTAATAAAATATTAAATTTATCCGCCCCCCTCCCCCATCCCACCCCAAGAACAAAGGAGGATAAAGTCCTATAGAAAATTAACGACAATTAAGTCAACATGGTTCTAAAACGGCAGTTCCACAATACTACGCTTAAATTGATGTAGCGAAGTAGCTTTTTTTGCCTCCAATGAAAGATTATTCCACAACATTAATGCACTATATTTAAAGCTTTGTTTCAGACAATTAGTTTTTGGTTTTGGAAGTGCTAGATCCCTTTCCTGATTTCGTAAATTATAGCCTCTATTAAGTCTCTTAAACATGGCGAACAATTTTCGTCGAGGACTTCATACAGCAGGACACTCTTCAACTTAGGCCGCTTAACATGTAGAGTATCTCACCCTAAACATTGCAAAAGATCACTTGATCTAATGCTATCATATCTTGCTCCAGTAATAACTCTAGCAGCACGATTTTGTAATATTTGCACTTTATCTTTTAATATTTTATCACATAGGATTTTATCACATGGGATTGGAGTTTATTTACATTTAACCAATCCGTGATATTCTCTAAATCAGAATTAATATCATTAACCAGCTCAACAGAGTCGTGCGAGGAGGCAAAAATTTGGGTATCATCAGCATATAAACAAGGTGTTGTTGTCTTAAGACAGTTAGGTAAATCGTTAATATAAATTAAGAACAACAACGGGCAAAATTATTTCACTTTTATTTAGAGAAACCATTTACTTAGCACTGTTGATGCCGATTTACGAGGTAACGGAGGTATGATTGGAACCATGTGAGTTCGAGTTGTGAAACACCGTAGAATGCTAGTTTTTCAAGTAGTATAACATGGTCTATAGAATCGAATCCAGTGGTATTCAGAGCCATATTTAACGGATTGTTTTTATGATAATCACATTACGCATCATCTTAAAATGTTCGAGTTTAGCCAAGGAATAGAGGATTGCCGTATACGGTGATATCTCAAAGATGCATGCCTATCTAAAACCCCATTAAAATTAGTTTCCCACGCCCTCCAGGCCAAATTAGGATCATTAATAGTTTCTATTCTTTGCCAAGGTATATTGAGCAGATCATAGATGAAGTTTTCCTTAACAAAATGTTTTAAGTTTCGTACTTCCTTTTTGATCTGTCTACGCTTATTTGGGATAAACTTACGCACAACGTAGATGAAACTATGGTCAGATATACCATTGTGAATTACTCCTGATTTTGCTATATTTCTTGTCTCATTTGTGAATATCAAGTCTATTAAAGTGGCTGACGTGTTTGTCACACGTGCAAATTCCGAAATCAGTTGTTGTAATTGTTATATAGATGATAAGAATTTTAGTCTTCGAGTATGTGGTTCAGTCACAATTCATGTCTCCTAAAACAATCAACTGCTTATTCGCACAGTCACATTTTTCAACAAATTTAGTGTAATATTCAAATAAGTCTATATCTGCACTTGGCGGTCTGTAGCTTAAGTGTTTGTATATAAATATAGTTCCCATATCTGTTCATCGATCCTCTATAGAGATATTGTTATATGCTTCGACCTCGACTTTTGCACAATGTTGTTTTGTATTAAATTACACACAACAATTTAGATGTTTCTCTTAATACGTTTTGGCTTTATTGTCGGATAGCCATGGTTTCTTTAGACTCGTCTTACTCATATTTCACCCAATATCTTTACGACGCCACCGATTCTAATACATTAAATGACGGAGTTCACGTTGTTTTTGTGGATTTACGCAAAGCATTCGATCTCGTTGACCATGCTATATTACTGGCTAAACTTGCTGCTATGGGGGTTCGTAAAAGTTTTTGGTTGTGGATACAAAGTTACCTTACAAATAGAACTCTGCAAGTGAAACTTCCTGGAGTACTATCTACAATAAGCCATATTCCTGCTGGGGTGCCCCCAAGGCGGCGTAGTTTCTCCAACATTGTTTAACGTGTATGTAAATGACATAGAAGACTATGCTGATCAGAATGTAATTCCTGAAACGTGTAAGTACGCTGATGATTGTACACGTTATCAGTCGGTTCCTACAGGGTCTAGTAGCTCTATTCAGAGTGCTATAAATGCAATGGAAATCTGGGCACAGAGGAATAAAATGGAAATTAATGGGGAAAAAACTAAGGATATGTGGATAACTTTTAAGAAATCGGGTCCAATTCCACCCCCGCTGTGTGTGGGTGATACTGAAATAGTAAATTATTTTAAACTCCTGGGTACCTATTTGCAGAACGATCTAAAATGGAATACCCATGTATCAAGTATTATTGGCAAGGCAATTAAGCAAGAGGATTTACCAATTAAGAACGTGTAGAAAGGCTAACCTGCCGTCCGAGATTGGTCTCTGCATCTATACAACAAATATCCGACCTTTGCTTGAATATGCAAGTCCAATTTGGGGTGGATTACCTCGGTATCTTGAAGATGAACTCCAACGAGTACAGGATCGTTGTATGAGCGTAATTGATCTTCCTAAACACACCTTGGAATCACTTGCACAGAGACGTGATAAGCAAACTCAGAAAGAATTTATGAGAATTCAGGATAATGGTGACCTCAACCAACTTATTACTGATAATATACTGGTTCATAATCATAATCTTAGATCGAAAATAAATTTTAGAATTCCTCTGTCACAAACTGAGAGGCACAAACAATCTTTTATACCGAGAGCCATTCGACTTTTGCATAAGAAATAGGTGATGTTTTAATTGTAAATTTTTTAAAATTTAATCTTACATATTTAATATTTATATATGGAAACGATTGTAATTCTTATTGTACATAAGCTAAATTCATATATTGTAATACCATTGTACTTTTTCACCAAGGATGGTAAATAAAGACTATTACTATTACTATCTTCGTGCAAATTCACCCACTTCATTGCGCGTTTTTCGCCATTTTCATTTGTACCCGGCCCACCCATGTAAAAAAATGACAACTAAAGACAGGTAATTGAAAACCATTTTATTAAATGACTCGAAGTTACATGCTGTGTTTATATTGGTATGTTTTTACATGCTAATATTGTATGAATTGATGACTTCAGTCCTATATTCGGCATTTAAAAAACCGAGTTTAACTTCTAATCACCATCATCATTATTCTCTTCATCGTTTTCTCCAGTAAAAGCGTAACCCTTTAAAAGCTTTCTTATAAGAAACTTTCTCTTATCAACAGCTGCTTCCAAAGCTTCTTCTGGATCAAAGTCATCGCTTTTCACAAGCGCATCCTTTGTCTTTAATCTGTTTCTATGTACGGGATCTTTCTTTAGTTGTTTCATCCACAGGAGACGTTGCATATAAATATTTTCAAGTTCCTTCTGGAGTTCAGGAAGAATATTGGTGTAAGCTTTGTCGATAGCAGATTGCTCATCAAGACCGCTGTTTATAAGGATCTCTTTCATTTCCTCAAAAGCTGTATTACTTCTTTGCTTTGCTTCTTCTATCATTGGTATCCAAGGATCCATTTCTTCTGCTGCTTCAGTTTCAGACCCATGAGTTGAAGGTGTCGAGACATCGTCTTGGAAATCCCTTTCCTGGCTATCCGAATCTGTTTGAGACATGTTTCTTTCTTGTTCGCGTAGTGGACAGTATTCCATTTCGTGTCTGCGTAGATTGTAACCGCGGCTAAATTGTTTTCCGCAAAATGTGCAGCTCATTCCGTTACCACTGACAGTCTGGAAATGACTTGCTATTGAGCAGCACGGCACTTTTGTGAGCAGACGCTTAAAACTCTCATAGGTCTACTCCGAGAGAACTCCCAGGCGCCCCAGGGAACCCTGACAGACCTCGAGGAACCCCGAGGGAACCCCGAGGGAACCCCTAGGGAACCCCCAGGGAACCCCGAGAGAACCGCTACAGAGTTCCCCCAGAATCCTTGCAAACCCTTAAAGCATTGACATATAGAACTGAATTTATATATAAACTTAAATCATTTGCGGGAGCAATCATGCCGAGAAGATTTCCTCGGACCTGTCCGACATGCGGTCGACCTAATTTAAAGAACATCAGTACACTTCTTTTAAAAGTTCACGGTATACAATCCAAGGAGAGACAACACGTTCTTCAGCAAGCCCAGTGTCATCATGGCAATATCAATCTCCATATCCGGAGCCCAAAAAGCCAGGAGAAAAACATGTAAGCCGAAGTGCACACTCATTGCCAGCTATGAAACCAAAAGCAACACAAGCTAAAGCATCTTTGACCATCAAACCCTATTCGGAATTCAACTTCCGCCATAAATTTTCGCTATTGGTCGTGGGTCCGAGTCAAAGTGGAAAGACGTATTTTGTCCAACAAATTTTGGAAAACAATCGTATCGTGTACGAGGAGCAGAGAAGTATTCGCATTCGTTGGTGCTACAATCAATGGCAAGATCGTTACGACGATTTGAAAAAATCCCTGGGGAAGAGCATCCGGTTTAAGAGAGGTTTGCACGTGCTGTCCAATTATCTGAGTGAGATCAATACCAAGTACAACAACATAATCATACTGGATGATCTGATGGCCGAAGCGACAGACAGTCCTGTGGTAGCTCGATTATTTACCCAGGGTCGTCATAGAAACGCTAGTGTTATCCTTTTGCTTCAGAACATGTTTCCTAAGGGGAAATTTAATACAGATATTAGCCGAAATGCCCAATATATTGCTCTCTTCCGAAGTCCTAGTGATAGGAAACAAATTGGAATTGTTGGAGAGCGAATGTTTGATAAAAATAGAGACCGCTTCATGACTGCCTATTACAAGGAGACCGAAAAACCGTTTGGATACTTATTGGTGGATAACAAGCCTGACACACCAACCGATAAGCAAGTTCTTGGAGACCTATTTGGCGACTGCCATGTTTATCCCTTCACCACCCAAACTAAAGTGACTACACCCACACCGGTCTCTGGCGTCGAAACCAAGCTTGGAAGAAAACAACCTAAACATCATCGGTGTATTACCTGGTCGGATGCAACTATCCCAGAGTGGCTAAAATACACCGAAAAAGCCGATACCGTTCGTGTCATTCCCAAAGGATATGCTATCATAGAGATGTATAAATCGTCGCGCAATAGTGTTTATCCTAGCCATCCGGGTGTCTACAGCAACGGCGAACATTATTGGCCTTTCAAAATAAGGCACCAATCTACAGGCCATATAAAATGGGTGAATCTGCACGAAGACGAGTCTACGGTCCGAGACTTTGCTAAAGAAACCATGGCTATCGAACAATAAAGCCAAAACGTATTAAGAGAAACATCTAAATTGTTGTGTGTAATTTAATACAAAACAACATTGTGCAAAAGTCGAGGTCGAAGCATATAACAATATCTCTAAAGAGGATCGATGAACAGATAAGGGAACTCTATTTATATACAAACACTTAAAAGTTATAGTACCTTTCCTAATAAATACGTTATATTCTTTCAAAGTTTAAAAATAAAATTGTTCCAAACTCCTATCTTTGTTAATTTATCTTATATTTGTTGAAATATATTAATATAAATCTGTTTATTCGTCCTGTTCCTTTGTGCGCAACATTCTATAACGTCACTTCCCAATATGACGTACGCGACGCCATTTTGAATACTAATTACTACCGTGCGCACACCCGTGCGCATGCGACGCCATTTTGAATACTAATTACTACCTTGCGCACGCGACGCCATTTTGAATACTAATTATACGCTATAAATTATTCTCAAAACGGTGGTTATTATTATCTCAGTACAAACATACCGTGCGCACGTACGCACGCGACGCCATTTTGAATACTAATCACCTCCGCCGCCATATAGGCGGGTTAAGCTATTCATGTACTGACTAAAAACAATTTATTGTATGGAAGATTAATTTCTACGCAGACCATTTCTAGTCGGGCAGGGGCAAGATCATGTCTTACTAAGCAAGATATATTCTCTTTAATATATAGAGCTACCCCTCCACCATGTCTATTTCGATATTTTCTTATTATAGTTCTTGCGTTCATATTTCGCATCGTTTTAAGTGTGAATACAAACAAACGGAATATTTACGTGTAAAATCACTCTGAGTACGTAGTAAGTTTGAATTTAGTAAAGATTCTGCTGTCAGAGAGAATTTATCATCGATATTGCGCGTGTGTTTGGTTACTTCGAAAGGAAACAAAATTTCAAATGAGAATATCTTTTTTTAATTTGCTGCCCCCCTCTTACAAACTTAAGCCCCGGTCAAACGAGGATGAGAGTTGGCAAGTGAGTCAACTTCAGAGTTTACTTGAGAGTTTGTTCGATCAAGTCTCATGCTCCGGTCAAAGAGAACAAGAGTTGCGACAGAAATAATTTAGCGCGCAAAATGGAGCCCTGAGAATAATTTCAAAATTTTGGTTAAAAAGTGTTTAAATTTCCATCTTAGCTTTTCTTGTTATAGACACAGTCATAACGTATTATTTTGTTAAGCTAATGGAAAAAAAAAAATGCAAAACACTAGTTTGACAATAGTTGTTTAAAATTCTTATGTAACTCTCACGACCGGTCAAACGAGAAAAACTCTCATCAACTCTCATCAAAATTTGAACCAGCTCAAAGTTGATAAGACTGTATGAGAGTTGATGAGAGTTGCCGGTCAAATGCGAGCGAGAGTTGACCGGGGCTTTAGGCATGTTGAAGTTTCTTATCTCAAGTTTATATCTTAAAATATCGTTAAAATTGGAGTTGATTCTTGGGAAATATCATAGCTGAAATTTGACCCCTTTTAATGCTTCTTTTAGGACGTTTAACCATAATTTTTTCGTTCTAAAAAATAGCAAAAATGTTATAGTTTTACTAGCCTGTAATTCTTTTGAAACCGCTTAATGTCTTTACGACTGTCGAAACAGGATTAATGTACTTACCGAACCGACCTCTTTGTAGCTCAATTTATCAGTAAAAAATCCAATTTTTGCAAATATGCTGAGCGCATTGTTGGTTAAAACTTTGCCCCACCGTAATTTTTTTGGGAGAGATAGGTGACAAGTACTTCTCTTAAATTTTGCTTAAATATAACATCTTGAGGTTGATTCTTGCGCTCTTCTTTTCGCAATCTGGGATACGCTATGGAAGCTAATGTTTCTTCTATCGACCGCTAACAAAGGCCATGCATGTTAGTTTTCAAAGTAAACACATGTTTTTGACAACATAACCTTCTTGTTGAGTTGTTGTGAAAGCCGGTTTTGTCGGCGCACGCTCGGACAACTTCGGAACCTAAAATCTCCGCGACTTTGCATCCTAGCGTATTGAAAGCACCGGCAATCGATTCCTCGTGATGTCATTGCCTAGATGACGGATTTTCATTGGTTTATAGCAATCAACACTGACCTTATATGGCATTTCGTAATTAATTTCGCGTGCGGGAATCAAATTTCAACGATCTCGGCGTTTTGTATGCGACTTTCAAAAAATAAAAAATTATAGTTCTACTTCTTCAAATGCAATGAAACTTTCCAATAATATTCCTTTTTACATGAACTACAATTTGTGTGTTAACATTTGCTCGAAAATGATAAATCTTGCTCTGGCAATTCAGATTTATTTCAACAATAATTGTAAATTGTTTAGATAATTTATGAACATGTATGCAAATTAATTTGGATATGTAATATGAACCGGGACAAACTAAATATCATTTTAAAGAGGAAGTCATAAGCTCTATCGAATGACGCGTGTCTTGTTGCCAGAGAATAAACACGTCTGGAGATATATATTTACATTTGAAACAACCGATCGTAATTACGGCGCAAGCCGTAAAACGAGAAAATACACACGAGCTTGAATTTGTGTACTGATTTGAAATATATATGTACAATTTACAACGTGAGCGGCCGTGTTGTATCGGATATACAAACTCGAGCCGAAGGCGAGCGTTGTATATCCGATACAACACTGCCGCTCATGTTGTAAATAGCTTGTGAAACGTCTTGATGAGAACATTCGTATTCTTCAACAATTTAAAATAAATGAATGATATTTGGTGAGAAAATTGAACTTAAAGTTTATGTAAATCAGCATGATTCTGTATCAGATATACAACCCCTTCACGCTAATGATTTCTTTTGTGTTTTCCTCAAGAATTATTAATGAGTTTACAAATATTCTATATAATATTTTTGTTTCAACACATACTGTGATATTGCTAATGAACTGTATTTCAAATGCACTTTTTGATAAAGATGAGTTGCCTTCTTTTTAGCACATAATGGTAACATACAACAAAATAGAGTTAGTATAAGTCGCAAGATAGAATATTAAAAGCGCGAGGGGTTTCTGCCTGCATGTACTTCTAGTTTAGAATAACAACTGTAATAGTCATTGTCACCCTACCGACATGTTGATTGATATCGTATTCAATGTTAATGATCTTCAATAATCACATACATTATTTTATCATGTCAATCAGCACAGGTCAGATGACATGAGACTTATGGGGATCCCGTGAAGCAAAGTTATATGGTATTATCATTGCCTGTATATATTCAAATTTTGGTGTGTTAATCGTAGAAGTAATGGTGAGAAAATTATACAAAGGAACATGCTGTATGTATGAGACATTCTCTATTTTTCATCTTTGCACTGCATCATAAATGCCTGTTCATACGATCCGATTTGTCGGTCCCGCTTCTCCTCCTGACGTATGTGATTTCACACAATACAGCAACAACTATACACGTTTCGCCAAGTATAAGCCAATGTCGTTATTATACTATACATGTTAAATACTGTTAGCCTATTTACTACCAAGTACTGTTAGCCTATATTACTACTGCATATACAAGAAATGCTTGGTAATTTTTTAGCATCAATAATTGATATCCTTGTCTGTTTAAAGCCAATCTTTACGAAACCTTGCTGCTTAATTGCAACCCTGTTGTCAGTTAGTAATGGCGCGGTTTCAGATATATGTAGGGGTGTGTCTAAGTGACATTAAAAATGTAAAGTAATCTGAAAGTAACTGTAATCCATTGCAAAAAACATATATATTGGCAAACATTTAGCCAGATACTCTGCAATACAAAAATTTGTTTTTCCACTTTGACAATGTAGTTGAAAATTGGAACTGCCCTGAAAACCCTGAAAGGCGAACATAGCGAAGTATTTGCACATGCGGAAAGTATTTAAATCTTCTCTATTTAAAAATCTTACATTTTTCGCCTTTTGGCTTTGGCCTTTGCGGCAAACATATAGCCACAACTACCTTTAGTCCCCACAGGGCTCTCCCCCTTTGAAAGCTCTGGCTACGTCCCTGCCTCGATTCCTGCGATTTGTAGTTGTTTGAATATAATTTCGCCTCAGTCACATTCGAGAAGTACAAGTTTTAAAGCTTTGGCGAGTTAATGTGATTTAAGAAAAGTCAAGCTTCTAAGCCACGCGATATACGGTATATAAAATTCCAATCAGCACAAATTTGAAAGCAACCTTCCATAATAGCTACAGTATGAAGAATTCTTGCATGTACTTCGAAAATTTGTCCCATGAACTTAACAAATAATTGCACTTCATCTTGATATTAAATAATTTAGAGAAAATATGAAACAATTTTAGCACGCTTATAAACAACTGAAGTCAATAAGTATAGTAAACCTTGTCATCTTGCGATGGTCCAGAAGCGACAAGAATATTGAGAGAAGCAATAAACATCAGGATTTTCCACAGAACTTTTACAGACATTATTTTGTAAATTTTGTCTTCAAGCAAGTTCAAACGTCTTCCTTCAGCTCCTTGATACGTAATGAATAAATCAACCTATTGTGTTCAGGTTTATAGTTGATTCGCTTCTTCACAACTTGTTATTTAGAAATAATAATTATTTACTTTTGTCTTTTTAACAAAGAGCATCCAAATTTTATAATGAGATAGAGAAACATACTTATATATAAATAAATTGTAACATTACAAATTTCATCTGTCTGTGTATAGTTGTATATTCGAAAAGAGATGTTATCTTAACTAGTTTTTTATCCTAGTCAAAGTTCAAATTTACAAACATTCAAATTATTCTAAACAAACATTTTTAGTGATTTAGAAAATATGACACGTTTCTGACGGATTGCTTCAGCAAGGCTTGAATCCTTTGTGTTTGACTAATTATTTATTGCAAGATCACGTCTGTGTTTAATTGATCGAGCAAACGAAAGTATGACATTATAATTCCTTAATTCTTAAAAAGTAAACATACTAAAGATGCTAAGTGACTCGGCTTGGTCAGGTTTAGATGTGAATAAATTATTCCTTTATATAGCTATATGTATTAGAGTCTATAGTTTCTGAAATGCCGATCCTGCATTCTGCTTATGAGGAGTTTTCGTAGAATAATGACTATATTATAGTGACCATTAAATATTCAATTAGCCAGCAACAATAACCCTTGAAAGCCACATAACAACTTTAAATATTCAAACCCTTATATTATAATCAAGATACTATATAACCCTTCAACATCAGTCGGTATCAGTGGAAGCGTGTGTAAATCTAAACATAATAGTAATTTGTCATTGAGAATAAGATCGAAAGCTATATGTTCCAGTTTTGCAATTACAAGTAACGGAATTTTAAAATCCATTATGATATCCGGGTTTCTACAAATAGCATATTAATCCAAAATTGAATATATCGTTTGCATTCTCAAACAGAATTTTGTGGATCGAATTTACTTAAAACGAAAATGTATGTAGGTAGATCTCAGAGTCCGATGCCTTTAAATTCAGTATGGCGGCCACTGTGCAAGGCACTCCTCTATTTACCAGCACGCGAATTTGAGCAAGGGTTGCATAAACTGTACGGGAGGCTGATACCTCCTCACTTGAAAATTAATGATGAATTGATAAATATCGATTCGTCTGGACGAATCTATCTATAACAGCCGGAGAGTGAATATAACTGAAAACAAGCATCCGGCTCATTGCTAAATACAGGAAATTAAACCTACATGTAAACTACGTATACATATATTTAAATCAAGCGCTATTACAGACAAAAATGTTAAACTCTGCATGCAAACTCGACAGGATCAATATTCTTATATATTACTTTTAGCTCTAGATATTTTAGTTGGAATACCACCATATCCAAATCGCCATGCATGCAAACTTATAAGTAATTTCAGCGCTAGTTGCCTTGATTTACTTGGAGCTAATTTTACGTTCGAAATTTGACACATTAAAAGAGACCGTTTGACGTGTTAAGTAAGTATTACATAAAAGAGAATTATAACTATATACGTTTAGACTAGTTTATGATTATAGTAAACCTTGTTGTCTTGCGATGATCCAGAACTAGCGACAAGAACATTGAGAGAAGCAGTAAAGATCAGGATTTTCCACAGAATTCTTGCAGACTTCATTTTGTAAATTTTATCTCCAAGCAAATTCTAACTTCTTCCTTCAGCTTCTTGAGACGTAATGAATAAATTACCTTATTGTAATCAGGTTTATTGTTTCCCCTCTCCTTGACAAATTGTCATTTACAAATAATGATTTACTTTTGTCTTTTAGACAAAGCCCACCCAAGTTTTATAATCAGGTAGTGTGAAATAGAAAAATATTGCTAGATAGAGTATAACATTTCAAATTTCATCTGTAACACTGTATATAGAACTTTAACTAGAACTACATAACCAAAAATAAGTGTTAATATCTAGCTCCTTGGTCAGGAATCTATATTTACATTATTGTTTCGAGCAAACAATTTGTATGATTTAACAACAATGACATGTTTTTGATGAATTGCTTCAGCAAGACTCAATATAACCATTTGTGTCTAATGCATCCAAAGAACTGTTATGATATATTGATATTCAACAATGTTCTTATATTCAGCTAAATAAATTAAGGTTGTTTTTCTTGAAATCTAAAATTTCAAAATACGTGACCGAACTGCACCATGGGAGCCCGCTGGGATTTCAGGGGATTCCATAGGATTACCCGTAGGGATTGGTTTCTGAACCATAGTTGATCGAAGATAGTCGATCTAATTATGCAATTTTACTATACTTTTTCATAGTCGCGTTTGGAATTGTTTTGTTTAAATTTTAATGCTGGTTTTATCACACGACAGAGAGTAGCAAGAAACATTGAAATGAGAAACATTTTAAAGGATATTAGGCTGCGAAATGTAGTTTACACTCCTAATTCCGTTCGCGCAGCGACGACGTCTAAAGTCCATCACGTTTTGCGGGCGCATGGCTATGTTTCATGGGTGTGATGTGATAGTCATCTCACTGATCTCAAAAGTATGGCAGATTGTCAGGGGTGGAACGAGTGAGTTTTCAAAAACATTTGAGAAAATTGTTTGAAGAAATTGACAATGAAGCTAAGGGACTTTTCTCTTTTACTTCAAAATGTAAAGAAGAAATAGTTGAATATCATGCAAAAAGTCAAGTCACTGCAAGAAACATTACTAGGCCAACAAAGTAATTTGTTTTATTGTTTATTAATATGTCTTTGTCGATTTAAAAAATGCTGGTTATACACTGCTTTTCACTTAATGTCAGTGACGATGTATAAAGTGTTTTAGATTACCCGATTACCTCGAAGAGACCAGAATTACTATTCAATTTAAGAATTATCCTCTGGGCTCCATTTCGCGCGCTAAATTATATCTCACCCTCGTTTGACCGGTGCAAGAGGGTTGAGAAAACTCTCACACAAACTCTCGCTCGCCAACTGGCTCATTAACTCTCATCCTCGTTTGACAGGGATTTAACGTTGAAAATATAATGCATGCATGCATGTATTTCTAGTTCATAAAAATTAATCTCCGGCATCAAACAGCACCGATATGTAGACATAAATTAACAAGTTGGTGCGCGCAAGCTTACGAGGTTCATTTTTTCGTATTGTTTACATTTAAGTTCGTTTATTTCAAGAACGTCTTATTGTTGTAGCTCGAATATTTAATTCTGCAATCTCAGTGGTTCAAACCTAACCCACCATATGTCATTCGAAAGCTCAATTATCAATCTTTCAAATGAATGTTACCATATAGGTTAAACTGCTTGATTCTTTTCAAAATTTAGATCGAGTATTTCGTCTTTTTAAAACCCTGTATACGAGTTACTGACACGTATTCGGCTTGTGCAGTCACGCGAGATCATTACGTCATGCTAAATATTCGGCTATTTTGGTTGGCATTATCGTGGATTTCATCGAAGTGCCGTCTTGGCTTATATCTTGCGACATACTGAGAGTTATAATGCAAGCTATATCTCGCTAGCATCATTGAACAACGAGGAATATTTTGGTGTATAGTTTGTTGTTTTAGTATGTCTATAACTGGAGTTAGGAAAGTTGGCGTACGATTAATGTCAGGCATGTTGGATTTCATTTCAATTAGCTTGAATTTGTCCAATATATGGGAATGGTGGAATTTGCCACCAAAGTGGCGGAAGCTAAGTATTTACGAGTTGTGAAGTCACTTGTACAAGTCGAAACATTGTATTCTCCATACACTGACACATTCGCACTATGTGAATTATAATGCTCAATAGACACTTCCAGGATTTGCTTGAGTGCACACGAAACAATAGTTTGAAATCGAGGCGGACAATGTAATCCATTGTAAATAAGCATTTTTCATTGCCAGCCAGGAAAATCGAGGAGTGTCTATTATACTTTGTTTTATTCGGAAAGCGGGACAATTCAAGGTATATAAGTTATGCTCAGTTTACAAACCGGTTCTGCATTCATTATGAACTTTTGAATTTCGCAACGAATTTCCGAAGTTCGAAACGAAACGCAACATTTGGGTGAAAAGTTAGTTGAAATCGACTGTAATTCTTCTCATTTTATGGCATTGGTCCTAATACCCGAGCCAGCCGCAAAGCGCGTGAGCGAGGGTACTATGGTTAGCGACTTAACTCTGATCGACTTTGATCTACGAACTTAATTGTCAAAATATAAATTTGGTTTTATCGGAGAAAGATTTGGGAGTTATAATTTGTGCTATAATTTGTCTTGGAACAACCATATTTTCATGATTGCAGCCATAGCAAATAGAATGTTGGGATTTTTGAAGCGCAGTTACGCTGGTATCATCGACACCCGAGCTATAAAATCGCTATATTTATCTTTGGTACGTTCACATTTTTGTTATGCTTCTCATATTTCGGCTCCCCAGTCTGTGATTGGTCAAATCCTTTTGATTGAACGTGTACAAAGACGAGCTTCTCGATTTATCTGCATGGATAGCGAGCTGTCGTATCAAGAACGTTTGATCAAACTTAACCTGCTGCCTTTGAATTATTGGCTTGAGTATCTTGGTGTTTTTTTACAAGTGTACCTCAGGCATGGTTAACTCGTTCAGTCAAGGGAACACTCGTCGTGGAAAAAGTGGACTTTATGTTAACACACAAAGTGCCAGAACTTCACTTTTCCGAGATACATTCTTCGTAAGAATATCCAATTTGTGGAATGCTATGCCCGACGATATAAAAGCTATTAAGTCTTTATTAGTTTTTAAATCAGAACTTAAAACTTTTTACCATAATCGACTTAACCTTGTGTTTGATGCTGAAAATGTTAGAACTTATTGTTTGTCCTAATGTCGTCGTGTCAATCCAATGATGGCTTGTACATGTTAAACGTTTATTATGTCTTTGATTGTGGTACATGATGTATTCTTATTCCTAGGTTTAGCTATTCCAATTGCATTGTATGAGTGGGTTTGGTGTACAAGCCTTGTAGGGTGTCCTTTTGATGTACACCTGCCTTAGGAGTTAAGGCGAATTTTTTAAAATATAAAAATTCTAGTGTAGGCCCACTATATTGTTTTTTACATGACGTACGAAGAAATCGAAGGAGCGAACTGAGATGGACTTGTAAAATCTGCAAACAGAAATGGCCAGCTTCAAGCTGGCCAGGAGGGGCGTGATGCTATCTGGAAATCAGAGAAATATATTATTTGGGCGCTTATTTCACAAAATATAATGAAATTTCATCCTATAAGTTGCGACTCGCAACGGAGAACGAATTTTCCCGTAAAAAACTGATCGTCGAGGTCGACCGTGTAAATATAAAGTGCGCCAGAAATAATCTGCTTACACTATGATACAGCCTGCAGGTAAACGCATTATATCCATTTATGTTTTGTAAATCTCCAAAGAACTGTTGCCGTTCTAAACATTGATTATAAAGTTCAAAGGGCTTCGTCTCCTGCAGAATTTTCGTTCATTGCAGATTGCAGTAGGCAGTAGAGTAAACTCGACTGTACACAAAGGCAAAACTCCTTTAAACCCGTCGAAGCGTATTATATTTAAACAGTTTGTACAGTTTATATAACATAATTTGTTTACTTGCAACATAGGAGAATTTCCGCTTCATAAAGCTACACAGAAATGTTGATCATCGACAATATTAGTTCCACGTTCCTTCGGAGATGAAATTCTAATTATGTTTTTTTACAATGCATTGTATCCAGGGATGCCGGAACCACGGGTGCAGCGGGTACAAGTGCACCCCTTGCCTTTTGTATTCACAACTTTCTGGGTGCAATGCGGGTGCACTAGACTATAGGTGTAACAGGTGCACGGTAGATTTAACACGAACAGATTACTTACGTAAACCCTTAATTAAGTTTATCGTAACTCGTAAGGTTTTTTATGTTTGATTTAAATTACGTTATAAGTAGGTAAGTGCCCTTTGATTTTTGTTTTTGCTCTTTTGTTAAAAAATATGCCCTTTTGATAACAAATTGCACCCCTTGCCCTCGCAACTTCCGGCATCCCTGATTGTATCATTTTGTAAAATCAAATTGTGGTGAAATGAACGCCTAAATTATATGAATCGACAAAAAATTCAATCGAATATTTGAATTCGCAACTCTTGGACGTTCGCTTTTTAATTATGTTGTCGCAAGAGCACTTTGAGTACGATTGCCTTTGCAAAATAAATGAAATTAACACCATTGGAATCCTTACAAAATAAGCTTTTTAACAGCGGGCTATTTTGCCGACTAAACATTACAGAATCAAAAATACTAAAAGTTTAATCCCAAACATACCTCCAGTCATACTCCAGTTCAACTCAAACAATCTTTAATATTTTCTTTATTCTTGCATTTGACCACAGACTTCTAATGGTCGAAATTTATCTGTGTATTTCTTCTGGAAAGTTTCGCTTCGATACTACGAGTAGAAGTATTTTTTTTTGAATTTTTTTTTATTTATCGACTATAAATATACAGTCCCGACAAAAAGATCTTATATAGGGTATTGTACCCTGGGGAATTCATTCCGGCCACTTAAAAAACCATAGCAACAGTCTTTGTTTGCCTTTGGGCCTTTTCCGGTTGTTTTTGTCTGATTCGAAAGTCCGGTTTGACCCGCACGCTACATTTCAAATTTCGCCGTATCTTTGTCAATTTTTATTGTTTTTCTTTGCAAGTTGGTCAGTAGGTACTGTTTTTAAAGTTCTATAAAACAGTGTATTAACGAAAATCACACGATTTGTAAAACAGAAGTTATAATCGACCAAAGTACTGAATATATAATTAGTTTACGATATAATAAATATCAGATTACAAAAGTGTTAAAACTCACGGAGATCTGTAAAACAATGTGTTTAGCGATTTGTTTGGCATTAGTCAAGAACAGTTTTGTTTGCTGAATCGATTGGTGGTATTTTTGTCCGTTTTGGATGAGGGCGCCAAAGATACGGGCGCTCAAAATTATCATCCTCTGGAGAACGTTATTCGACGTTGCCGTCCAGAAAGAGTTAAATATCGATCATATAATCATTCCCCTGTTGGCCTCCATTGACGAGTCTGTTTCATATATTCACTCATGGCACTCGTTAACACGACGCAAAACATTGGTTTTCTCTGCGATTCAGGTTTAAAAAAATTCAAATTTACTTTTCGAGACATTCATGATGCATATTATTTTCCTGAGACAAGGTTTGTTAAGGTCCAAGAAGAGAAACAAGCGTTTTAAAACGAAAACTACAAATTCCGCAATAGAAATATATAGAAATCTGCTGCCATTAAACATGGCGGCCGCTCTCAAAACACGACTCACTTCCGGCTTCAATTCTAAACAATAGATGCACTATCCAGTCTTAGTATATATCAGTGGAAAGAGGGGACTTGTAAAATCAGTCGCCAGGGGGAGTATTAAACGTTGGACCATTTAGTTAACAATACTGACTCAGAGTACAAACGTCCAGCGACGAATCTGAATATTTACTTCGCCAACTTGACTAACTTAAATGGTTACAACGACGATCATCCCGACAAGTTGCTGTGGTAAGTTTTGAATATTTATGTTACGGTTGTCAAAATATAATTCTACTATTCAGTTAGTACTGTAAATGTTGGAATAAGTTTATATTTGAATCATATAACAAATCGATTAATCTGTGGCTGTGCTGTTTATATACTGATGCCAGGAATTGCATCTTTTTAGTTTTTATCGATTTGTTAGCAGTTTCATGCTTTTGTTGCATTTAGTTGCTCAGCTAGGGAACTGTCTGAAGAGCTCAATCAGATAACATTTATTGCTATATGAAAAGAACCACATTGCTTAACTTGTTTATGGGATAAATTTGCTGTTGTTTCCTTGCCATTGCAATAGCACTTGACAATTTTTTTAAACAAATTATCATTTATAGTGGAGTCATACATGTGGTCATCTAGTTCTGTGAATATTATAATGATGACACATTAAGAGCACCCAGACCAAATGTAACAATTGTATCAACAATGTCTTTACAATGAGGAAGCTTTCCACCAGTTGTTGCCAGCATTCTTTGAAGGCATTTTTCAATTTTTTTCACAAACATTTGTGATGCTGTGTGAAGCTCTATATAAATTGTCATTTTCTTTTATTGTAGGAATTGGGAAGACAGAATCAGGGTCAAGAACATTGCAGCACTCAATGCAGGGGAGTTTCTTCTGGACTCTTCTAATTTGTTACTTTCAGATTTGAGAAATAAACTGTCTTATAAATATGAATACTGATCGAATTAAGCTGCAAGACTTAATTGCTACAATTGATGCTTATTTTTTGGATATTAAAACTACTTGCTAATGATATGTTCTTGAAAATGTTGGTTTATGAATTACTGCTTTCAGCTTTATCTCCCAATTTTCTTCATTTTTGAACAGTCAAATGCACAACACTCTGATCCAGTAGTGGCAGAAGATGGGTTTGATTGGGAAGGCTAGTCAAATTCTAGGGGACGACGCTAGATATATTCGAGGGGAAATTTTGAAATCTGGAGTCTGACCTGAAACCTTTCTGGGGAAAGTTTGACCTGAACCAGGACATTTTGTTAATCTTCTGGTGGGAAAATATAAGCAGATATAGGTCATAGCACCCAGTCCCAGGGATTGACATGTGGTGAAACATTCATGTAACACTACTAACACATAAATACACCTCAAGGATTGAGATCCTCAGCATTGGGCTTGATTGATATGGAGTGTGGTTGATCAACTGTGGTTTGATATATAATGAAAATACACATGGCAATAACATTTGAGCTGTTAAATATCTTTAATGAACTAATTTAACAGAACAACCATAGTGTAAACAGCAATTTCTAGACTTGCATATTGACTCTTGATAGTTGATGTATGAGGCTTCAAAACATTCACAATCTTCTTTCACATTTGTATTGTCTTAAATACACCTGAAACACAACATATAAAAACTATTTTGAATATTTAAAATATGTACAGATATTTTCAAAGCAACTTTGGCCACAAAACATATGGTACACATTTCTTCTCGCATTTCCTTTCCAGCAAATACAGCACATCAGATGTCAATGACATGGCTCAGTCTCTTTTAGTTTTATTCTTAAGCAATGTTGTAAGCACAACTCAGCTAGCCAACATGAAAGGTTCAAAGAAACGAAATACTTTCAAACTAAAGGCTTGGCCATAAACAAATATGTCATGTCTAAAATTCAAATCACAGTAATGTATGAACTGCAAATCGGCCTCGCGCAAGCTTATTAAACCTACCTACTGGCTCAAAAAGTTTAACAATTAGTGCTGCAGTACTCTAAGTAGTAACTGATTGTTTTATTATGCAAAAAGAGTTGAATTACATTGTAATCTGTAGAGTATAGTGATGTGTTCGGACGGTCAGTCGCCGAGCTCTGACATTTCGTCAAAATCGATGATCAAAATATCAAATTATTTACTTACGATTTAGTTTCTTTCAACATTCAAAATTTCTTCATACTTCTATGATGATTGCTTGTTCTTGAAATACCAGATTTGACTTGATTTCTTCACATACTTCGCAAATTAAAGCGAAAATCCGAAAAAATATCAAGTTCACAATAGAAAAGTATAGTATTCACTCCTCAAACGGGGCCATCAAACATGGCCGCCGCTCTCAACACACGACTCACTCCCGGCTTCAATTGCTATTAGTGCTCTGTATTACGATGCTCTATGTAACAGATAAACTACGAGCGGCAGATCTGTATGTGGATTTACAATGGCGAGCGCGCAGCGCGAGCCATTGTTAAAGCCGTTTTCCATTGCGGTCGTTTTGCCCGCGCGGGCGAAGCGACCGATTTTAATCACGTGAATAATCAGTCGCGCGGGCACGCCAAGAAAGTTGAATGTAGTTCAACTTTCATGCGTGTCCGCGAGCAGTAAAGCGGACAGAAAACGCTCAGGCTAGACACCTACAGCGCAAGTTGAAACATGTTCGCTCCATCCGCGCGGGCAAAACGACCGTAATGGCAAACGGCCTTAAATCTCCATACAGATCTGACGCGAGTATTTTATCGTACTTGTGAAATGAAACAATAGGTAATGAATATGGAAAGTCATTAGCTTAATATTATGCAGTACACGGCCACTTAATGGATCAATTGTTTTATTGTGCTTCTGCCTTGGCATTGTTTCATGGCTGTTGGTTTTATAATATGATATCGCTAATAGGTGGTTTTCAAACAATCTTATGGGGTTTTAGCATAATGCTGGCAGATGGGGCGGAAATAATAAGATTCTAATGAGAATATTTTGTATTGATGCTCTCTTTGTGCGCTGATGAAAATAAACAGGGTGTATTCTGCTTGTGTGTGTAATATTGCTTTTCCTTAGCGTATATATAGTTTGTTATCCGCTTAGTGAACAATGTCTAGTCGTTTTCGCCAACCAAAATCTAACGAAGAGGAGTGGTCGTCCCTTGAAGAATCTGTACCTAAAAATACTAGGTATAACACGAAATGGGCGATTAAAATATTCGAAGAATGGCAAGCAAGTCGCAGTAACAAAAATGGCACTGACGATAAAGGCGGAGATGGTCAGGATGATGAATTTGAATATGAAATTGTTGATGATCTAAAGGTACCTTTGGGCCATATGTCCCCAAATAGCGTTAGCTTTTGGCTCAGCAAATTTATTTGCGAGGTAGTTAAGCGGGATGGACAGCGTTACCCTGCAAAAAGTGTGTACTTAATCGTGTGTGGGTTAAATCGCTATTTGGCTGAGGCAAAAGGAGAAGAAGCCTTCAATATTTTGTATAAGAGTGACAACAGGTACGTTATAGTTTAATTTAGATTATTTTGGTTCATTTGCAGTATGTTTGGATCAGCTTGTCATGTTTGCGTATTGGATGAAAAGAGGTTATGTGAGATTTTAACTTATTTTATACTGTATGCAGGTTTAGAGTATTTCGGATGACTCTTGATGCAGAAATGAAGGACGCAACAAAGTCTGGGATTGGTCAATCTTTCAGAAAAGGCAAGAGTGAAAGGCAATAATTGTACGATAAATTTTCTGGTGAATGACAAAAAGTGAGAAATATATAATACTTAATCTAAAGTGTGCTTCTTAGCAAATATGTGTGTTATGGAAGAAATAAATGCTTGTTTGTTTCGTGCGTGTCCAATATATGAATATTAACCAGGAGCATTTTAACAAAGTTAATAAATGCATGTTAATTAGGATACAGCTGTATCAAAAGTTAGAATACTAATTAGGACATAGATTGTTGACCTGTATTGGGGTTTACAAAGATGTCATGTGACATAAATATGGTTCATTTATTGGGTAGTTAGCTCATTAATTATTAGAATGAATGAATGAATGAATGAAAACTTTATTGAAGTGTCAATGTATTTAGCTACAATAGCTAATTGGGGACACTATTTACCTATCACTAACTTTCAATATAAAATAGTAGTCTATATATATTACAAGATTTAGAATAAAAATAAATATTAAGTAGATATATCACTAAGTAATATATGTTTGCCCTATTTTAGTTAGAGCATAGTCCGCAGTTTTTGCATCCACCCTCCAACATGCTTTCCAGATCTTTCTTTCTTATATTGTTAATAAATGGTTTCAAGTTGATATTTTCCCGCTCATGCGTTTCTAACCTGGACCACAAATAAGGTCCGAAGTATCTGATAGAATGCTTTCCATACCTTACACTTTTAAACCTAGGTAGATCGAAGTCCGCATTACGCAATTCGTAACGCTGTTCTTTTTGTTTAAATAGTTCTTTTATATGCGGCGGAGCTAGATTGTTCTTTACCTTGTACATTAGGACAGCGATGTCCTGGAGTCTTCTGTTATATAATGTCGGAAGTTTAGCTCGACAAAGTAACTCATTATAAGTAAGATTATTAGTGTTAAATACTGCTTTCAAGGCTTTTTCCTGTACTCTTTCCAATTTTTTTCTGTCCGACACTTTACAAAAGTTCCAGACAAGATGACAATATGTAAAATGAGGGAGGATCGCTGATTTGTACAGTTGTAATTTGGCAGTCATCGGAATGAGCTTGCGTAGTCTCATCATCACTCCCACTTTCTGACTACATTTAGTACATATATCACTAATGTGTTTACTGAAATCAATGGTGTTATCAAAGTTGACTCCTAGTATTTCGAGGTAGTCCGAGCATGCAATATTATGATCATCAATTCTTAAGGCGAAGTCATCATGACTGCTAGCATTGGATTTCGATTGATTTGGACTTAATTTCATTGTCTGGTATTTTTTATAGTTGGGTTTAAGTAAATTTTCTTTATACCAGTCAGACGCAATATCGGTCTCCATGGCCAACTCGTTTTCAATGCTTTTAATTTGGTTTCCAACTTTATATAACTGATGGTCGTCAGCATACATATGTAAGTTTGACTTTCTTACCGTCATGGCCATGTCATTTTGGAATATGTTCCAGAGTAACGGTCCAAAAGACGATCCTTGTGGGCATCCCCTCACTACATCTTTCCATTCGCTTACCGTACAGCTACTAACTAATTTCACTCTATTTCTCCTGTTGTTGAAGAATGCCCTCATTATATTTAGTGCTGCTTCAGAGAAACCATAAACCTTAAGCTTTTGGATCAAGAGACTTGGTTGGAGAGAATCAAATGCCTTGCTCATATCGGTCGACAGTATCCCCACATGTGACTTATCATCAAGAGCCACTTTCCAATCCTCTGTCAAGCTTAGAAGTGAATATTCGCAGCTATGCAGTTTCCTGTAAGCTGTTGATTTATAATAAAGGACTGGATCATAGTGTTCTGTTATCTGTCGAGCTAGTAGAGATTCAAAGACTTTGTCAATTGTTATCAAAACAGTAATTGGTCGATAGTTATTTCGGTCATATTTGTCCAGATTCGATTTCTCCGTACGTCATGTAAAAAACAATATGGTGGGCCTACACAGAAAGAGGAATTTGGAGCGTGCGTCTACCCTTACACTAACCCTATAATCCTCAACCTCGAACCCAGGGTCTTCCAAATTTCCTAATTTGCATAATTATACTTAAATTTTGCATAATATTGTTTTTAGTTCGTTCCAGATTTCTTGAAGTCGAAGTCTTGTAAGCTCTCATAATCTTTTCCAAATAAAACTGATCCTTGTGAACGCCTGCATAATTTCTCGCAAGACTTCCTTATATCTTTACAGATCAGCTTTTTAATTGAATTGACAACAGTCGGACAGTGTTCTGCAAGAATACCTGCCAGTACAGTTGCATATCTAGTGTTAGACGCTCGTGTTATGAGTTGTTGTTGCCTTTCGGTTAAAAGAGATTGAGCCGCTTCCAGCGTATTATTAAACGAACACCCAGCTTCTGAAGATTGTTTAGGCAAAATATTAACAGCTTGCCTATTTCCACTTTGACTTTGTGTGTTTGAGGATGCTTCAGTTTCGACGGTCACGTCAGCCTCGGTTGTTGTTATTGTTGTAAACAATTGCTTTGCCGAACTTAATTGTGACTGATTTATTTGATGAGCGCGCTTCGAAGGCTGTTGTGTTGGCGACTGTAACATGCATCTTTTAACAGAGAATTCATCGGGAGGTTTTTCCTGCAAAGATTGAGCTTTAACAATGAAATCTTCCATCTTATTTATGAACGCGACGCACTGCCTACATAGCACTTTCGAGTTGCCATCGTCTTCAGAAACTTCTACACCGCACAGTTTCTTTATCTTCACACAAAGATTTATTGATGTATCAGCTTTGCTAAATATGCGTACCATATGACGCGTGTCCAGACAACCACCACAGAACTGAGTTTCTAGTTGTAATTTTAGTCGTTGTGACCTTTGTCACCCCTTTGTCCGCCATCATGAATATGCATATTAAATAAAATTCAAATTTGGATAAATTAATCTCAAAGTTGCATAAATTTTCAAAATTCACAAGCCAATCATAAGACAGAATTCACCGGCCGACGCCAGGGCCTTTTCCCCTCACCACCCTCGAAAAGCCCTGGAATCGAGGTTGTATAATCCTAGTTCTAACATCATCTAATTATTTTAACCTATTTTTACTTAACTGAAACTATTACGTGCTGGACATGAAGTGGTAAGGCTAATTCCGCTCAGCCTGCTTGGCTAGGGACAGTGAACTCTGCATAAACTGGAACGCTAACTCCAATGATCAAGTCCTGTGATTGGATGAAGCCAATTTGAAACTAAGAGCGGGAACCGCGCGGGGAATACACACTTTCAAAAGGACTAGGGAGTGTTTCGAAGAGTGGAAAATTCAGTCAAAAGCTTGTTTTTGAGCAAAAATGAGAAAGAAAAACCCGTTTTTCATTCGAAGGCTTCAATTTAAAATAACTGTTCCTGGCTTTCTGGATAGATCGCACTGTTTTACACTTAGGTCCAGCAAAAATTCGAGGGGTACCAATTTTGTATTCGTATAAATGGTAAATGTTTGAACGTGAAAACATTTCGACGGTCCCAATACTTGGTTTGTACTAAAGCCCAGGTATTGAAGTCTATTTTGAGCGTTTAGTAATTGCTGTAACTACTGTAAAACGTGAGTAAATCCTCTCTCCTCCGCAGAGGCTTTGGAATCCAAAGTTTAATACGTGCGCTAGATGGTAATAAATAAAATGCGAGAAAAATGCGCTAAACGGTAATATAATGAAGAAACCGCTAAAATTCGGAGCGCGGGCGGAGGGGAGAAACGGGAGAGGAAGCGAGGAAGCGAGGAAGCCTCTGCCCGATTTGTGAAGATATCTGTGACAAAGTGAAGATATCTGTAACAACAAACAATCCATGTAATATTTCAATAATCCTTTGGTTTTATGTTTCATTTTTTTAATATAACGATACTTCGGACCAAGATCTACTGGCCAACGTGTATATTTTGACATTACATTGTTCTAATACGATGAAAAAGTCTCTTGAAAAGTTTCGCTCCAGTCATGACCTAGTATGCCATGGCCGGGAATGTCGATGATTTCGCTACGCGGATTTCGCTTGTTTGTATGCTACGAAATCAGTGTAATATTGATAGTTGGTAAAACTGTGTATAACTCTGTCTTTCACCGCGTTGGTATTATTAAATTGCAGTTGCTTTATGATATATTTTGAAAGGTGGGCTCAGGGATGTATATGGGCTTTCAACACTATTTTAACAAAGAGCTCAACAGTATGATAGCCTAGCGTTGTACGTCGAACGGTCGAAGCTTATGTTAAAATATATATTTTCTTCGACAGCATGAATTCTTTAAATTTGCATACGTGTTTGCTTTCACAGGAATTAAACAATTAATGAACCCCCCGGTTTTTCGCCATATTGGCTGACAAATCGGGCAGAGGCTTCCTCGCTTCCTCTCCCGTTTCTCCCCTCCGCCCGCGCTCCGAATTTTAGCGGTTTCTTCATTATATTACCGTTTAGCGCATTTTCTCGCATTTTATTTATTACCATCTAGCGCACGTATTAAACTTTGCATTCCAAAGCCTCTGCGGAGGAGAGAGGAGTAAATCCATGTTTCCCAAGTGGTGTTTTTTCGGCTCCGTACGTCCACGGCGGCCATCATGGATTCGTGGCTTCAAAAAGGGCGGCCAAGTTATCGTTCCAGTCCCCTTAGGGTTCACTGGACTAGCGATGTCTAAAGTTAATCAAGTATCGCGGGCGCTGGACTTTGTTTCATAGATGGACCTCCCACAAATCTCAAGGAAGGAGTGAGATTTTAAAAACGCATGAGAAAATAGTTTGAAGGAAATGGCAATGAAGCAATTTTTCGCTTTTACTTGAAATGATAAGAGTCAAATCACGCAAGAACCATTAGGTCAAAGACAAAAATATGTCTTTGTTGTTTGGAAAAATGTGGGGTGTACACCCCATATTATGTCAGTTTAGGTGTAAGTTTCTTAAATTAAGCGATTCTATGCTTAAAAATTCATAATTTTAGTAGAGAACAGAATTAGTTCATTTCGGAAATTTCATTTTAGACCAAAGGCAAAATTTATGGCAATCTGGTAATATGTATCAGCCGAAAAGCAGTCCAAATTTGGGGGAAAGCGGAAGTAAAGAGCCTGGCTTGCGATCGAGGTTAGTCAACTATTCGATTTGAAGAATACCACCATCCAAAGCTATTTCCAATATTTTAGGACATCCTGTATAGTAATCTACTCTGAACTTAAAGGCTGCGGAGAGTTATGGGAAATTCGAGCCCGTGAGCCGAGGAGCGAGGCAATAAGCTGTTTCCTTTGGGAGGAGAGGTGGGGAAGTAACGATGAATACAGACAACCCAATCTGTGATACACTAAATTATTGCAATATCCTATTCATCGTCAACCGCGTAGATAAATATAATGTTTATGCTTGTGCTCTAATATAAATTCACGCATGGATATCATATAGTATTTCGTATACAGGCTGAAATGGCAAAAAAGCTAGAGTTTCCCAACTACACCCCAGGGCGCCTCGTTTAACAAACTGATATCCCTGACTTATTGAGATCTCGTTGTTTTATACCCAATGCCCCCAATGGTACGCATGACTGCACTTACATAGACTTTCAAATAAACTTTAAACATTGGCCTCACCCAAGTAGACTTGAAAACCGACTTTGTTTTGGCCCAGACCAAATTCAATTAGTTATGTGAAAAGCATAATAGACTTATTCTTTTATTCTAGCCCTAACCAGGTTTAACCGCCACGTGCATGTATACACCACCACGCAAAGTCTCAATTCATGAAAGCCAAACCGATGCAAAGCCTAAATTTAAAGCATTTTCGAGTTGAACCAGGCTATAGGCTATACGTCTGGTCGCCGCCAGGCAGGGGCGGATCTAGGAATTTTCGTACGTTAGTCAAAAATTTTTGGTTCCACTACCCCAGGGGGAGCATATTTTTTCGGTGGGGAGGGGGGGCGCTATTGTTTTTAGCTAGGCAATAAAATGAGTGTTTCAGCATGCATAGGAAACACAATTTGCCATATATTATGCTTATAGATATCGTATTACAAACAGCGTAGCACCAAACAATGCGGTCAAAGACTCAAAATTTCGACATAACAATTTGTGTAGTATTAATATTTGGTTCGGTCGATAAAAATACATCCGCAATACCTTCGCTGATACAAATATTACAACAAATGCCAATATAACGACTATATAATAATATAAATTACCTTTTGACCAACCGCAAATATATGCTAATTCAGCCAAGCGGCTTTTACCGGCGTGAAATAGACGCACTTTGAACTTAGTAATACTCAGTAATAGTATTAGTATCAGTTTGACAACCCCTAGATCCGCCCCTGCAGCCAGGATATATCTTTGGCCTGTCGGGATCAGTGAAGAGAAACGTCTTATCACAACGTGCTTAACTCAGCTAGCTACAAATGCTTAACGTGCCTTTGGCTTTGCTAACAATTTCCTTAACGGGCCACGACCCATTCCAGTCTTACATTCAACATATTCGTTCTCAATATATCACTGAGTGGGATAGAAAACTGCCAAATCGTTCGGTCACAACCGACGAACAAAAGATTACGAAATGTGCATAAAACAAATACAGACCTCAACATGCGGGGTCACTGATCTTGCGGTTCAGCTTGCGCTTGGACTTGGTTTTGAGCCACTCGTTCGCTGACTTGATTTTAAACTTGGGCTGACAAGACTACTGGAACATCATTTGGGTCTTGAGCTTCTTCTGTCATGACTGAACTACTTTCCGCGCAGAGTGTTTAACGGCAAACGGATACCCGACTTATTGAGATCTCATTGTTTTATACCCAAAGTGCGCATGATGATGATGATGATGATGATGATGATGATGATGATGATGATGATGATGATGATGATGATGATGATGATGATGATGATGATGATGATGATGATGATGATGATGATGATGATGATGATGATGATGATGATGACGTCAAAAATTTGTAGAATTGAAGCTGTTGCCTCTAAAGTCTAAGCAAGGCGACAAAAGCAGTCTATTCCATTATTGAACAAACTAAAATTGCGCAGATTTTAGGACGATGAAATAGGAATTTCATTGAGTTAGTCTAAGGAGATCTTTTCAATTTCTTCCGAGCTGTCCAAACACTTTACTCTTTACTATTTAGTTATTGTATACTCTTCGTTTAAAGGATTAGTGTCGCACCAGGGTATTGCAGGCTCAAAGTAATATATTTAAACCATCCTTTGATAATCCTTGCTGCTTTTATTTTATTGGAAATGTACCAGACAAGGTATTTTTATCGCTATTTGTTGCTGTTGGGTAAGATAATTTGTTGCTGTTGGGTAAGATTTGTTGCTATGTTATATCCATCCTATTCTGTATTTGGGTATAATTCTTTTGACTTTTGTCAGTTGCATTTTGTTGTCGGTAAATATTTTCAAATTTTGCTGCGACAATATTGGGAAATTTCTAGTTTTTCGTCTCCATTTTTTCTACTAAAACGTAGACCAATTCTCCTCACCTAAACTGTTAGTCTATCGCTGCCTTTGTATTTTGGCACATCATGCATTAATGTAAAGTTTAAACAGGCAGAACAACTTAACTTTATACAATTAGGAACGTGGAAAATACCAGGAACACTTTCGCCTCGATAAATCCAATGCATATCATTAGGAAGTGATTGCTGCGCGCGTGGACAAAATTCTGTTCGCATGAAATCATTGACATGTCGCATTTGGGGAATCTTGAAATTTAATTTTCAGTGTATAAGTTATGGCATGTTGGACGAGTTTAGCCTGAGATTTACCTTTAGGCGTTTAGTCTAGGACCTGTATATGAGTTTGTATGCATTTCATTTAGGACAGATTATCTCAACTGTTTTAGGGTAAAATGACCATGGCGGTCAACATGGCATATGTGCCAAAACCCCAATCCGGTGCGAAAGTCCTGAAAATGACCACGCCCAGAAACGGCACTGCCGGCATAGCTCCATCTCCTGAACCATCAAAGCTACAGACTTTCTGAAGTGCTTATAGTGTTTAGAATGGTTGCTTTTAGGGGTGATCACTGGAGGGTGAAATTTGTCTAGGTATCATATTTTACAAGAAAATGACTATGCACCATCCCAGGTCAACTGCTAATTATGCATCAAATTACTCATTCACCTGGCAAAGTCTATGTTTTCTTATTTCCTAAAAATTTTTTGTCATAGGATCAAAAACTATACTTATTCCAATATAATAATAATAGATTTCATGAGGGTTGATATTGTTAAGTTGAGATACAATACAGTTTATTTCACTTACCCCACGCCAAAACACGATTTCACCCATATTTTGCCGTTTTATTCGCTTTTTATCACCGAGGCTCATACATATTATCCACAAATTATACTTGAACATAATGATAGTTGACTAAAGAGTAATTCAACCAAGTTTCGTCAGGTTTTGAAGCAGTGCAGTGTATTTTATCTTCGAAATCATAGAAGCGATGTTTTGCCCAATTATCGCGCCAGTGCAATGTCTTGTCGCTTCTCTGCCCGATTTATCACACTTTTTCGTCGTCAAATGTAGTTAGATAACAATATCCAGAAATACTTGATTGTAGAAAAGTTCCAATCGAAAAATTGATAACCTAACTGCCAATCCGTGGAAATAAATGGCCCTACTATGTGTTTCATAAACATGAATAAAAAATATAATGCTCTAAGTAATTTGAAAGTCACGCGCAATCTTCACGAAAACACCGCGTGGGCTTGATGACAGGGGGGTGGCATTTTTTCACGAATACATTTGTTCGTTAACATGGCAACTCTGACAGTGGTCACAAATTGGTCACAAACGTATTCGTGAAAAAATTCCACCCCCCTGTCATCAAGCCCACGCGGTGTTTTCGTGAAGATTGCGCGTGACTTTCAAATTACTTTGGGCATTATATTTTTTATTCATGTTTATGAAACACATAGGGCCATTTATTGCCACGGAATGGCAGTTAGGTTATCAATTCTTCGATTGGAACTTTTCTACAATCAAGTATTTCTGGATACTGTTATCTAACTACATTTGACGACGAAAAAGTGTGATAAATCGGGCAGAGAAGCGACAAGACATTGCACTGGCGCGATAATTGGGCAAAACATCGCTTCTATGATTTCGAAGATAAAATACACTGCACTGCTTCAAAACCTGACGAAACTTGGTTGAATTATTCTTTAGTCAACTATCATTATGCTCAAGTATAATTTGTGGATAATATGTGTGAGCCTCGGTGATAAAAAGCGAATAAAACGGCAAAATATGGCTGAAATCGTGTTTTGGCGTGGGGTAAGTGAAATAAACTGTATTGTATCTCAACTTAACAATATCAACCCTCATGAAATCTATTATTATTATATTGGAATAAGTATAGTTTTTGATCCTATGACAAAAATTTTTAGGAAATAAGAAAATATAGACTTTGCCAGGTGAATGAGTAATTTGATGCATAATTAGCAGTTGACCTGGGATGGTGCATAGTCATTTTCTTGTAAAATATGATACCTAGACAAATTTCACCCTCCAGTGAGCACCCCTAAAGCAACCATTCTAAACACTATAAGCACTTCAGAAAGTCTGTAGCTTTGATGGTTCAGGAGATGGAGCTATGTCGGCAGTGCCGTTTCTGGGCGTGGTCATTTTCAGGACTTTCGCACCGGATTGGGGTTTTGGCACATATGCCATGTTGACCGCCATGGTCATTTTACCCTAAACCAGTTGAGATAATCTGTCCTAAATGAAATGCATACAAACTCATATACAGGTCCTAGACTAGTTTGAATATTCATCCAGCTTGGTGGAAATCAAAACTTTATTGTTTAAATGCCGACACTACCTTTTACGTTTAACTGACTAAAGTTTGCCAAAAACGGGTGAACCCATGCCTAATACAAATTGATATAACTGCCTAATTTACTACTTAGAATACTAATTATAAATTTTGAGAACCTGAAACGTATCTCTTAAATCTTCAACATGTGAAGCCTGCTTATTTTGTTGCATCGTTTTGTTGTATGTTTATCTTTTATCACGACCTTATTCTCAACCCTTACGTTCATTCTTACCTCAAACCCGAATCCAATTATCCATCTCAAATAAGGCAATTTCTATGTGAAATTTATTCAAAACAATACAAGACTGAATATTTTGTCGATTTGTTGCTCGGAAATTTGCCTCGAAAATTGCCATGGGCAATCCTTAGTCTAGGGCTAGACTGAAATTGAGCTCCGAATGCTGATGCATGGAAATATGGTAAGATAAAACAGTACAGAATGCACGAATTCTACTGGTAAAGCGTATAACAACAACTAAATCGTAATATAGGTATGGATAGCAATAAACATAACAATCTGTCCAGTGCCTACAGCATGCTAGGTTTGTAAACTTAGTATTTTAGTTCAATTTTGAATTTAAAACATAATTTATGGTATAAAGACAAAAATGCAGAATTACACGGCCTTTTTGCTTCTTCAAACTGAAAGCATGAATTGATAACGATACCACAGTTTAGCGCTAAATATCTAGTGAAAAGCTGTGACAAAAATGCAATGATCACTTAGTTATTTATTACCACGTAAAAACAATATACTAACATATATAAAGATATACTATTGGAGTTAATGAAAGCTGTTTTTACTAAATAGAATATTTAGAACGCTCATCCCTGTACTTATATACTCTAACACAGAAAATATAGTTTTCTATTCCCTACCATATTGGTAGACCTACTTTAAGGATGACTCTATCTATTTCATAGACACGATAATTAATTATGCTGTTATTTTCTAGTGTAAATGATATCAATGGGACTAGGGTATAGATCTTGATCTGCATCCTAACCCCAGCATCGCAATTTTCCCAGAGTACGATACCCAGACTCGTAATCTGAACCATATTTTGTTCCATCAGCATCCCCAAATCTCAGCTCAATAACTGGGAGTGTGTTCTTGTCTGTCAGGTATCCGCTGTCTTGTCGCCATACTTCGTCATTCTTGTCACAATTACATTTTCCTCCACCTGCGCAGCTGTTGGTCATTCCACATGCACATTTTCCACTGTTGACTGCCGCTCCGCCCCAGTAATTCATTTTTGAACCTTGACGTGACACCCACCAACCGTAATATGTACCAGCAGAGTTGAACCTAAAAACGCTGTGATAACATTCATATTTTATAAACTGCTTACAATTCTTGGAATGGTTCATAATGGCAACAATTTGTTCCATGGAAATGTCATATTTAATCGTTCGGCTGTAAGAACCTGCATGATCATACCCCGAGCCCCTCACAAGTGTTCTTGACTCACTGTCATGTCCAATCACTGTCACGCCAACACTTGAGGTCATATCACAATATACTTGAACGAATGATGAACTGTGCTCTCGGGGATAGATATAGTACATTCCACTAGTCGTTGAAGGAATCGTTTTTCTTAATATTGAACAAGTTGGGGGATGTAACATATCAGTGCGGTTCATAATATCTGTAAAACATAAATTTAAAGATTTACATCAAAGGCAGAACTCTATCTATATTCCATTACCTATATTTCATATTACCTTGATTGTCTTTTTCCAGCTTGTTAACTTGTTGCTTTAATTGTTGTAGCTAGAAGTACATTCAATCTTCAATTAAATAGTATTTATTATCTTAAATTCCCCCTACTTTTATTAACAACGATCAGTTTTTTTTCTTAAGACGTCTGTGCGTTAAACGAAACGTTGATTAATTAACATATTGTGGTATTTAAAAGAGTTACATTGACTATATATCTTTGATCGTAATCAGATTCGGATTTCGGGCGTAACAGGTCCGCGTTAAGTATAAAATGGTTCCAATTCATCAGTTGATTCACTTGGCTAGCATAGCAAAACAAGGTTAACTCTATTCTAGGCTATAGCCTATAGACGTGCAACAAATGCACGTTATCACATTTAAACTCGGTGCTACATGCATGTGTCAGATTCGATAGATCTTCAATAATTCAAGCAACGAAGAAAAGGTTTTCAATTTTTCGTTGAATTTGTATTTCAATCCACTTTGCAACTGAATGCATATTCTAAAGTGTACACTTTACACTGAATACGGACCAAGAGGCATGGATAATATACTATTGTAACTTATAGTCTAAGGTACTTATTTTATTATAAGTGTATGTCGTCAGTTCAACAGTCCTCCCTAGTTAATAAGCTTCGGGTCTTTAAGGTCAATCTACATAAAAAATACAACAAGAACTTCGACGTTTCGACCGAAGGCCTTTCGTCTATTATTGTATCGACGCAACCTGCACTGGCACCAGACACGTTCGAGATATTAACCCCTAGTTAAAACTAACCTCCTCTTCAGTACTCAATGCTTGCCACTTTGATCCTTGATTGACATAAAGTTGTTTATTATCTCCACGATATGAGAGAAGACCTGGAACATCTGGAATCTTGTCAAAACTTTTCTTGTCAGATACTGTCAACGTCTGGAAAAAAAGCAGTAATATAAGAAGAAGGCTACAATAAAGTGAAGTGTTTTTGATATATAATAATAATAACGATAATATTTAAACTAAGTCATATTAGGGTGTATATGTCACCCGTGCTTAAATGGCTTCAAACTGCCTCATGGATACATATTATATTCCAAATATTTTGGTCCGTTGAACTATAGTACTGATTACATCAGAGAGTGAGTACATGGTTTTCATTTGTGTCTTTAAAATCGAGATTTTTCTTTGTAGGTTTAGTTTGTGTTTGTGGAAAACATCACGTTTATTCCTTTAACAAATTAAACTAATTTTTTTCTGAAATTACATTTTCATCTTTTAAAGGGTAATGTTCTGAGGAAATTTGGATAGAGTTTGTATGTATGTACTTTGAATTGAAAGTATTTAGTATTTAGTATTATATGGATTTTCCGCGGAAATGAAATTTTTAAGGAATAGAGCTCGTAAGAGATGATAGTGAGTGTTTTAAAAACATGAAATACACACTGAATACTGTATATATGCGTCTCTCAAATACCATTTCATGCACTTATAACACTGAGGATCGGAAGTCTCCACCGCGTTCTATGCCCTTGCACTTAGGGTCTATTCATTCCAGGCATGTTTGAGGTGGGGATGGCTTATTGAGATGGGGGTTGATAAAAAGGGAAGTTATATATTATATATAAAATAGCGGTTATCTGCGTGAGTTTTGACTAATCTGAGGCGGATTCTAGGCATTTGATTGGTCCATTTGCATTTTGACTAAAGTTTGCGGGGGTCTGACTCATTTGGGCAATATTCGAGCTTTCTGATTGGCTGGTTAAGGAAATTTTCTCCTTTCTCATTGGTTCGACGTGTTTGACTCATCTTGACTAATTCGCTCCTTGGGGTATTCAGTATTCGCTCCTTGGGGTATTCTGTATTCAGCAGTCGCTCCTTGGGGTATTCAGCAGTCTTCAGTCAAACGAAATGAAAATAAAGTCTTTCTGATTGCTACTTGACCGCAAAGGTTCCAATTTGTTTAGTATCGAGTATAATGCATGCTTTGGATACAAGATCTGTCCAAGAGCTTTGAGATGCTATCAATGACATCGATATCAGTCTGTCGAGAGATTTTGGCGCAGAAATTTTCATACCCAGAGTTGCTCGTCAACAAAATAAGAAGTGTACAGCGATAAGGTATTAAAAGAGATTCTATCTATATTAGTTTATAGTCTGATACTAATACTATTACTGAGTATTACTAAGTTCAAAGTGTGCCTATTTCACGCCGGTAAAAGCCGCTTGGCTGAATTAGCATATATTTGCGGTTGGTCAAAAGGTCATTTATATTATTATATAGTCGTTATATTGGCATTTGTTGTAATATTTGTATCAGCGAAGGTATTGCGGATGTATTTTTATCGACCGAACCAAATATTAATACTACACGAGAGTGTTAACACAAATTGTTATGTCGAAATTTTGAGTCTTTGACCGCATGGTTTGGTGTTACGCTGTTTGTAATACGATATCTAGAAGCATAATATATGGCAAATTGTGTTTCCTAGGCATGCTGATGAGCCATGATATGGGCCGAAACATTCCTTTTTTTGCCTAGCTAAAAACAATATGGCGCCTCCCCTCCTTCCCACCGAAAAAAATATGTACGAAAATTCCTAGATCCGCCCCTGTTTTTCATATCTTTGAGGATGATAATAATAGTCTGCATGTAATAATAATTGTTTTCCATTATTTTTTTGGTGGAGTGGGAAACTGAAGCAACAACGCATCCTTTATTATTCTTAAAGGGGGATGGGCTCTTGAAATGTGACAATAGTACCCTTCTTTCTATTTTACTGTGTCTATTACTGAACAATTTCGTTCACGAAAGGGGATTCTTTGACCTTCGTGGGTTAGTATACAAATAATTAATGTTTATGGGTTTATGAGTTTATTCGGTAAAAGATGGAACTTCCCATTCCACTTGGCTGTCGCCTCGTGAAATGGAAAATTCCATCTTTCACCTCATGATAATATTTTTACCATTGCACGAATAAAAACATTCATTATTTGTTTTATATGACACCAAAATATGTCAATGTTATTAAAAGATTTATTGAACTAATTACAAAACAACTACATACCAGAATTACATGATTGTATAAAGTTCAAAATTGATATATCAATTAAAATAAACAAGTCTCGAAAATGTTATAATGAAGAATCATTAAAATAATGGCATTTATTTCACGAAAATATATCGTAAAACCATATTTGTGTTTGCATTTAAAAATTCCATCGGCCTCATTGTGAAATGTCGAGCGTTTAGTGAGCTACGAATATGATACGATTAGGATTTTGACGGATGGAATTTCATGAAAACCAAACCGTGTATTTTTGTACTATACGATTTTTTCCATTCAACGCGGTTGAGCGTGCAATATAGTATTTTCCATTTTCACAATCGTGAAAATGGAAATTTTATTGCAACGTCACGTGATCATAATCAACCAATTAAATGACGAGAATCTACTAAGGTGTTGTATAATACAAAATAGAAAATTTAACTTTTAGATCAGAGATGTTCAACGACTTAGCGCTTCTTTAGGCGATTTAAAGCAATTTTAGGTGACCTAAGGCAATTTTAGGCGACCGGTTACATTGCAAACCTTGACTTACACAATTAATAATATTTCACCATTTCACAAAATGGGAAATCAAACTCCCTACCAACAACAACCACAGCATCATTTACAGATTTATACTTACACCTTCGTTCAAAAAGGCCGTAAATTGTCTTGGACAGGAACCCTAAAAAGATCACAACATGCTTGTGAGATTGAAATAAAATAATACGCTGTGATGTTCTATCAAACAAGGTATGGGTACTATTTCTGATTGTTGTTGCTGTTATTCTCGTTATTCGTTGTTGTTGTTAATATTGTTATTGTTGTGTTTTTCGTTTATTTCATGTTTCTTCCCTGATTGCAAAATTTGGCGAAGCTTAAGTTCGTTGAGTGATAGAAAATCGATCTAATTTTTAAATGCATGGTACTTGATATTTTGTCAGGGCCTGGTGAAAGAATCTCGATTGGGGGTACTATTTAACAATTAGTCGCCGAAGGCGAGGTGATTACAAGCATAATTATAGTCACTGAGTCTATAGGCTTGTAATCACCGAGCCTGAGGCGACTAATTTTTTTAGTAGAAATTTCAAAAAGAAAAACAAACATAGAAAGTTATGAGGTCAGTTGAAAAGGCTATAGGACAAAATTCAGCGCTTTTCTCAGCGGCCGGTTATTAAAAACATGCCGGCAAAAGCAACACTCGCGACGAGTGTCAAAAACATATCGAAGCGAAACAAAAACAAACAATTTCGTGAGAAAAATACCTTGGAAGGGCTCAAATACAAAGTAGAATGGTTTTAAAAATATATCACAGCTAGGTTTTTGCTGAATATAACGATATAAATAAGGATAAACCCGTACGGAAAAAGTTTTATACATGTACATTTCAACAGCGAGAAAACGCTGCCTTTCATGGAAGAAAAATAGTGTATTTGTTATCGCTTACCTTTAAAAATATCAAAAATATATCCTCCTTGAATTAAGCGGCAGTTTTTTTCATTTAAAACTTTGAATCAGGCTAAAAAAAAAACGATTTTTGTTTTAAATTCGGTTTTTTGAGCCTGATTCAAAGTTTTAAATGAAAAAAACTGCTGCTTAATTCAAGGAGGATATATTTTTGATATTTTTAAAGGTAAGCGATAACAAATACACCAGCTTGCGAAGAAGCCATTTTGAAGAAAAGTGATAGTCACTGGGCAGCCAGTTACTATTTAACAATTAGTCGCCGAAGGCGAGGTGATTACAAGCATATAGTCACTGAGCCGAAGGCGAAGTGACTATATATAGGCTTGTAATCACCGAGCCTGAGGCGACTAATTGTTTTAGTAGAAATTTCAAAGAGAGAAACAAACACAGAAAGTTATGAGGTCAGTTGAAAAGGCTATAGGACAAAATTCAGCGCTTTTCTCAGCGGCCGGTTATTAAAAACATGCCGGCAAAAGACGAGTGTCAAAAACATATCGAAGCGAAACAAAAACAAACAATTTCGTGAGTAAAATACTTTGGAAGGGCTCAAATACAAAGTAGAATGGTTTTAAAAATATATCACAGCCATGTTTTTGCTGAATATAACGATATAAATGAGGATAAAACGAATAATTTTCAAAATAAACTTGAATTTAGCGGCAGTTTTTTTCATTTAAAATTTTGAGTCAGGCTCAAAAAAACGATTTTTGTTTTAAATTCGGCAGCTTGCGAAGAAGCCATTTTGAAAGGCTCATTTTAGAGGCTCAATTTGGACCAATCAGAATGCAGGAAAAGCTATAGACACCTCACAATTTCTACTAACACTTTTTAGAGGCTCAATTTGGACCAACTGGCTACCCAGTGGCTATCAGTTTTTTTTAAAAATTAACTTCTTCGCAAGCTATTTTTTTAGCCTGGTTTATAGTTTTAAATGAAAAAAATATGCCGCTAAATTCAAGAACGATATATTAGCGATAACAAATACACTATTTTTCTTCCAAAGGCAGCGTTTTTTCGCTGTTGAAACTTCTTCCGTACGGCTTTAGTGTTTAGTTTGTAAATTATTCGTTTTATCCTCATTTAATATATTGTTATGTTCAGCGAAAACCTAGCTGTAATATATTTTTAAAACCACTCTGTTTTCCTTCGATATGTTTTATACACTCGCTTCAAGAATTATTTTTGCCGGTATGCTGAGAAAAACGCTGAATTTTGTACTATAGCCTTTTCAACTGACCTCATCATTTTCTCTGTTTGCTTTTCTCTTTGAAATTTCTTCTAATACAATTAGTCGCCTGCGGCTCAGTGCACCATGACGTGATTAAATTCTAAAATATTTAACGTAGAACCAATATAAAGCTGGATGTTGGTATGTCATTATAACGAAATGACGAAGGGCTTTCGCTCGAATCGTCGAAGTTCTTATTGTATTTTTCAAGTAGTTTTACACATCTCAACCGCCGAATCTTCATTATAACAAGTATTCATAACAAGTTTTCAAGTCGATACAATTATTCTGTCGGGAGTTAAGAAGGTTTAAATAATTCTTATCAATGAAATCAGTATTATTTTTAAATGCCGTTAAAAGCTACGTTTTTTCTAAATCTAACGCAAAAATCTCAGTTTAGCTTTTAAAAGCAATATATGTTATCATAGTAAACAGAATATGGACATGTGCATTAAGACACGTCTTTCCTTGGGCATTTGTTTATTGGCGGCCATGTTGGATGGCCTCCACCTGCCATCCAACATCGCGGCCAAAATACAAATGCTCAAGAAAAGATGTGTTTTATAACAAATGTCTATATAGGCTTGTAATCACTTCGGCGACTAATTATTAAATGGCCTGTACTTTAGCAATGGTTGCTGGGCACGTATTTGGCAATAGTTTGTTAGAAATGTTATTAACCAATGGTTGACCATTGATCCCTGACCTTTTTAGATTTCAGCATATTTACCAACAGGAAACTATTTTTGAACAACAACCTTTTTTATTTAAAACACTACCCTCTGGTCGTCACGCTCCTGAGATTATTAGACAGAAATAGAGATTATCTCACTCAGTAAATTGTTCCACTTGTGTGTTTGCATATAGTTATAATATATGCCTCAACTTGATTAACTCTTTCTGGTCGGTCGCATTTTAATTAAGTTGTCGCAAGTTGTTGCAAGAGCACTTTGAGTACGATCTCCTTTGCAAAATATTTACCCCTGGCAATGAAATTAACACCATTGGAATCCTTACAAAATAAGCTTTTTAACAGTGGGCTATTTTGCCGACTAAACATTACAGAATCAAAAATACTAAAAGTTTAATCCCAAACGTACCTCCAGTCATACTTCATTTCAACTCAAACAATCTTTAATATATTTTCATATGTTTAATATCTCCACAGACTTCTAATGGTCGAAATTTAGATTTTTATCTGTGTCTTTATTTGGTAAAACTTGGCTGCGATACGGTGAATAGAAATATTTATTTTTAATGTTGTTTTATTTATCGGCTATTTTCCACCATGCACGCGCTTGCCGTAGTTTGACTACATATGGTTTGCCCACGCGCTTCAGTCCCGACAAAAAGATCTTATATAGGGTATTTTACCCTGGGGAATTCATTCCGGCCACTTAAAAAACCATAGCAACATTCTTTGTTTATCTTTGGACCTTTTCCGGTTGTTTTTGTCTGAAATTCCGGTTTGACCCTTACGCTACATTTCAAATTTCGCCGTAACTTTGTCAATTTTTATTGTTGTCCTTTGAAAGTTGGTCAGTATGTACTGTTTTTAAAGTTCTATAAAACGGTGTATTAGTGAAGATCACACGGTTTTTAAAACAGAAGTTATAATCGCCCAAAGGTACTGAATATATAATTAGTTTACGATATAATAAATATCAGATTACAAAGGTGTTAAAACTCACGGAGATCTGTAAAACAATGTGTTTAGCGCTTTGATTGGCATTAGCCAAGAACAGGTGTGTTTGCTGAATCGATTGGTGGTATTTTCGTCCGTTTTGGGGGAGGGGCGCCAAAGATACAAGCGCTCAAAGTCATCATCCTTTGGCGGTTGATATTCGACGGTGCCGTTTACAAAGAGTGTATTAAAATTGTAATACTCATACTTGTTCCTACCTTGTGTACAGTGCCAGTTTTGGGATGAATAAAATGTTTTTCATGTTTTCCTGCAGAATTTGTAACCGTAAACTCCATGCACCTTTCCCACAGCCGGGTAGGCATCCTAGTTCGAACCCAAAACCAAACAAAGGCTTTCTTCATTACTGTTCCACCATTAATTGCAGTGCATGCAGGACCACAGTAGTTTTGTTTTCCACCTTTAGGACCGAAGCATGCACAACACTGCAAAAATAGAAAACAGCAACTGTACTTGTGAGAAATAAAATTCCCAATGTTGCAGGCCCGCAGTAGAAACTGAATGGAAATTAATTATGCTGTATTTCAATGTTTTGTTGAATTCGTTGAGTATTAAATATGTTTAGTATAGGAAATAGTATGGTTTCGAGTGCAATACTGCAATTTGAATATAACATGCACGAGTGAAATGCTATTTGAGGCGTTTGAGAAACTCACGATTAGGCGAACAGTTAGGCAACGGATATTTGTGAGCGAAATTTATTTAAAGTCAAAATTGAGCCGCCTTGAACCGTTTCCAACAGCGAAATTAACCGTTAGCGTTGAAAACGATTTCAAATCTGGTGTAATTTATGTTAACAACTGACAAGCGAAGGAATCCTATACTTCATGTGCATGAGGGTATTGGGCGCCATTTTATAACAAGATTTCGCAAGCTCTCTAGAAACTGTGACCCTCCTATGATGCACGAGGCCTGCGGATGAGGTAGTTTCTAGGTTATCGGTATATTTCTGGATTCTTCTGAGTCCAATATGGTCTCAGAATGATTAGATCAAGATATTAATCTTGCAGTCTGTTTTAAAGCAACTTGATCCTATTTTGAGTGATGTATTGACCTCGCATCCACTAGTCTTAATGTGAATATTACTGCCTTCTTGCCGTATCAGACTCAGGTGATAATCACTTTTAGGGGATGATCTATTAATGTACTGCTAATGGATTGTGAGTCCCCTTTCTAAGCATACAAACCACAGTATCAGTTGTGTTACCTTGCCTTGGTCGCACCCAACAAACGCTGTCGAGTTATGATTCATTCCGGAATATGAGGAAACGGCGCTATAACTGAGGATAAAAAATTAAAATAATGATTACGAATTGTACTGTCGGATCGAGAAACTTTATAGTCAAGGACGATGATATAAATGAGAAGATATTTGCATTAAATACAATGTGAACCAGGATAAATATTTTAGGGATTAAGAAAACATTTTCCTTCCTCCTAAGTTTTGATTTAGTGTAGCGTGAGTAAAACCAATTATAACACATTACTTAATCACTGCAGATATATTATTTTGACACAATCACATTAATGAACTGGCCATATGGAAAAACTCATTTCTCCAGGATTTCAATCCTAATATTCCCTTCAATATCTAGATTCTAAAGATGACTTGCATTTGCAATAGAGTGCTATATTTGATAGCTTTTTGTGTTAAGAATACCTGAACGACCCAAATTTATCAATGACAATCGGAACGCCATGCACAATTATATGAGCATAACCATTTTTGCACACGTGGCGAAGACAGTGATTCATTTTCCCCTAAAATAAACGTGAGTTAAGTTTAAATGTCTGCTCGAAAGGATTGGACATAAAAGCGACAATATATAATGTACTGTAAAAGTTTTATTATATATTCCACTGAAACTAACACTTTGATGAAACACCAAGCTGACAAAACCAAGATTAAATTATCAACATCAACTGATGCATGGGCGCGCGGGATGAGACAATTGTCTATTCGGTTTTATGTCCTAATAGGAATCCAACTGGGTTATGCCAGCAAAATGACGCTTCCCCTTATCTCTGAGTTAAGCCGACTATACAGCAGGTCAAGGACACGGATTTACTCAGGTTGGCTAACGTTAGTGCATGTGCTTGATGCACTAACGAGGGTGCTTCGAGGGTTTTTCACCAGGTACTCCGGTTTTCCTCCCTCACTAACCCTCGGAACGTTTGTTAATTGGGTTGCAAAGCATGTTAAGGCTTTCCGTCCATTTTAGAGTGGTAAACAATGCAGTAAGGAATGTGTCTTCATGCAGTAAGGAATGTTGTGAAGAGTTCTGAAACTTCAGAAAAGAGCAGCGAGAGTTATTCTTTTTGCAAATGTTCGTTCATCCTCAGTTCAGCTTTTTAACGAACTGAAGTGGATTCCTTTTTATGAAGAGGCAAACATTTCAAGATGTTCTTATGTATTCCGGAGATTACATGATAATTTACCTGAAAACTTATAAACCAATTACTAATTACTAATAGCCAGAGACAAAACCTGTAGTGTTATTTGTAGTAAACTTTGGAATATGTTACCTTTAAATATTAGGAAGGAACAGACAATTAGGTCGTTTAGGCGAAGCTTGTGGAAACAAGTTTTTAATGAACAATATGTTTCAAAACTTTTTGGCAATTTATAATGTTGTATATATATATATATATATATACTCAAATCTGCAGACATGCATGTATATATATATATAGGGCCACTAGTTTATTAGCCTATAGCTATTTTGTGTAAACCCTTGTGAAATAAAGTTTCCATTCCTTCCAAACACAATAAACTAAACTAAATTAAAAGTTGGGATTGAGTAACTTAGCCGGGATTAAATCTCTTTGTCTAAAAAACCATTTGGCGACGCATTCGACCTGGTCTTGCCCGCCATTTTTGGTTGTCCCCGTCAACTCACCCCGTGTGCTTTATCAGCGATGATGAATTTCGGGAAATAAATACGCAGTACAATTGTTTATGAGGACCTTTTACTTCACTAAAAAATTAAACACCTTCGCTTGTTGTCTTCTTCCGTTTCTGCGTAGTTTGGAACTCAAAAATAATGGATATGGTCTGGTCGCATGGCATATGAAAGACTAATTTTAATTTATTCCGACTCAGAACGCGTCATTTCGAAACTCAGACCTGTCTTAATATTGTCTTAAGGTATAACTATAACATAATACATATTATATTCGGCTCGTACAGTCATGCGAGAGTATTACGTCAGGCTAAATACTCCCTGTTTTTGGTGGCTTTTAGCGTGGATTTCATCAAAGTACCGTTGTCGCGTATATCTTGCGGAAACTGAGAGTTATACGACAAGCTATATATCGATAGAAGCCTTGAAATACAAATAATATTTTGTTGTACAGTTTCTTGTTTTAACATGTCTGCAACTCGAATTATTAAGGAAATTTTGTGTACGATTAATGTTTGCCATATTGGATTTCATTTTAATTTGCTTGAATTTGTCCAATGAAAAGGGTGGAATTTGCCACCCAAAGTGGCGAAGCCAAACGTATTACGAGTTGTAACCTTTTCATCAAATTAAAATAAAGTTACATTTTATTATCTTCAATCTAGTAATTGTATATAATAACACTAATTATATATGTGTCAAATTCCCAAACCAAACTATTTGTACTTGTGTCAGTATTGTACTGACAAACTTAGCTCGCTTTCAGTTCGTCCATTTAAAACCAATAAAAGAGCATTCAAAATACTAACTGAAAGTAATGGCCATTTCTTAATATAATTTATGCCCTGTAGAGCAAATATAGCATTGTTTTTGCTGTTTCAAAATAATGATGTCATCGGGTCCCGTTGAAAATTTAGCGGCTAGATACTGCTAAAGCAAGCGAATAATTATTCACTGACCCCTCATTTGTAGTATTATTATAAAAACAGGTGACCCCCTTTCTTAGAGAAGTGAAAATTTAATGACCTACCACTGGATTCCTCCCCCCCCCCCCTTCTAAAAAATGAATGCTCCCTAAAACATTAAAAAGATGACTTACCCATCCCAGCGTATGATGTACGTGTTGTCCAAATTTTGAACACTTGAAATTGTTTGTAAGAACAGATTGTGTCATAAGGTCCTTGACAAATGAAATGTTTGTGATCCCAGCTTGCAGATATGGACATCCATTTTTAACAGAGAAAAGATTTCCAAGCTCTCGTTGTGGTTTTAATCGATACATCCTATAACCAAGGAAATTTTCATGGAATCTATATCTATGAATGTGCAGTAAATATGTTTCCTTCAATTGTATTTGTTATGAATTGCGCGTTTATAATTACACTGGTCACTGGTGCCGAAGTAAAGCAGCATCTTAAAATGCTCAGCCATTTTCTTCGTTTCTCCCAAGAAGTTCTCACAAAATAGAATTTGCAAAGGTACCCGTATACGTACACATCGCTGATATGTACTAAGACTGGATAGTGCATCTATTGTTTAAAATTGAAGCCGGAAGTGAGTCGTGTTTTGAGAGCGGCCGCCATGTTTAATGGCCCCCAAAGAAGCAGATTTCTATATATTTCTATTGCGGCAGCAGATTTCTATATATTTCTATATATTTCTATTTGTAGTTTTCCTTTTAAAACGCTTGTTTCTCTTCTTGGACGTTAACAAACCTTGTCTCAGGAAAAGAATATGCATCATGAATGTCTCGAAAAGTAAATTTGAAGTTTTTTAAGCCTGAATCGCAGAGAAAACCAATGTTTTCCGGTGGTCGTGTTAACGAGTGCCATGAGTGAAGATATGAAACAGACTCGTCAATGGAGGCCAACAGGAGAAGGATTATATGATATTTAAACGTTGGACCATTTAGTTAACAATGGTGGTTACAACGGCGATCATGACGACAAGTTTCTGTGGTAAGTTTTGAATATTTATGTTATGGTTGTCAAAATATAATTCTACTATTCTGTTATACAGTAGTTTTGGAATGAGGTTATATTTGAATCATATAAAAAATATATCGATTAATCTGTGGCTGTGCTGTTTATACATTGATGCCAGGAATTGTATCTTTTCATCGATTTGTTAGCAGTTTCATGCTTTTGTTGCATTTGGCCGGACTGCAGAGTACGGCAGTTTGCGACAAGATCTCGGGTGTGCAAGACATAAATTTAGGTGTGCAAGTGTGCAAACCTGTCTAAACTTTAGCCAAGCGTGCACTTAAGTTAGTATTAATGTTTAAAACTGCCAATAATACGAAACAAATACAAGCTGTGTGGGCATAAATATAGTTGATCAAGTGTGCAAAGTCATTGGACAAACAAATTCTCGAGTGTTCACCTGCCATGCTCTGCAGCCATTTGGTGGTTGTATCTAAACTCATAACTCATATAAGCTCAGCTAGGGCACTGTCTGAAGAGCTCGATCAGATAAAATTTATTGCTAGTTGAAAATAACCAAACTGCTTAACTTGTTTCGGATTTTTATGGGATAAATTTGCTGTGGTTTCCTTGCCATTGCAATAGCACTTGACAATTTCTTTAAACAAGTTATCATTTATTGTGGAGTCATACATGTGGTCATCTAGTTCTGTGAATATTATAATGATGACACATTAATAAGAACACCCAGAACAAATGCAACGATTGTATCAGAACTATTTAAACAAAAAGGAACAGCGTTACGAATTGCGTAATGCGGACTTCGATCTACCTAGCTTTAAAAGTGGAAGGTATGGAAAATATTCTGTCAGATACTTCGGACCTTATTTGTGGTCCAGGTTAGAAACGCATGAGCGGGAAAATATCAACTTGAAATAATTTATTAACAATATAAGAAAGAAAGATCTGGAAAGCATGTTGGAGGGTGGATGCAAAAACTGCGGACTATGCTCTAACTAAAATAGGGCAAACATATATTACTTAGTGATATATCTACTTAATATATAGGCCCTATATGTTATTTACCGGCTGGGAGGTCCGTAAATCCCTCGGTCTCAGAAGCGTCCCTCGACCTTCGGTCTCGGGCCGCTTCTGAGACCTCGATCGGGAAAATATTTTTCAAGTACGAACCGACCCAAACGGTAAATAACGTATTTATTTTTTTTGCTCCATAGTAAACTTACCGTGGTTGCCAGAGATTCTTGTATTCCGCCCTATTATTCTCGCTGGTATTTTGTTTCACGCGGAGCGGAAGAGAACCTCTGGTGGCACGCGATATGAATCTCACTTCCATGTTCAGTTATAGTTACAGAATTTGTAAAACCGGTTTTCTATTTTGTGACGTATTTTGAACAGTTGAGGTGGTCCTATACCAAATTTTAAAAGAAAATCCTATTTTGAAATTATCCATATTATGCATCATTCATGATCCCTTTTTCGTTTTCTGGTGTTAATTTTTGTATTTGTTTGGCGTAAAATGGATAAATAGGGGAAAATAGCAGCTTGTTTGAAATTTTGTCCCGTAGCAACCACCATAGCAACGACATGTTATTGGAAAATCGCGAGCATTGGAGCATTTACGAAAAGGTTTTTTCTCCAAATGAGTACCCACCTACCCCTCCCTAGCTATATAGTGATTTTTAACCGATTTTATTTCAAATTACACCAAGTACAATTCGGTTATATTTAGGCGGGAGAGGCGTTATAATGGCGTGAAAGCAAATTGTTTTCATGCTATATATTTTGTATAATTACGGTTCCACTTCAAGGCTATGACTGATTGAGGACATCATGTAAAGTCCGACGAAAGTCGATCTGCCATAACTTTCAAAGAACCGAAGGGTTAAACATTGGTGTCTTTTTAAAGACGGCAACGGCAGAGGTCACAGCTGGGAACCAAACTTAGGTGTTGAAATAGTACGTGTTAAAGATTTTTGAAAAAATCTAGCATGGCATTGTCATGATATATATGCCTACCTCTCCCGTTTAGGATGTGTTTGGCTATGTGATTTCGACCCCGAATTAGTCGAAGTATATTTTGTAAGCATATAAAAATGTAGGGAGCTCCATGTCGAATTTTTCATTTGTGCCATATGAAAATATAGGGGAGCTCCATGTCAAATTTTTCGTTTGTGCCATATGAAAATATACGGGAATTCCATGTCGAATTTTTCATTTGTGCGTATGATATAAGTAAATAAAAGGTTTCCCAATATAAGGCGCATACACTTGCAAATATGTTGTTTATTTAAACTGGCATATACAAATATAACTTTTATATAATTTCCAAATATCTATATGGGCACATTTATATACCGAATATATAAACTATAATCAACTATCTATCACTAAAAATTGTAACACTAATCCACAAATTGTAACAGAGAGTGATTTTGTGTCAGCCACCCATATTCTATAATATTAGAGTAAAAATGAGGAAAAAGTATTAAATTAGGAAAAATAGTTTTCAATGTATAAGACCACCTTAAGTGACGATCATGTTGATAAACCGAACATTGAACTTTAAATGCATTTTTCTCGAATTAGCAAAACTAGCGATTTCCATTATTGCGCGCAGGATGTCTGAAGAGGCTGAAGCTATCATGATGAAATTTTCAGCATGGACTCATCATATCAAGCTGTAGGAGGTGAACTAAAATAATTGAGTTATGTTGAATAGTTTTGAAGTGGTGATAGTTTCCACGCGAGTCGTCAAATGCCTTTCCAGTTTTTGACCTATAAAACTGGTAATAATGTTTCAATGTTGATTGTTTTAGTTCAACTCCTAGACAATTATATTTGTTAGTAAATAAAAGTTATTCCAGAATTTTATCATTAATGCTTATTTAGTTATTGTGTTTATAAAATTGCATGAATTTCACCACATGGGGTGCTTTATCTCGGTAACCATGGCAACAGTGTCCTGGACCAAAATATTGTTTTGGTCAGAGTATCGAGCCAAATAAGATAGTAACAGATGAGTTTCATACTATTAAAACATAGGAAAAAGAATTGTTTGGTAGAGGACCACCTTAACTTCCGGTCATACTGTTTCTTGCCAGAAATCCTCAGGAATATGCGTATAAATGCATTAATATTTGAAGAATATATGATGTTAGCGTATCCAAATCATGTCTGGCGAATTATAACATTATAATCGGTGATGTAAAAGCTAAGCACGGACATTGTTGACGCCATTTGGCAGGGCCTTTTTTAAGAAATCGTCAGTGGGGGGGCATCATCGAAAGGGGACGTAACAAGTAGGTGGTGTATTACAGGTCTAGGAAGGCGAAGGGGGGTCTGGGGGTCCTCCCCCAGAAAATTTTTGTATTCTTGAGTCTCTGTGGCTTGATTTCCTGCATTTTCAAAGACAATTTTTGATATATCCCATCTAAACGGAGCCAGGTTTTGTTGTGAGAATACAATAACTTTCCTCTAAACTCTAATTCCCCTTTTTGGTTTATACTTTGGACAAAAGGGACCTTCACTGGGGGGGCAAAAATAGCTTACTGGGAGGGCTGGGGGGGGCTTTTGCCCCTCCAGTACATTAGTTAAAAAAGGCCCCGCCATTTGGTCACGGAAAGAAACACTAATTAAATATGCCTATAGTATTTAATACTAATAAGCATACCGACTTCTCCCCCATTTTGACGAATTTTAACCAAAACATATCGATGTTTCTTCTACAAAACATACGAAATTTCAAGACAAAAACTTCAGCTATAATTTAAGCCCAATATCGTATCTTTCCGTGGCTGAAAGGCGACAAAAATGTTCGTTGAATAAACTATAAAATACATACATTTAACATTTTGGTTTTTTTGTATAGCAAACCGGTTTTTTGTTTAACCAATCACATCGATTCTATAACTGCTAATTATAACTGACCAATCATGTGCTTGGTACAAATTTTGTACCAAGGGAAGTGAGATTCCCTTGAGATTCCCAAAAATTGAATTACATTGTAACATGTAGAGTATAGTGATGTGTTCGGACGGTCAGTCGCCGAGCTCTGACATTTCGTCAAAATCGGTGGTCAAAATATCAAATTATTTACTTACGATTTAGTTTCGTTCAACATTAAAATGTTCTTCATACTTCTATGATTATTGCTTGTTCTTTAAATACCAGATTTGACTTGATTTCTTGACATACTTCGCCAGTATAAACCCGAAAAAATGTCAATTTCACAATAGAAAAGTATAGTATTCACTCCTCAAGTGGGGCCATCAAACATGGCCGCCTCTCTCAAAACACGACTGACTTCCGGCTTCAATTGCTATTAGAGCTCTGCATTACGATGCTCTATCCAGTCTTAGTACATATCAATGGTCACATTACGAAATCGTCGACGAAATTCAAAATGGCCGCCGTTTCAGAACGGGCTATATGTTGCGTTGGGCGTAATGTTTCGTTGTGCTTATTCATTAATTAATTGGTGGTTTTCTTTGAAGCAAACAACACAACTTTATTTAAATGTATATTTTATACTTGTTTGCTTATTCATCAACATGTTACAGTTGGTAAGAACGCTAGAAATTATGACAAAAATTGTCTTGGATTGCTACTTTAAGTCATGGCCAGTTTGAAGTAAATGAGACCAAATAACAACAAACAAGGTTTATGAATCTTAACTTTCACACTTTTTGTTGCAGTACGTTAGTTGTTTCCAATAACGTGATAAGGCAAAATTCCCATATTATAGAAATTTAATCATGAAATTGGATGCAATAATGATTAAAATATCATCTTAAATATATTCAAGAATACACTTCAGCGAGTACCCGATTGCTTTCCCACGATGTTAATAGTTTTGACGGTCAAGGCTACCAGGGAAGGAATTGCTTTTCTTTTAAAAATTTGCCATGATTTTTAAACTTGGGAAAGGGGCAAAATATGAACTCTCAAAGTTGTAACCAAGGAAGGGAAATTGAATGTAAAACAATAATTTTGGGGAATAATTTGGTTTGCCGGTTTTTTTAAAGGGGGAAGGAAGGGAGTGGTGTGAAAATTAAAACCTTCAAAAGGTCAGTGGAACCTTTCATGGTCTTGGTATAAGTTAAGGTGTGATTCGAAATTGGCAAACGGACCAACGTTTTGGTCTGGAGAAATAGGTCCCCTGTATGCCCACACCCCTTCTCTATTTCACCCCGAACTACGGGTTATTTTGGTATCCGGGTCCTGTGTGAATAGCTCAGGAGACGTCGATCTTGACTATTTTAGTCCTCAGATTGCCAGGAAACATTTTTGCTTGCCTCACATTGGCGACATTTTTGCTTGCTTCTCATTGCCGATATTTTTAAGACGTGGAATGTACAGTAGAGCTTTCGTTTTACTCTCTGCTATTTCTTATTTACGTTTCTCACCAGTCCGCCTTTGTCCCTTCAAAATCTTTATCAGCTGAAAATTGAACTCTGAAGTCCAGAACTTTCACATCACCCAGTTTGCTTGACCAATGTGGAGTTCCTTGAGGGTCAACAGGGGTAGTATTTGATGGTACTGTCCAAGATACAGGACTATCCTTCATTCCAACCAACATAAACCCTCCACCGTCTGTATGAACATCACACCAGACCTATTTAGAAGAAAATATACAAAATGAAAAAGGTAAAGTGTCACGTGAGGCATTCAATCTAAAAGAAAAAACATTGCTTGATGTTTCAAGCGAAATACAAATCTAGTATAAACGTAAAATACGTACACATTTTAGGTTGGCCAAATGATGACAAAATAAAAATAAAACGGCATTGAGAAAGGGAAGATTAGGAAAGTGTAAGGTGTGATTTGGTGATGGTTATGCGATGAAAATACTGTTGAGGGCTGCCATGCTGCAGATGAACGAATGGCGCTCATTAAGTCCATGTTGGTGAAAGGTGCTATGTTTCAAAATAGATAAGCTATACCGACAAGTATCTGCGCGAAGAAGATACATTCGCTGTGGCTTCTTGTTAGAATTGTAGCTGTTATTGCTGGTGGTGCTGCTCAATCGGAAGCCTGCTCGAATTATTAGTTGTCCCCAGCTGTGTAGGAGTCAAATCACTTGCTGAAAAGTTAATTTCTGAATGTCCCAACCGGGAATTATTCCGTAAGTATTCTTTTCAGCAAGTGATTTGACTCCATTTGGACAACAGAAGTTATTATTCCTACACTGCTGAGGACACCTAACAATTCTATCATTCATGGCTTGGTCAGCCTACATCGTCCCACAATCTTTACTGTAGAGCTCGTGGAATATGTCGATTAGATATCCCGCGTTGAGTGTATACATATAATATTTCTGAGTGTCTCGATCGGGCATCCCAATAGCTCAGTGGTTAGAGCGCTGGTTAGCCTACATCGCAGACGCTTACCTTCACATTACCTTCACATGGTTAGCGTCTGCTAATTGGATGAATAATTCTTGTTCTGGCACGTAATTTTTCCCAAGAACTTTGGAAACGAATGTGATTGGATGTTTTGTTTGAATTCACTGGATTCGGTCGTTTCCTTTTAACAAAACAGTGCAACAAAGAATACACTCTTCGGACGCCATGAATAATTCATAATTAATTATTTAAAAGCAGGAAATAATTCTTTTCTGATGACGTAAGCCTGAACAAGAATTATTCCTCCAATTAGCAGACGCTAACCATGTGAAGGTAATGTGAAGGTAAGCGTCTGTGATGCACGCTAAGCGCTGGTACGCTAAACCAGAGACCTTGGGTTCAATTCCCGGTTGAGACATTCAGAAATAACTTTTCAGCAAGTGATTTGACTCCATTTGGACAACACAAGTTATTATTCCTACACTGCTGAGGACACCTAACAATTCTATCATTCATGGCTTGGTCAGCCTACATCGTCCCACAATCTTTACTGTAAAGCTCGTCGTATGTGGATTAGATATCCCGCGTTGAGTGTATACATATAATATTTCTGAGTTTCTCGATTGGGCATCCCAATTGCTCAGTGGTTAGAGCGCTGGTACGGTAGCTTGCTCAATTTGGAAACGTTCGAGGTTGCAAGCTTTCTGACTTCAAGGAGCTAGTGCCTTGAATGTATTAAAGGGGGTTATGTGGATGGGACAGCAACCGTCCTTTAGTATGTTGAGAATTGGTCGGTATAAAGACAGAAATTATGTTCATAAAGGAGCATTTAATTTCCGAAACGCTCTGGGACTTTAAAAAATGAATGTGCGAAGAAGCCATAGCATTTGCAAATCGACCTATGGATATGCAGATTTAAAATGTCGAAATCATAACTAACCACATCTATGTGATTGGGAGTTGTAACCGTTGAACAAAATATAATAATGTTGCTATATTTAGTTCAATAGTTGTGACAGCATCTGGTAGTAGCAAAGTCCATAGCCATAACCGGAATATTACCACTTTGTTTACACCTGTTCGCAGGGCCTTTTTTAAGAAATCGTTATTGGGGGGGCATTCGTCGAAAGGGGACGTAACAAGTAGGTGGTATATTACAGGTGTGGGAAGGTGAAGGGGGTCTGGGGGTCTGGGGGTACTCCCCCAAAAATTTTTGTATTCTTGAGTCTCTGTGTCTTGATTTCCTGCATTTTCAGGGACAATTTTTGATATATCCCATCTAAACGGAGCCAGTTTTGTTGTGAGAATACCATAACTGTCCCCTAAACTCAGTTTTCCCCCCCTTTTTGCTTATACTTTGGACAAAAGGGACCTTCACTGGGGGGGGGGCGGCCAAAATAGCTTACTGGGGGGGCCCAACATGGGGGCTGGGGGGGGTTTGGCCCCTCCAGTACATTAGTTAAAAAAGGCCCTGCCTGTTCGCAGATTACAAGGTAAAACGGCAAAACGCCAACGTTTTTATCCGCATTTTAGTATATTTATATAATTTCATCAATACTAGTCGCTGATTGACTGACGGTTACCCACTAACTGTATTACTATACAGTGTACTAATAGTGTAATAGCTATGGAACCGAGTTTTGACCTATAATTACTCTGCAAACTCTTTTAAGGTGGCTCGATACAGTTTTCAAAAATTCAGGTGTTCAACATTTTGAAATTATTAATCTCCATATTTTTAGGTTTTATTCATCAGGTATCAGGGTTTTCATATATTTTGATGTTTCTACTTTCAAATTATGTTAGTTTTAGCAACACATAGTTCGTTGCTATGGCAACATACGCGTACGAAATTCACTTTAAAATAGCTTATTGTCTCGTGTAGTTGGAAAAAAAGCACGGTGACCCCCAATTTTTTTTCGTGCATTATTTTATTTACAAGACAGACTAACAATAAGCAAAATATAAAAAAATTCTGTAATGCCATTTTTTTGAAAATGGCAAAAATGTCGTTGTCTTCAATAAATATTTTTTGGTATAATGGAAGATTTTTGTGGTGCAAATACAGCGTGCAAAATTTAAACAAAGGTCACCGGACAAAATAATGAGATATAGCGCATTGTTTTTCAAAAATGGAATTTTTTAATGACGTCAGCAATTGACATGAAAACGCTATAGAACACGCACAATGGCGCGAGATGGCGCGAGCAACTGCTCACGTCAGGTCTGTTTGGAAGTTCTTTCGTTAATATTCCCGCGTGCACAAATTGTCACGCGGGTTTATTCATAATTATAGAATAAAGTCTATTTTCGCGATTCTTGCATAAGGGTTTCGTGATTACTATATCGAGCCACCTTAAAGTGTTTTATAAAGAGCGTTAAACTGCCGTATGTAAGAATAAACACCCCTCTTCTTAATAGACGCTCATTAGTGAATAAACGCCCCCTTAAAGTACGAAGGTTAATTGGAGTTCGATGGATCACTTACGGTACATTTTACATTATTACTTGCAGGGTAGCCATATATCAGCACGCACGCGCAGATAACAAAATGAGACCTTTTCTGCTTTTTACGAATATCAAATAAGAAACATTAACTGTATTACTGTATTCTAATAAGTGCCCGCCTTCTAATATAGACGCCCCGTTTCTAAAACACGCCCGATTCAAACCAAAATTATATATTAGACACCCCTATAATTATATGAAACGCCTCCATCCAGGGCGCTTATTAGATTTATTTGGACATTTATTAGTGTGAACACTTGTTAAAGTATTAGTGCATGTTGGATCATAACCTGAATATAATGTAAGAGCTATGGAACCGCTTAAAGAGTTTTGACCTATATTTACTCTGCAAACTCTTGGAAAGTGTTTTTTAAGAAGTGTTAAACTGCCGTGTGTAAGAATAAACGCCTCTCTTCTTAATAGACGCTCCTTAGTGAATAAACGACCCCTTAAAGTACGAACGTTAATCGGAGTTCAATAGATCACTTACGGTACATTCTACATTGTTACTCGCAGATAACAAAATGAGACCTTTTCTGCTTTTTACGAATATCAAATAAGAAACAGTTATTATCAGTCAATTTTAGAAAGAAAATTTTACCTTTCGTTTCGTTTTGTTGTGTAAAGCAATCCAATAAAATCCATCTTGAGCTTCAGGTAGATGATCAACAAAGTCAGAACAATCTCTGCCTGGGTTAAACACTTCGCCAAATGTAGAAGAACCTGTTGTTGGAAGAAGCGACCGATTTATTCGACACAGACAGCAATCACGACGAAATAGATTGTAATGGCGATTTCGCCGATGACTCTATTGCGCCGCGGATCACATGCGAAGACAAAGCTGTAAACACTGAGATTTCTAAGGATGAATTTCAAACGATAGAAGGTTTGGGCAATGACACCATGTCTAAACTCGTGGCTGCTGTATGTTCTGATCAAGACGGCAATACAATGGCTGACGTCTCAACTGCAACTATTGGGAATACAACCGAGGAAGCAGGTATGAATGAGCATAGCTGTAGAGAATGTCAATCTCAATGGCATAACCTTACAGCTGAGTTCGAAGGAATAAAACTTGATAATTCTATTGCTGAAGCAAAGTTTCAAACTCAGTTGTCAGGGATTAGGAACGAAAATGCTGAACTGAGACGTCAAATCGAGCGTGTAAATGATACTATTAATATGAACACAAATCGGACACGCGAAGCTGAGACGAATAAAACCTTTATGATGGATTATATTGACGTTTTAAAAACTTCCTTGTTAGGCTGGAAAGAAAGAGCATGCAAAGCTGAAACGAAATATGAGGCTTTAGTAAATAACCACAACAAGGCTGAAAATACAAGCATATCCCAACAACAAGCCGGTAAAACCCCAATTTGCATTATTACGAATAATCAATGTACTACAGACAAAGAAATCACTCAACCCCAGCCTGAAAACATTATAAATTCATCCCAAGCGCTTCCCTCAAGAAAACAACCCGAAACGGCAAATAATGAACAAATCGAAACCATCATAAACGACTGCGGTAATGAACAGAAAAATAAACCTGTTATGAACAAAATAAATCGACTGAACACTGCCCCGACTCCCAAGCACATGGTTCCTTGCCCATTTTTGGGGAGAAAAGGTCATTGTTTGAAGGGACCGAACTGTGATTTCTCTCATGATTTTTTCCAGCAGCAATCAAATAGGTATTACGATCAACAACACCGTTTACCTCAATCTATGTATTTACCCAATAGATACCCAATCCATTTTCCTTACATTCAAGCAGGCAATCATCCACCGCCTTTAATGGAGATTCAAACGAGACCTCCCAGACATTGATCAATGAAAACAGTAATTACAATGTTAATACCCCCAGAACCATTAGCTCCAATCTAGTTGAAATCTTGCCAACAACCACCCCTGTCCAAAACAATGACAAAGGTATTTCCCTGGTTGTTCTAAACACACAGTCCTTAAATAATAAAGCTGCCTATTTTACGGATTTCATATGCGAGTATAAGCCAGATCTTGTCGCACTAACTGAAACCTGGTTCACTGATACGGAATCTGCCTCAAAGACCCAGTGTACGCCAGAAAGTTATAAACTATTTGATCATCCCCGTATTGGTCGTCGCGGTGGTGGTACTGGATTACTTTTTAAAAACAACATTAAGGTCACGAAGGTTACTGGTGGTGAACGTCGATCTTTTGAATATTCAGAATGGAAAGTTACATCTGGTTCACGGCGAACATATTTAATTATTATTTATAGACCACCATACTCGGAAGCACACCAGATTACCAGCGCTGTGTTCTATACAGAGTTTGCAGAGTACTTAGAATCAATTGTTCTCAGCGCAGAGCCTTTGCTCATAGTGGGAGATTTTAATATCCACGTAGACTGTCCTGATAATCAAGATGCTACTAAACTTCTTGAACTTCTGGAGAGCTTTAGCCTCACCCAACATGTCCAAGTTCCTACCCACACAAGCGGCCATACCTTAGACTTAATTATAACTCGACAAACTGATAATATTGTGGTTTCCAATCCTCGAGTTGACCGTATGTTCTCAGATCATATGCCTGTTTTCTGTGAACTTGATATGGACAAAGTTTCTCTTATCAAATCAAAAATTTCGTATCGGAATATTGCAGCGGTAAATCTGGATGCTTTGCGATTAGATATTTCCAACTCGGATCTCTGTAAAAACACTGATATGTTTAAACTCAACGAACTAGTCAACTGTTATAAAACAACTCTTGAATCGGCAATAAACAGTCATGCCCCATTAAAAACTAAAACCATAATTAGTCGGCCTTCTGTTCCTTGGTTTAACATGGAAATAAGATCTGCCAAGAGGGAACAAAGAAGAGCTGAGCGAAAATGGAGAAGAACCAAACTGCGCGATCACTTCGAGATCTACAAATCGAAGAAAAATTATACTATTCTTTTGATGAATCGTGCGCGGAAAACATTTTATACAGACTTTGTTCTTGAAAATGCCTCAGATCAAAGGAAACTATTTAAAGCTGCGAAAACTCTTTTTTCACAGAAAAATGATCTAAATTTTCCTGAGTATAACGACTCGAATATGCTAGCTAATGACATTGGAGAATTCTTCATTCAAAAGATTGAAAATATTCGAACTGAACTTGACTCGTCAGCCGCAAATTCGTACAACCCGCTCGTTGAAGAACCTGCTGTATTAGATATTTGTTTTGACTCATTTAATCAGCTAAGTGAGAAAGATGTAAAGGACCTGATAGCTAATGCAAACAAAAAAACCAGTTCATTAGACCCAATGCCCACTTCTCTGGTCGTTCAATGCGAAGACGTTCTTCTTCCGGTGATCACAAGGTTGATAAATTTATCATTAGATTCTGGTCTCTTTCCTGATGCATGGAAATTAGCCGATGTTCGTCCACTACTTAAGAAATCAAAATTAGAGACCACCTTTGAAAATCTACGTCCCATAAACAACCTTTCATATACATCAAAACTTGCTGAGCGTGCAGTTTTTAATCAAACTAACAATTTTTTGAATATTCATAAACTATATCCTCAAGCTCAGTCAGCATATCGTGAATATCACAGCACGGAAACGGCTCTACTACGTGTAAAGAATGATATTATGATGAACATGAATCGTCAACATGTAACGCTACTGATAATGCTAGACCTTAGTTCGGCATTTGACACAGTTGACCACGAGATACTACTTCGTAGATTAAGCGTAGAATTCGGAATCAAAGGACGAGTTCTAGACTGGTTTACCTCCTATCTCAGTGGCCGTTCTCAATTTGTTTCAATTAATGGTGGAAGGTCAGGACACCATGATGTAAAATGCGGAGTCCCACAAGGATCATGCCTTGGTCCTTATTGTTCGTGCTGTACGTTAGCAAACTGTTCAGAATTTTGGAGAAACACCTACCTGATGCCCATGCATTCGCCGACGATACGCAACTTTACGTCTCGTTCAAGCCAGATTCAGACGCTGATCAACTTTCAGCAGTTGCTGCCATGGAAAACTGCATTCATGATATTAAAGATTGGATGCTTTGTGATAAACTTAAACTTAATGATGGTAAAACAGAATTTTTGATAATTGGTACGAGACAGCAGCTAGCGAAAGTGAACTTTAGTTATTTGCGAATTGGCGATACTTCCATTAACTCGACCGAAAAGGCAAGGAATTTGGGATTTTGGTTCGATTCCCTAATGAAACATGAAACCCAAATAAGCAAGTGTACGAAAGCAGCTTTTTCAGCTATTTAACATCAGACGAATAAGAAAGTTCCTTACATATGAAGCTGTAAAACATTGGTCAATTCACTGGTGACAAGTCGACTGGACTACTGCAATAGCCTTTTATATGGCTTACCAACAATCCATTTGAACAAGCTCCAACGTGTTCAAAATGCTGCAGCGAGATTGATATGCAATACTCCACGGTTTGATCATATCACACCGACACTATACAACCTACACTGGTTGCCAATTAAGTTCAGAATAGATTTTAAAATATTACTAATAGTATTCAAAGCACTAAATGAACTTGCACCGAGCTACATAATGGACCTGATTAATATCAAACCTAGAACATGCTATAATGTAAGATCGAACCAGGAACTTTTATTACAACCACCAAGTGAAAAAACACTAATTACATTAGGTGATCGCGCATTTGCCTCTGCAGCACCTACCCTGTGGAACTCTCTACCATCACAAATTCGAGAGGCACGTACGATCGACAATTTTAAAAAACAATTAAAAACATACCTTTTTAGGAACGCCTATTTGTAAATATTTTTAACTCTTAACCTAGGATAATTCTTAATGTTGTACATATACCTTAGTCTAAATTATGTTATATCGATTTGTAATTATGCGCATGTGAACATATATCAATGGAACATGCGCTTTATAAATGTAAAATTATTATTATTATTATTAATAACATACAACTGTAAATTGGCATTCCTAACTAGAGAAAAGGGCATGATTGTATAATCTTTAGCAGAAGTTTAGAAATGATTAAAATAGCCTACTAATCTCATGAACAGCCAATAAACACTTAGTAGGCTATAGGCCTATAGCTCTATACTTTACCTTATGTACGGCTAGGAAACATCAAAAACAGTTTCTACGGCTCAAATTTAGTTTTGCAGGTTAAAGACTAAAATCGATAACCAACTTTGTTCTGGACGTTTGTCATAATTGAATTAATGTTAGCATGAATCGTACGTGCATGTATAAGACCTTATATACCTATAAGGTAAAATCAATTATAATAATGAAAGTAGGCAACGCAAATTTTGTGCCTCTCTAAAAGTAATACAGTAATAAAAGCCCTATATTGCTACGCCCAATATAATAAAATTCGTACATCGCTATGAAATTCGCCGTCGAAAATTCATTATATCTATTCGTTCTTTCTTAGAAATTCCACCTTCCTTTTCAGTTGTACGCACGATTTAAAATATTGCCTTATGCCCTTAAGATCGCGGGAGGTACCAGAAAACATTTGTAATTCAAGAACGAAGGGTGTGCATGTTTTCAACAAACTCTAGTTCTCATAATAAAAATGAAATCACTTGTCATAAATATACACCGAAAACAGATAGGTGTATCGTATATATACGTCATGATTAAGTAGCACGGCTCCAGAATTAATTATTAAAACTACATCAATAATTCCTTTTCTATTTTCATTATTCAGTATTTTAACAGTAACATCCAGTTTAGCCAATATAAGTCAATATTTCACAATATTTCATTAGGTTTATAAATATAGATTCAGAATTGCTGTCAATTAGAAAGATCAGATCAATTATACCATGCAAGAATGGCGATTGATAGATGTTGTTGATGAAAAAATAGGAAACAATGTACAGTTGTTTGTACTACACCCGCTTCTATTAAAATTGTTTTAAAAATCATCAACACTGGAAGATCAGACAAAATCAATAAAAGTTCAACTGGACAATTATTATAGTTGCCCCTGCAGGACCCCACTGAAAAACACACTAGTGATGTGGGTATCCTGGATAAATATAATTATAAATAAATAATGCAGAGCCACTGATAACCTTAAAAGCCTGTGAGACCTATCGTCTTTGAATACGCAGCGATCAGAGACTAATTTGCCGAGCACAAAAATAAAGTCTTCATAGCTTTAATAAAGACACAAAGAGAATGTACAAGCTCTTAGGCCTACCATCTGTGTATTTCCATCGAGGTACGCCATTTATTTTTTCCGTACAAATCAACATCTTAACACGTCCAGCTGTGTTTTTATGAGTGAAACTCTGGCCCACATTACAGTCTGAAAATTTCTGAAAAATGAAGAGGTGAAAAGTATTAATGTTTCATATGCATATGCAAGTTCGCGCATATAAAAGCTAATGATTGGGAAGACATGCGCTCTGGCCATGGCTTGGTCGAATTTGAGTTTGGCGATTCTTCTTCATGGCCATGCATATACAATTCCAAAAATCTAATACTTACCCTTAAAAGAAACAGTTTAGAAAACTACGCTTTTTGCTAACAAATGTATACCTTCACCAGGTAGATTATAGCCTATATTTATGTCCACTTATGCTGGGAATGTTTTTTTCCATATTTTCAATGGCTAAACTATCCTGAACAAATTTAACTGAACTTAAATCTATTTTGCGTAAAATTTTGAAAAGTCACACAGTAAGTAGATTGAAATACATCAATAAGGAAATATATAGCTAACCTTATTGCTTCGCGATACACCAAACGCCAGAATACTCAGTAAAGATAAAAATGTCAGAGTTTTCCACAAAACTTTTGCATATATCATTATATATTTGATTTTGGCAACAAGTAAGTTCCAATCTTTTCCCTTCAGAATTATTCAGCAGTAATAAATGAACATACCCTTGCCTAGCCTTTTATAATCTCCATATGTGAATAAATACAAGATAATTTAGCATCGGCTTCAGCAATTGGATACCTGATATGAATACACGTGGAATCATTTTCAATTTTACCTAAACCATTATTTAATTGACAACCTGTCAAGAATCAAAAGATTGCTTAATTGTACACTTCATCTCGCATGATACGTAATGAGAGCACATGTCAGTTTTCACTTTCAATACTTTTTATACCCTCAGTGATGGAAAACAACTGCAGGAAGTTTCCGTCTGAGAAAATTGACATAACAGTTACACTACCTCACTATAATCAGTATTCCATAACAAATAAAGGAATTATGCACATAACGATTAAGACTTTGTTTTCTTACTGCATGAAATTTAAAATTAATGGTCTAATATGTATACATCCCGATGAATATACAGTATGTTCGAGTGTTTGGCACAGGAAAGCAGGAAATGATGTATATACGTTAGTTGCATGCACGTGGTCAAGGCATTTTCTTTCTGTATTCAGGGCAAGGCCTTCAGTTGATATATGTTTTACAGAATATAGACGCCTCCTGCCTTCTTGTTTTAGGTTACAAATTCACTTGAATTGCAAATTTTATATATCAATTTTCCTAGATAAGTGTAGTTTAACTATTCCAGTCAAAAGTCAGACTAGAATTATACAGGAACTTTGTTTATACAGGCCTAACTTTTGTAATATTCCGGAAATTGCAAGCTGCTAATCAGCAAGCGTACGCCAATAAGATGTGAGCTGCAGTAAATGCACATGCTTCTTGTTTTCAATATTAATTGAAATGCTATGACTTGCAACATGTCAATAGAAAGAAAGAACATGTTGTTTATATTCCCAAACTATAGAGTTCACTATGCAGTGCTGCCACCGCTTCTGGTATAGACACTATCTTAGAAAATATTTTATTATAGTAATTTTATCGGACGTTGTGACGTATTTCGCGGACTTAAATAAATATATCTTTGGGCTAAGTTTTTGGCCATTATTTGGGAGTCACCTTTAACCCAGTAAGCCACATTGCATCCAACACTCCAGGGCGTCAATTTCTAATTTTATTTTGTTTAATGCCAGAGGATTTATGAAGGTGTGCTCTCAAATGTTGAAGAGAGATTGTTGGATCGCAAGCCAGTCATGATTTAGGGATAGGCAATAGGAAGATGAACCGACACAACGTTGAAAAGGCCAATGCAGACAACGCGCCTATTGCCGTATTTTGACACATATAGACAATATGTTCGATCGACACCGGACAAAATCAGACTCGTCCGGTTCCATTTTTTCCCGCGAAAGTTTGTAAGTTTAGCTCAAATTCGTCTTGTTTCATTCTCTTGCCTGGCTGTACGTAGCCGGATGTCGAAAAACGGATTCGATCGCGCTGTTTATAGAACTGGGAATCCGTTTTGGCGCCAAGGAAACAAATAATTTGAAAACAATCAGCGTTTGAGTTTAGCGATTGTCTTTATGGCAGTATACATACGAAAGTCCGACATTTATCCTTGAAAGAATATGTCTGACAGTAACTTAATACGTCTGACATTTATCCTTGAAAGACTCTTGGAAACAATATGTGTGTACTGACAATATATTAGTTTAAACATGCTGGCCGAACTTATGCGATCTTCACGAAATTGCAAGCTGGTTCTCGAATCACAATGGAAGCGCGTTTGCTAATGAGATGTAAGCTACAGTAAATGCACGTGATTTCTGTTTTCCATTTCATTTCAAATACTATGGCTTGCAAAATGTCAATAAAATATCAACTGGGAAATAGATAGCTAATTAACGTTGTTGCTTATAGCAATAAACCAAAAGCCAGCATACTTAGTAAAGCTAAAAATGTGAGAATTTTTCACAGGACTAGCTTTTGCAGACATCGTTACCTGATTTGGCACTAGATTTTCCAATCTTTTTACCTTAGGTTTTTGGAACGTAATATATATATATTAGCATTTTATACCCTAGTTAGCTTTTCCACTTGTATGCCACATGCTGTTTGACCCAAACTGCATTATTAATTGAAGACTCGTCAAGACACAAAGGATTACTTAAGTGCACACTTCATCTCCAAAGGTTTGTAATAAATGCACCTACTTGCTTTTCACTTTCACCATTTATGAACCTTCAGTAGAAAATAACTCTCTGCAGAAACAAAAAGTTATTAGAAAAAATGCGCAAAGTATACATCGCGGCGATAATCACTATTATAAGATTTTTTGCTTACTGCACCAATTAAAAATAGAAGTCATTCCCGATGAACATTTGTTCAAGATTGGCGCAAAAAAACAGGAAGTGTGTTTACATCAGTTGCATGTGGTCTACTACGCATGTTTTTCTTTATTCAGAATAACCCCTTGATATATTGTACAGAAGATATTCGCCTGTTTTTTGCTTCATTTTTAGCAAACATTTAATTTGATTTACAGTTTTCATGGTTTTTCCATCAATTAGCTACCTCCTCCACAGGCGCTTTATTAATTGGAGCGGGCTTGGAAAATTAGGGAAGGGACGCACGGGCGGCATAAAAAATGCGGGTAAGGCGAAGGGAAGCGCCTGCTGACTAATGTTCTCAAGATGGCAGAAGCTATTCACCACTTATTTGACTATAATCGTCCGGAGAAAGAGTTTGTTAATGATTCTTATGAACGTAGGCTCTTACAAAAGGCTAAGGAAGGTGGGAAAGTACTTTGCCCTAACTGTCACGCTTCTGATGGCAAAATAAATGAGCATATATACTTTTAGATTTGTTATACATATTTGTTATTATTTTGCATATAATTTAGCTTTCAAGTTATACATATTCGTAGTCAAATACATACTCATACTACATACTGAATGACACATTAATGATGTCGACATCACTATCACTGAAGTCAATTGAACCCTTCGCATTTTGAGTGCATTTTTCGGTGTTGTCGCCCATCGAGACTGAGGACAAAAACACTTTGATTCAACGTTTCATATTTCGATTAATATGGATCATATTTCAGCAATAACTTTTAAAATATACTCATCTAAGATGGAAAACACGAAAATATATCGTTTTACGCTGTGATGGGCAATATTTCAGGCAGATTTTTTTGGATTCCCGATTGTCGACATTTATGCCTGATTTTCGACCATTACTTGGCAGGCCCTTCGTCTACTCTTCCCCTGAAGCAAAATATCACCCGCCCGCGGGAAAAAGGGCCTGAGGAGGAGGTAGATCAATTAGTGTTTTAGATAAATATATTCTCATATTTCTAGTCTAAATGCTGGTATAAATACGACCCAATGTGACACTACGTACTCCGCACTACGCACTACGCACTATGTAATAACATGCGAATTCTAGTTTTCCGTTTAATGTGAAACAATTTATCAACTACTTTTCAAGAAAAACCTCCTCCACAGGTATTTTATGGAGATCTTCTGTGTCAAGCCTAGATGAGAAAATATTGTTTTTTCCTAAACCACGGGTATACCCTACTGTATAAACATGCATGCGGAGGAGGCAATCCAGAAACATTAGCCTTTTGTATTTTTCGGAATAACTGTAAATAACTTTTAATAAGCAGTAATCGAAACCGAGTATCTAGTAATCATGAAGTAAGTGTGGAACCTACGGACTATTACCTGTCAATTTGGCGCGCACGAAGCATCATGTAAACGAGAGCACACATGCAGCCTAGATCTAGGGCCTTTCCTCGGCAGGTGGCACTTGATTTTCAGGTTAATCGACCTCATGATGTCACGAGGCAGATGCCGCGTAAAGGCCTAGTGAATGTCCCAATATAGCGCAATTTAGATTGTATAAAGTTTATTTACTTCGTAAGACACTCTGCCCCTTTGTTTTGAACAACAATTCTAGCGGTTGCCTTAAATTTCGGTAAGTGTGTTTATACTGTGGGAAATTATTGTAAAATCATATACGTCTGCGGCCATACAGGTTTAAAATTCCCGTAATAAATATACTTCCGCCTATATTTTACAATGCTCATAAGAAAAATTGAGAGGAAATATATAAATGTAGTTTTGTGAGACAGTTATATATTTTGACCAATTTTGCTCTCTCGCTTCAGCTTATAGATATACACAAACAATATAAATATTGCTTCAAACTTTATGCGTAATACAATCAATTTTCTAGACGAAGGTGTTCGTAGATGGAATACTCGAACGGAAATTATATACATTTTTTAGACCTAGCCAGGAGCAGTTGCGAAAAATGCAACTTAGGCCTTCTGGCAGGAATTGAACCTGCGGCCCGGAATCGCAGGGCTAGGTCTAAAAAATGTGTATAAATTTCCGTTCGAGTATTCCATCTACTAACACCTTCTACTATTAATCCTATCGAACGAGACGCCGAGACCCATACAACTGACCCATACAACTTTATAGACGTATATCCAAATATGAATTGTAAGTTTACACCAGAACTGAGTCTATTTTCCCTGTATTCGTTTAAAATCTCTGTTAAATTACCAAATATTCGGTTTTAGAACGTAAGATTTGGCCACATCGAAGCTGGGCAAGTTTTGGGCAGTTTTAGCATTTTCGTAAGAAATGTGCTAGGCCTTCTATTTCTCACTTTCGCCCTTCATCCGCCACGCCCTAAAATCGCCTGAAATGCGCTGAAAACGCTGAAATAGGAATATAGAATGCCTAGGTCTAGGCTGGAGAGCACATTATGTTATGTTATTATTGTTATAGGATGCAAGCATATTAAGGATATGATTACCGTAAATGCTCTTTTTAGCGCCGCGGCGCTTATTGCATTTTCCTCATCCAGGATGCGGCGCTTAATCGGGAGCGGCGCTTAACCGGGAGCGGCGCTTATTAAATAATTTCGACTAAAGGTTCACCCCAAAAATTTTTATTGCCTAAATAGTGCGATTATTTGTGTATCCTATCAAGTTAACGCCGCGCTAGCCGATTGCGGTAAACGTCAAGCTTAAACTCTTTATTACCCCGATTAAGTGCCGCACTATAGTTAGACAGATGCGGCGCTTAATCGGGAGCGGCGCTTATTAAATTATTTTAATCCTAAGTGCGGCGCTTGACAGATGTAGACAGATGCGGCGCTAAAACGAGCATTTACGGTATGCAAGGATTATTGTTATGGGTGATGCAAAGGACGAGCTGTGTCGCCTTAGGAACGTTGTTTAATAACAAAAATTGAATGACGGGTACCCCTGAGCAGGAAGCTTTAGTCGTATAGACCAAAGTTTTGACAGGATGTGGATAATGAGGAAAAATTCCAATGCAGTACAATAGTGTAACAGTACCTTCTACTACTACGCGATATCATGTATAAGTGTAAATATTTTAAAGTCACTGGTCGAAAGGCTTGCCAAACGAGCAGAGCCAGAGAGTAATAATATTGGCTTTGGTGGGTTTCGTGATCAGTAAGCGTTACTGGGAAGCTGAAATAGTGGTCAACTTCAGAAATGTCAACACTTGTATAGGAGCAAGTAAATTTTAAAAACTACATCTGACAATTCTACTTATTTCCCCCCAAATACAAGACTACCACATAAAATGAATTAATATAGTTTTCTCAGTCTAATAACTGCCGGTTAACCAGCATCTGCTGCACGGTAATGTAGTGACCTACCTATTGTTGCATTTTCGCACGGAAGCCCTTAACCAACTTCCTAAAAGTTGCTAGAGGTAACTGACAAATAACTAAACTACTCCAAAGTGTATCACTTCAAACCTCTTCATTCTCATATCATGCGTAACAACGTAAAAGACTGTGAATATGAAAACACGTCGGGTAATCCACAGCGGCCCAATCTCAAGGTTTGTCAGGTTGTGCGGCCTATTGACGGTTAATTTTGAATATATGAATCAAATGACTTAACGAAATTTCGTAATAACTCGCAAATAAACTACGAATTTGCTGTAATTTTTCTTGAACAGAGAAAGTTTGTCAATACACAATTTACTTGCCTTGTATAAATGAATTAGTTTTCTTGTGTTGTAGAACTCATTTAAGCGAATATTTATATCGGAAATAAATATGATCTATTTCACCGGCTTCGAATCGAACGGCGATCTCGCGTCCTGGAATAATACGAAGGTGAGCCACTTCCGTGAGACATGGCTCTGCAAAAATATCTCCGCGTATATTATCGCAGAGCGATCAAACTTGCATCGGAAAATTGCAACGCATCATCCCCACGAACACGAAAGCTGCAAGGGGCGGAGCATGTCAAAAAACTGCAATATAATTATGCAATTAATTAACAGTTTTTTGACAGCCCCCCCCCCCCCCCCCTTGCGCAGGGGTCACAACTCTGACCTATGGCTACAAAATGTAAAATAATCAAATAATTAACTTACTTGAACTGTATTTCAAACAACAGTTTTATTATTTCAAAGCACAATCGATGAAAGAACTTGAAATAACTTAAATTTTAATTTACATGAAGTACTGACAACAAGAAATGCGGGCGCGTGCAAGAGGGGGGGGACGAAAGAAGAGAAAAAAAATAGAAGGGATAAAACATAGGTCATGTGATAGTTCGATGTGTTCCACAAGTAGCCTGAACTTCGGTGTATAATTTTGAACTTCGTGTTAACTTCAGACAAATGGCGGTTTGAACAGTTTATGGACAGCTTGTTTTCTCCGATGGTTCTTTTCTGCTGAATATTCTGTATATTTCCTAATGGGACGCGTTCAGCCATGCTCCTTCACTTGTCAGTCAATACCTAACTCACCTGGATCTTCCGACGTGTGTCTTCGGAATTTTCCGATGACAGGCTACTCTTGTGGAACACATCTCGCCAAAATTGCCAAGAATGTTCGCTGCTTATAAATCGTGTTAAAGTAAGTATTCCTTGCATTTTCTATAATAGATGTGTTTATTCATCTGAGAGGACATCAACTGAGAGGACATCAAATATTCAAAACAAGTTTAAACGGATAATTTAAAAGCATTTACAATTATCACGTGACCTATGTTTCATCCCTTCTATTTTTCTTTCTCTTCTTTCGTCTCCCCCGCTCGCGTGCGCCCGTATTTCTTGTTGTCAGTACTTCATGTAAATTAAAATTTAAGTTATTTCAAGTTCTTTCATCGATTGTGCTTTGAAATGATCAAACTGTTGTTTGAAATACAGTTCAAGTAAGTTCAATAATTTGATTATTTTACATTTTATGGCCATAGGTCAGAGTTGGAACCCCTGTGCCCCTTGCAGCTTTCGTGTTCGTGGGGATAAAGCGTTGCGTGGAGGTCGCGTATCCACGAGAACTTTGATAACCACGCACAGGAATTTCTAAGTAAATTTAAAATTTGGTCTAACATTTAAAATATTCAAGTAACATTTAAAAATTCAGTCAATTTAGGTGTTATTTATCCAAAAATGATTCTCAAAAACGCAATAAAAACTGCAAAAATTTTCTACGGGAAATGACCCTCAACCCACATGTACATCTTTCGACTGCACTGGATCGCTTTGAATGACGTAATGATATTATGGCTCAAAATACCAGTTCCGAAATGAGACAAAATTTCAGAGAACCTATAAACCTTGTAATTCTTAACGTAACTAAGCAGGGGCAGATCTAGGAATTTTCGTACGTTAGTCAAAAAATTTTGGTTCCACTACCCCAGGTGGAGCATATTTTTTCGGTGGGGAGGGGGGGCGCTATTGTTTTTAGCTAGGCAATAAAATGAGTGTTTCAGCATGCATAGGAAACACAATTTGCCATATATTATGCTTATAGATATCGTATTACAAACAGCGTAGCACCAAACAATGCGGTCAAAGACTCAAAATTTCGACATAACAATTTGTGTAGTATTAATATTTGGTTCGGTCGATAAAAATACATCCGCAATACCTTCGCTGATACAAATATTACAACAAATGCCAATATAACGACTATATAATAATATAAATGACCTTTTGACCAACCGCAAAAATATGCTAATTCAGCTAAGCGGCTTTTACCGGCGTGAAATAGACACACTTTGAACTTAGTAATACTCAGTAATATAGTATTAGTATCAGACTATAAACGACGAGCAACTCTGGGTATGAAAATTTCCGCGCCAAAATCTTTCGACAGACTGATATCGGTGTTATTGATAGCATCTTGGACAGATCTTGTATTCAAAGCGTGCATTATACTCGATCCTCAAACCAATTTGAACCTTTGCGGTCAAGTAGCAATCAGAAAGACTTTATTTTCATTTCGTATTGACTGAAGACTGCTGAGTGCTGAATACCCCAAGGAGCGCTGCTGAATACCCCAAGGAGCGCTGCTGAATCCCCCAAGGAGCGAATTAGTCAAACAAATCGAGCCAATGAGAAAGGAGAATATTTCCTTAACCAGCCAATCAGACAGCTCGAATATTGCCCAAATGAGTCAGACCCCCGCAAACTTTAGTCAAAATTCAAATGGACCAATCAAATGGCTAGAATCCGCCTCAGATTAGTCAAAACTCACGCAGATAACCGCTATTTTGACATTTTTACTGCAGGCTCGGCCGCTGCACGAAATAGATAACTGGAGTATTTTTGAATATCACTGTCGGCTGCCGCTGCATGAACTATTACAACTGGACTATGTATTTTTGTATCTGCGCAATTTTACCTTAGTCGCGTGACTAGTTTGACAACCCCTAGATCCGCCCCTGTAACTAGGGCATTAATTACTAAAAATAGGCCCTGCGCTGCGTTTAAGGACATTTTACTTAAATCTAAGGAATTTTTGCCGAGAATCTAAGGAATTAATAGAAGTGAGATGTGAGAGCCCTGACCACGCATGCCATGAAATTTGTTCTCAGATCGCAAAGCTAGAAAAAAGCAATCTTTGTTCAAATTTCCGATGCAAGTTTGATCGCTCTGCGATAACATACGGCGGAGATATTTGAGTTTTAGCAGAGGCATGTCTCAAGGAAGTGGCCAACCTTGGCCTAGGACGCGAGACCGCCGTTCGATTCGAAGCTGTTCGCCGTTCGATCCCATCACCAGAAAAACGCGACATGCGATTGCGCAACACCTCGAGCGCACGTATCCGATTGCTTTTAATTAAAATATTTTTATATGGAATTGTATTAGAAAAGCACAATTATTTAAAATATTAGCTAAACTGTTTGTGAATCGCAACAAACGAAAGCAAGACTTTATAGAGTAAATATCGGAGAATATTATCCGCTAAATAGTTATCGTATACTACAAATCGCGACTTGTCCCCTGCGAATTTTATGAAATTCAGTTTTCTATAAGGCCGTGACTGTAATAATGCATGTCAAATAGACAGCAGTGATTATAAAACAGCCGAAAAAAATGAAATGGACGGACAAAATTTACAAACGAAACTTGAAGTTGTGACTCGAAGTTGTCTAGTATCGTGATATATAAATATTTTGTTCGCTTATGTTATTCCCGTTTGTCCCTCGTAAAATATATTTCAACGCACACGAAAGCGTTCACAAATCCTCCGCTAAAGGAGCAAATATCTTGCACATTGAAACAGCCATAACTTCTCGAATATTTGGGGTATTTCAATACTTTGAAGACCAAATTAAAGCTCGTTTTCAAAATTATAGTCTCCATGTTGTTTTGTTTATGTTCGGCGCATAAAATAATATATATTCGCCACTGACCAAACCGTTGTGTGGCTTCATGTTTGTGAGCCTTCAAACAGCGGGATGCCGCATTTTCCCACGAAATTTAAATAACGCGCCAACTGCAAATACTCAAAAATGTCTGAGTATTAAGCATCCTACAGAAGCAAAAATTTAAGTCAGAGATTCAGTATTCTAATACAAATTCGGATCTCAACTATGCAAAACAATCGCTATCAGACAAACCTTTTGTTATTTTATTTATTCCGCAAGAAATGCTAATATGCTGGCATGGTTTGAAAAGTAAGGTAAACGGCGTGTCGTTCGTCGATCTCTTACAAGCAACTCAACCACTACCGTTTGTCTTAAAACAAACTAATGAATTGGAGAAAGAATAGCCGACCTCGCATATCTTGCTGAGCGTGAATGTCATGGTAAATCTGGCAGGGGGAAAGTAGAGGCGCTTGCGAAATGTCGAAGAATGAAGTTGTGCGAAGCTGAAATTGTAGCCAATGTAAACGTATTGCTTCGTGAAGTCGAAGCATGTACATTATCAAACATGCGAAAGTGTAGTTCATGTATAGAATGTCTGGGAATTCCTGTTGTAGTGACACTGGGAATTCTGCCTTACGTTTGGCTTGTCCTTTCTTTGTTGTATTTTAGAAAGCGTAATAATGACCAGAAACGACTCGGGTATACACATAGAATCTTTGCGTTTTAGAATTGCCATAACTCTGCATGATTCTGCGGTATTACTGTTTATGCCGCATCAAATTGAAGCTTGTGATCTACTTATTGAAAATATCATGGTTCGAAGACCATATTAGATATATTTGCCGCTGAAGTATCGGGTTTTGGGCAATCCTAATGAAATCGAAGGCCAGACGAAAGCCGCGGGATATCGATTAACCACCGGATCGTATATCACAAAACATTTCAATTACTCATGCGCGATACTTGACACGCTGACAAAAGTGCATGTGCCTCGCAGTCTCATATGTCGCGTATTTCTGGCTATGCCAATAAATAAAATATTCGCTTACATGCAGGAGTTCTACAACACAAGAACACTTCATTTATACAAGGCAAGTAAATTGTATTGACAAACTTTCGTTATTAAAATAAAAATTACAGCAAATTCGTAGTTTATTTACAAATTCGTAGAGTTATTACGGGATTTTATTAAGCTCGTTATATAATTATTTATATATTCAAAATAGGCCGCACAACCTGACAAACCGTGAGATTGTGCCGCTACGGGTAAGCAAGGTCGAAAATCATGCCATCTGTCTGAAGCCAAAATTCCTGCAAAATGCGCGGCTGTTGCAAAAGCCTAGGGACTAGTTAAATATACTTATAAATTTTATGGGAACTTGAAACACGCTACAGACAGTGACATAGTGAAGGGGGGGGGGGGGCGACCGCCCTCCCAATCGTCACCAAGACCATTATCGCGAAAAGTCTAAATCCGTATAGATTTGAGGAGAAACATGTAAAATCCAAACCCAATTATCTAATTGTAAAAACAAGACAATGGTGAGCAACTGGCAATATATGGTAATTCACAATTTCGCGAGATCTGATTAAAATAGCTTTGACACTGCCACTTACATCAACAAGTGCCCAAAGGGCATTCTCGAAGCTAAAACCTGATTAAGTCTCGACTGAGTACAACCATAAAGCAAGAAAGGTCATAAAATCTTATGTTGATGTTCATTGAAGCAGGAGTGGTACCAGAGAGCCGGGGAACTCGCATTTCCTCGATCGGAAGAATTTATGTCTTGTAACGATCCTGACAATTCTATTCTACCGCAAAGTACCCTCAAAATGCAGGAAATACCGTTTCAGAGACTCAAAATGCAAAACCATTCTCCGGAGAGCATGCATCAGAACCCCCCTAGGTTTAACGACAGATGAAACATTAGACTACCTCTAAGAAATTAGCCCCTTCGTCGTGGAATTCCTGGCGTCACCCCTGCATTTAAAACGATTTATTGGAGGAGCTTCACGTGAAAATCGCGCTAAAGAGTTTATAGATATGGTTCCAAGAAGAATAGGTTTAGTTTAGATTTTTAACTGTTAAATACATGTGTACCATTATTACAGAACGAAAATTTACTCTCAATCTATATTCAGTATCTTGTGAAAAGTTATAAAATTTTGCAATTTATAGCCTTAAAAACTCGCTTGAAAAAAGTGTCTCAAAGAACCTACAATTATCTAAATAGAAAACTTTCCGGGGTAGTGACTGTTGAACTGTAAAACTCGTAACTGTTGCACTTTATATTTCAGCGTCACAGGGGGGGATGCATGAGGTGACACGGACCCCTCCTCCAGTTCTCCAAGGTGACTTTTCCAACTTTTCTAATTCATTTTATTCCGAGGAGGAATGTTTGGGAGAAGGTACGTTTGTGAGATCATGAGATATCATCTCTTTCGTATCTTCTTCGGAATTGTACAAAATCTCACCCCCAAAATGCTGGGAATCGCATTTCAGGGACTCTAGATTTCAAATTTTTTCGGGGGAGCATGCCCGGAACCCCTAGGCTGTCTCACGCCTTCGGCGCGCGTTTGGTCTTTCGCCTCCCCCCCCCCCTCCAAAAAAAAACAACAAGACCCTGGCTACGCCACTGGCTACAGACACGTTCAAGATCAAGTTTAGGTACCAAATGTCGAATAAAAGCTTATACTGGAACTTGAGAAAAGCCGTGCTAAAGTACCCTATGCCTGACAAGCAAAGGAATCGTTAAAATTGCCTACTTTCGGCTTCAATAAATTTTGCTATGGGAAAGTAAAGAAGACAGAAATACGTGTGTATGTTGCTGAATATCAATCTTAGAATCGTATGTTTTTGTTTTTGCGTAAATTTTGTGAACGGATCATTGTTTCAAGCAAGGTCAGAAATATGGACGCGAAAATGACTATTCTGTACGGCATATGCTGCATATACGTACATATATGTCTAACACACAGCAAATGAAAACATTTCGAAAGCGTCGTCTAACGCAACGATTATATAAACTACTAGAAATACATTCATGCAGAACCCCGTCGCCCATCAGAACTAAGCAATTAACTCCCCAAAAGTTATTGTAACATGAAGTACTGAATTGATCCCTGTAACCATGGTAACACCACAGATTATTGACATACAGATGTCTCACTTCTATACCAAAACCGTAAGGCGGTTTTTTGGCGGCCATGTTCTTAGCAAGTGCCGTAAAGAGAGGCATGCAGCCCACCCCCAAACACAAAAATTTTAAGATGGTGGCCTTGATTTCAGCCTTTTCAGGAAGTAGAAAGCAGTAGAGACGCTTTTTTATATAAGGAAATCTTCTTAATATTTTTTTGTTTTTTTATCCTCGTAGGAGTGGAGAGCATAATAATATAACAATTCATACTCAATTGCTTCAGTCAGATATTAAAAAGACCATGTTTGCTACAGTGTACAATCTTTTTGTACAATCCTCAGTACCAAGAGAACTTCCTCAACAGTTGAATGATTTGATAGAAAAGATTAAAGATAACATAAAAGACATGGGTCAATGATATACTTTATGAAACTAAACGAATTGAAACAAAAAGCAATGTAAATTTTATAACATGATCAAACTTGTTTTGGACCCTGTGTATATTTAATGGAAAGCTTCATAATGGTTTGTTGTGTAGCAGGTAACACTGCCTGAGAGAAGTATATAGATATGGAAAACAGTCGATAAAGAACACAGACAATTTATTACCCACATAATAGATGAAGTCAAATTAGAGATGAGAAACTTGTGTCAGACAGAAAAGTTTTCTCTAGAAACCCGTCTGAATTTTTAATTATAAACTCTATAAACAAGTCCAAAGAATAAAGTTTCAAGTTAAGAATAAAATGATTCTTTAGATATAACACTATATAGATATTATCAACTATATACTGAGTTGCAGTAACTAGGCATTGCCTTGTGTAACATGACCTTAAATGTTAACCCATTAATTTGCCGGCAATGCGCCCTACTTTAGTATTTTACTCTGTCAGTGGCAGAGTACTGCCAGTTAATGGGTTATACTGTAGGGATTTTGTAAGTGGAAATTTTAAACCAAAACTGCAATATTCTGTATCCTACATTTAACAAAAATTTACATTGATATCCTTGATGGGTGCATTATACTAGGGTAATGCCACTGTGTGGTTATGATGTAGTAGTCAACTGAAACCCCACCCCCTGGGCATATGCGGGGTTTTAACAGGATATTGCAGGGGGGATATAGATTTTAACACACTTGCCATCATGATACCCAGGGGTTTTAACAGAGACACAAAGGCCGGGATAAAATGCCAAGGATTTAACTTTCATAGAGCATTTACTTTAACCATACTGACACTTCGACAGTTCCCTGTAACAACAAGTTTTTTTAATCCAAAATGACTGATCAGACGACGAGATGGAAAGTTAGACTTCAGAAAGCTAGATGTACAAGTCGGGCAATTTAACAAATGCAAGGATCCCTGACGAAACCAACCAACCAGGCTAATCATGAATTTTCTATGCACACATCCCTTGAAAAATTATTTGCGAAGACAAAACCAACAAAGGCGAGCCCTGAAATGTGAAATGACTGAAAATACAGAAATAGTTTGATTCCTTTAGATAACCAATCCATCCATTTTGGGGCATATTTTCTTTACCTCTTCCATGGATGATCCAAGACAATACGGGTCCAATGAATACACCAAATACCAAATTCACTGGTTTCCCGCTCATATATTTATAATACTATTACGAGGTGGAATTGTCAAAATTCGGTATGAAATCTCTTTCCGATTAAACCATTCCACACATAACTTGATAGTAACAAAAAGATTACTGTCGGTAAATTTAAGCCCATGTTTCAAACGGTTTTCACTTGTTTCCATCTATCAAACTGACGTTTCGCAATTTTCCCGATTTTCATATTCGTTTTTCTTGATTTTTCTTCATCAATTTGGTTAGGATTAGGTTAGCGTTAGGTTTTGGGTTAAGGTAGGTTTTAGGGTTAGGGTCAGTTACAAAATTTTTAACTTATTTCAAAGTTGAAAAAATCACGTAACGTCAGTTTGGTAGATGGAAACAAGTGGCGACCGTTTCAAACGCATATTTGTGTACTTCACGCCTTCACATGCCGCCATTTTAAATGTTTTCAGGGGGTGACTGCAGTAGATAATACCCCCCCATATAGCAAAATTTTCCCGCCATATGACGTCAGCATATATTTTGAGGATCTCGCCATATGACGTCATTTGCGTAGATATGCGTAGATACATGTAGATACATGTGGATATGCGTAGATACGCGTAGATACATGTAGATGCATGCGGATATGCGTAGATACATGTAGATGCATGCGGATGTGCGTAGATACACGTAGATACGCGTAGATACGCGTACGTACGTATCGTCCATTTTTAGGACAAATCACCTTGCGTACGTACGCAACAGGTCACCTAGTATGTGTTCCGAATGATTGTTACGGTTCGTTTTAGAAATGAAACGGCGCATACGCAGTAACCGAGCACTCACAGTTATTTTACATGCTCAAAACACATGCTCGGTGGCCCGATTGCATAGATGTCATACTTCCAAGGGTGTATAGGGGGTGGTCCAAAATGGTGCGTTGAGCAGATGAGCATTGCGCATGCGCAGTAACCGAGCACTCTCACAGTTATCTTACATGCTCAAAACACATGCTCGGTGGCCCGATTGCATAGATGTCATACTTCCAAGGGTGTATAGGGGGTGGTCCAAAATGGTGCGTTGAGCAGATGAGCATTGCACGTACGCATTGTACGTACCGAGGGAACCCCGAGAGAACCCCTACAGAACCCCTACAGAACCCCGAGAGAACCCCTACAGAACCCCGAGAGAACCCCTACAGAACCCCGAGAGAACCCCTACAGAACCCCTACAGAACCCCTACAGAACCCCTACAGAACCCCTACAGAACCCCGAGAGAACCCCTACAGAACCCCGAAGGGCAGAAAAGGCCAAAAAGGCTGTAGCTGTACGGAATTTTTGTAGAATGTAATAAAGAACAGAGTTAGTTTTGTGTTTGATTTTATTTCACTCCAAGTATTAGATCTAGTTATAGATAACTTTATTAAACACATAATGCGATACTAAGGTTCTTATTGTGGAACAGTTTAATCATCGCTTTCTTCGTCATTGAAACTGTAGTCTTTTAAAAGTTTTCTAATGAGAAACTTTCTCTTATCAACAGCTGCTTCTATAGCTTCTTCTGGATCAAAGTTATCCTCATTCACAAAAGCATCCTTTGTTTGCATGATTTTCTCATGGACTGGATCTTTCTTCAGTTGTTTCATCCACAGGAGACGTTGTATATAAATATTTTCAATTTCCTTCTGGAGTTCAGGCAGAATATTGGTGTAAGCTTTGTCGGTAGCAGATTGCTCATCAAGACCGCTGTTTACAAGGCTCTCTTTCATTTCCTCAAAAGCTGTATTACTTCTTTGCTTTGCTTCTTCTACCAAAGGCATCCAAGGATCCTCAGTTTCTGACTCATTTTCTTCTTCTTCAGACTCGTCGACTGTTTCCATTGAGCTCTCAGAATCATAATTTGTATTTGTTGAATCATTGTCTTCGGATTCCATTGATTGACTTTCTATTTCTGACATCTCCTGATCCCGTAGTGGACAATACCCCTTTTCGTGTCTACGCAAATTGAAATCACGGTTAAACTGCTTTCCGCAAAATTTGCAACTCATTCCTCTAGCACTGATTATGCTAAAATGATTTGCTATTGAGCAGCACGGTACTTTTATGAGCACATGCTTCCTTGCGCTCAATGAGCACTCGGTTACTGCGCATGCGCAATGCTCATCTGCTCATCGCACCATTTTGGACCACCCCCTATACACCCTTGGAAGTATGACATCTATGCAATCGGGCCACCGAGCATGTGTTTTGAGCATGTAAGATAACTGTGAGAGTACTCGGTTACTGCACATGCGCAATGCTCATCTGCTCAACGCACCATTTTGGACCACCCCCTATACACCCTTGGAAGTATGACATCTATGCAATCGGGCCACCGAGCATGTGTTTTGAGCATGTAAGATAACTGTGAGAGTGCTCGGTTACTGCGCATGCGCAATGCTCATCTGCTCAAAGCATCATTTTGGACCACCCCGTATACACCCTTGGAAGTATGACATCTATGCAATCGGGCCACGGAGCATGTGTGTTGAGCATGTAAAATAACTGTGAGAGTGCTCGGTTACTGCGCATGCGCAATGCTCATCTGCTCAACGCACCATTTTGGACCACCCCCTATACACCCTTGGAAGTATGACATCTATGCAATCGGGCCACCGAGCATGTGTTTTGAGCATGTAAAATAACTGTGAGTGCTCGGTTACTGCGCATGCGCCGTTTCATTTCTAAAACGAACCGTAACAATCATTCGGAACACATACTAGGTGACCTGTTGCGTACCTACGCGTACGTACGCAAGGTGATTTGTCCTAAAAATGGACGATACGTACGTACGCGTATCTACGCGTATCTACGCGTATCTACGCACATCCGCATGCATCTACATGCATCTACATGTATCTACGCGTATCTACGCATATCCGCATGCATCTACATGTATCTACGCGTATCTACGCATATCCGCATGCATCTACATGTATCTACGCGTATCTACGCATATCCACATGTATCTACATGTATCTACGCATATCTACGCAAATGACGTCATATGGCGAGATCCTCAAAATATATGCTGACGTCATATGGCGGGAAAATTTTGCTATATGGGGGGTATTATCTACTGACTGCCTCTCTTGACGGCACTTGCTAAGAACATGGCGACTTTTTTTCTAAAAACGCCTTACCCATTTTTAATCAGCAGTCACATTTCTGTATGTCAGTATTCTGTGCCAAGGTTATAGTAATCGATTTAGTACTTCACGTTACAATAACTTTTGTGTTGTTCGCGAGAATAATTGTTTGGTTCTAATGGCGAGGGGATTCTGCATGCATGTCTTTCTAGTACACAGATTATACTTCAATAGGAATAGACGACTCTACCTACTTTATAGCAGCTATAATTATGTGGATATATTCTGCTTGCGTAAATGACATCAATGGAGCAAGGATATTAGCTTTAAACTACATCTTAACATAGTTCAGTTTTACTCCTTTGGCATGTGGTGAATATATTTCGAATAATTATAACAAAAATGTAATCCCTTAGTTATTTATTTCGACGATGAAACGGTATTTATATTATTTGATTTAATGAAACCTGTTTCTATAGTGCTAAACACAAGTATTTAGAGTTACAGTCCCTGTAGTATACTCTAACGCAGAAAATATAGTTTTCTGAGGTCTACAATATTACTCTATTCAGTTTATAACAACCATAATTTAGGGATATATTCATGGTAAATGGCATTGAGCAAGGGTATGGATTACGAACAAGATCTCAACCCCAGCATCGCAATTTTCCCAGAGTGTGATAACCAGATTCGGCGTCTGAACCGTATATAAATCCATCAGCATCTCCCAGTCTTAGTTCAGTAACAGGCAGTGTGTTCTTGTCTGTCAGGTGTCCACTATCTTGTCGCCATGTGTTATCATTCTTGTCACAATTACATTTGTGTCCACCTGCACAGCTGTTGGTCATTCCACATGCACATTTTCCACTATTGACTGCCGCTCCACCCCAGTAATTCATCTGTAAACCTTGACGTGATACCAACCAACCATAACCTGGGGTCGTAAACAATCTGCTTTGATAACATTCGTATTTTATAAACTGCTCACAATTATTGGACTGCTTCATAATGGCAACAATATTTTCCATGGAAATGTCATATTTAATCTTTCTCTTGTAAGAACCTGCAGAATCATATCCCTTCACAAGTGTTCTTGATTCACTGTCATGTCCAATCACTGTCACACCAGTGCCATTCTCTGAGGTCATATCACAGTATACTTGAACCAAAGGTGATGGACTAAGTCCTTGGGGATTTATAAAATATGATCCACTAGTTGTTGAAGGATGTTTTTTTATTAATATTGCACACGATGGCGGATGTAACATATTAGTGCGGTTGACAATATCTGTAAAAGATAGAGATTCGTGTTAAGAGAAACATAGATCCAATCACTGTCACATCACATAAGAAAAAATATATTAATAACTAGTGAGCTGCAAACATAATACAGCATGTACATATCAGGCTAACCGGCGCGATATTTCTTGCCCGAATTTATGTATAAGTCGTCATTGTCTTATTACTTGGCAGAAAATCATGCTAGCAATCTGGATATTACGGATTCGAATCCCGTGTGAGACTGAACCTTTTCCAATTTTTAGCTTAGTTATAACATTTTAAACAAGTAAAACAAACAAGTGAACATGATTCCAGACAAAATAACAAAACGAAACGAAACAACAAATAACAGTTTTTCTTGCGATAACGGTAACATTTTTTGTAGCCTATATCACAAAGCACAGCTATAAATAAATATATTTTCAATTTATCACATGATATTTTTAATCATTGACATTGTCTATTTAACGACATTAATTTAAAGTTAGAAATCCTTTTATTACTTTGATATTCTTTTTCCAGCTTGTTGATCATATCCCCTTGCCTCCGAATCTTGTTTTCTTGAGTTTGGATTTTGTTTCCTTGAGTTTGCATTTTGGATTGTAATTCTTGAATTGTATTTTGTTGTTTTCTCATCATATTTTCTTGATCCTGAATTTTCGCCTCTTGATTTTGGTCCCAGTTTTCTTGATTTTGGATTTTGAGTTCTTGAGTTTGAGTTATGTTTTCTTGAATGAGGATTTTCTTTTGCAAATTTTGGATTGCATTTTGTTGGTTTCTCATCATAGTTCCTTGGTTTTGAACCTTGTTCTCTTGAATGGTGAGTTTGTTTTCTTGGACTTTCGTTTCTTGCTGTAGTTGTCGCAGCTAGAAATATATTCATTGGATTAAACGTTGTCTATTTGATGTTCGTCAAATGATAAGTGAATAACTAACACTTTTGTTATATACCAAGTGTCCAAGTGGGTATTTTGTGGCTTTTTATTGGACGCGAGATCCACGCGTGGCGGTCTGAAACTCGCAAAATTTCCGCGTAACGAATGGCAATGGGCAACAAAACATGTGTTTTTTCCTAGGGGTCTTTATAGAGCAGTTACTGCTGTCTACATTCACCTCAAACAAGATTCGTCAAGTTCGTGTTCTGGGTGTGTTAAGTATAGCTCTCTGACGTGAAGCCTATTTTTAATAAGTCTATAAACAATCGAATCCATCTGGGTTTTCCTGCAACTGCATTGAATGCAGACCAAAAGGCAAAAGGAACGGATTTGGATACTCGCGATAATAATTCGAACCACGCAATAAATAATTGAGCCCTCACAATATAAATTCGAACACACACTGAACAAATACGAACGGACATTCCACAAATTCTACGATGCGCACACACAAAAGTGTTGCACAAAACATTAGAAAAACTAGAGGGCACTCAGACGGACTGCACACCTCCGCCAGCATATTAAGCCAAATTTTGACCCCTTGCCTTGTTTACGTTACTCTAGCAGGCAAAAGCTTTCTAAAGCTCCCAAGAGAGCTTCGCGTTATTGTGATCGATATGTATTTCTGAATCACAATAGAGCACATTATCTTTTGCATAGTAGGAATTTGCCTGGCAGTAAAATGTAAACAAGGCAAGGATTCTATTCATGCATAAATTATACATGAACTAATTACGCATTCAGTTCTGTTCAGCCGGGAAAAGCGAGATAAACTTTTTCAATTTCTCGTCCAATATTTATCCAAATAAAACCAACATTTAATCAATTCGTCCCTGGCTTATGGCCGTTAGCTCTACAAAATTGTGTACCAAAACGTTTGATATTTTTTGAGTTATCGCGCTTACAGACAAACACACACATATGCACACACATATGCACACATACATACACACACACATGCACGCACACACACACATACATACAAACCCAGGTAATAACATAACCTCCTGGCGGAGGTAATAAACACCTTAATTTATGCAGTTGTTAATATATGCAAACGGCGGAGAGCACGGGAGGGTTTACGCGGGAATTTTCAGCCATGCTCGATTGATCATTCAGCAGCAAGTGCTTTAGAGTCCGAAGAACAAATACAATCTATAGTCCGTAATATTTTTGGAGAGCAATTTTGAGCAGAACAACATGGTCGTCAGAGCTTGGGCCAGCGAAATAGATAAAAAATTTCGTTTGCCGAGAAATAATGTAGCATCTGCACCAGTGACCGCCAGTTCCGCAGATAATGTACAGCAGCCATTGTCTGCAGCAGTGCCATTGTTTAACCCCCATTACCCCCAGCTGAACTTCAGCTTCGGCAATAATAATCTGAGTGTTGGGAAATCAGGTCCTGTCGGACCAAGGCGAAGCGAAAATAGAGGTCGCTCGAGCTCTTTATTAGTTCTGACACCGAACTGTCCCTTACTTGGTTTTTCAAGAGAAAGACGGGAATGCCCTACGAGATAAGTATATAAGTTGTTGTGAAGAAACTCTGGACATTTCATGCCTTAGTTCGCCTTCGAAGTCAGCGGACAGAATTATGCCAAATCCAAATTGTACTCCGCTTTTAGACCAGTCAACGTTTCATCTCTAGGCAGAGAAATTTCAAGTGAACAAATTTCATGGGAATAAAAGATTGTGTTATAGGGGTGAGAGATTATTGCTGTAAAATCGAAATTTCGAAATCAAGAGCCGACTCTTTACAAGCCTTTGTCAATACGCAAAAGGTTGGATCGGCAGAGAATGCTTTTGAGAAACGTATAGAGCAACTAGAGCAATAACTCTCCGAAGTAAAAAGTAAAAATAAGCAACTTAGTCTAGGACCTGTATAGGAGTTTGTATGCGTTTCATTTATCACAGGCAATCTCAACTGTTTTAGGGTAAAATGACCATGGCGGTCAACATGGCATATGTGCGAAAACCTGAATCCGGGACGAAAGTCCTGAAAATGACCCCGCCCTGAAACGGCAGTGCCGACATAGCTCTAACTTCCGAAAAGCAGAAGCGACAGCCTTTCTGAAGTGCTTATAGTGTTTAGAAGGTTGCTTTTAGGGGTAGTTATTGGAAGGAAAAATTTGTCTAAGCATAATATTTTACAAGAAAATGACCATGCACAACCCCAGGTCAACTGCTAATTATCCATGAAATAACTAATATACCTGGCAGAAATTAATAACTACTTACTAACTGAGCGTGAGGTCTGTACGGTAAAATATCAAGCTGAGGTCTTGCTGTATTGACCGAGCGATAGCGAGGTCAATACAGCAAGACCGAGGCTTGATATTTTACCGTACAGACCGAACAGTCGAAGTTAGTAAGTTGTTTATTATATGGCATTTCAGACAACAAAAAACAATTCATTTTGCCAAAAATTGGTCACGCGAGGGCAAAGTACAAAGTCCGAAACTCAAAGCCGGTCATTTTCAAATGTCAAAATAATTTCAATGATACGAATTTGTCTTAGTTTTTTACAAATTTATCTAATCTTAGCTTAGTAAAACTACTCTACAGTACCATTTATAGAATAAAATAGAAAATTAATAGAAAATATAGTGATATTGAGCTATCGGATCAAGGACAAAAACAACTTTGCATGTTCGAAAAAACAAAAATATTCTTGACTGTTTTAGTTAAAAAACATCGTGAAATTTACCTTAATATTTCGACTTGAGCCAACAAAACTTGATTTTATCCCTTGTAGTTATCCCTTTTCCGTATTTTCCGTTTATTTTTCATTGCTTTAAATTATTTTTAAGGATTTTTTAATGCTTTTATTGGTTTGAAATGTGTTCAAGTCGTCGCAGGGCAATAAGAATACCTTATTGCCCGTGGGCAATACGGGAAAATCCTGCCTCGTCAGCGACCAATCAGATTGCGAGATTCACCAAAACAAGCACTTGCCATATAATAAATTTTCTTATTTCCTAACAATTTTTATCATGGGATGAAAAACTATGCTTAATTTAATATAATTATTGTAGATTTCATAAGAATTGACATTGTTTTTTTTAAATATAATACATTTTATTTCACTTACCCCCCACCAAAACACGATTTCAGCCATATTTTGCCGTCTTGTTTGCTTTTTATCGCCGAGTCTCGCAAGTATCATCCAATTGTTGTACTTTTACATAATGATAGATGGCTAAAGAAGATTTCAACCAAGTTTCGTCAAGTTTTGAAGCAGTGCAGTGTATTTTATCTTCGATGTTGTGTCCTTCGATATTTCGTCAAATAGCGGCCATTGCAATGCCTCGCCGCTTCTCTTCCCGATAAATGCCACTTCTTCGTCTTCATATGTATTTAGATTACAGTATCCAAGAGTACTTCATTGAAGAATAGTCCCATAGATTTATGAAAAAAACAATAAATATTTGCGTATTTTCTATTGTTTTTATCATAAATCATAAAAATACAATAAATATAATATATTTACTGGGTTCTGTGGTGGCGAACCAGCGTTTTGTGAAAATACTTGCCCCCCCCCTGTCGAGTAGCCCACGAGGAGTTTTCGCGAAGATTACGCGTGACTTTCAAATTATTTTTAAACTTGTGTCTTTGATTCTGATCCTAAATTTGTTTAGGAGGTTTTTTCCTTTCAAGTGCAACTAATGTTTTCAATTTTTCGATTGGGACTATTCTACAATGAAGTACTCTTGGATATTGTAATCTAAATACACATGAAGACGAAGAAGTGGCATTTATCGGGAAGAGAAGCGGCGAGGCATTGCAATGGCCGCTATTTGACGAAATATCGAAGGACACAATATCGAAGATAAAATACACTGCACTGCTTCAAAATTTGACGAAACTTGGTTGAAATCTTCTTTAGCCATCTATCATTATGTAAAAGTACAACAATTGGATGATACTTGCGAGACTCGGCGATAAAAAGCAAACAAGACGGCAAAATATGGCTGAAATCGTGTTTTGGTGGGGGGTAAGTGAAATAAAATGCATTATATTTAAACAAAACAATGTCAATCCTTATGAAATCTACAATAATTATATTAAATTAAGCATAGTTTTTCATCCCATGATAAAAATTGTTAGGAAATAAGAAAATTTAATCTCTGCCAGGTATATTAGTTATTTCATGGATAATTAGCAGTTGACCTGGGGTGGTGCATGGTCATTTTCTTGTAAAATATTATACTTAGACAAATTTTTCCTTCCAATAACTACCCCTAAAAGCAACCTTCTAAACACTATAAGCACTTCAGAAAGGCTGTCGCTTCTGCTTTTCGGAAGTTAGAGCTATGTCGGCACTGCCGTTTCAGGGCGGGGTCATTTTCAGGAATTTCGTCCCGGATTCAGGTTTTGGCACATATGCCATGTTGACCGCCATGGTCATTTTACCCTAAAACAGTTGAGATTGCCTGTGGTAAAAGAAACGCATACAAACTCCTATACAGGTCCTAGACTAACTAGAAAATAATTTGTCATTGGCAATTGAACACGAGTCGACTAAAACCATTTAATCTACTGTAGAATGCAATGAATAGTTTCCTGCTTCAAACCATTGCCTGTACAAGACGCTTGCTGTGTCAATTATTCTTTTGGTGTCAGAAAACAAACGACAAAAGAGTCACAACAATGCCGATTGTTACTTATCCATTATTGAAGACCATGCAATTTGCTACCTTTTCGAAATATATTTTCCTGCCGAAGTAGCGTAGATAGAGAATGCAAATGAGTATACGAATTTGCATAACAGTATATATTTGTATATATATATAATTATATAGTTTACCTTTACCTCAAGGTATCCACTACAGCCTGTTTCACGCAATAAGCGATTATCAAGTGGCGAGGGATTTCGAAAAGATTTTCCATGCTTAAATAGTATTGGTCGAAACGTGGGCGTGTGGGCGTTCAAACATCCATACATTTCTTTATTTCTGTAGGTTTTTTATTTTAATTTTTTGTTGAGCACTCTGTGAGGTTAATTGGTGGCTACAAACGATAATGCAAAGCTCATTTCCCCTGTGGTCGTTTGAGCACACTGGCCCCCAAGACACTGCACGCATATCTGGATGCGTATGTGTCTAAGTATTGTACCACATAGGCTTGGTGAGAGCAAGAGGATGGTGTATAAATACGAAGTCACTCACATCTAGACTGCGTTACAAGCTGTACTGACGAGCCGTTGAACGGCGAAACATGCATGTCTGCAGATTTAAGGGGTCCAACAGGAAAAATATTTTTTTTCTATCTATTAACAGTATGACACTCTATTCATAGTATGTTGTTTGGTAAGGTCTCCTGCAAAAAAATATATTTGGCGAAGACACTGTTGCCATGGTTACCAAGATATCATCCCCCTATGGTGAAATACGGGTAATTTTGTAAGCATGATTACTGGAGAAGTTTTGATGATAAAGACTTGGAATAACTTTTATTTGTTTACTACCAAGATTAGCTAGGAGGTGAACCAGGCTTATTGACAGAGATTGCATAATACACATTTTGAGGTGGAAATACTAGAAATCTACCCGTGCAAATGAACCAACCGAGCCACAACTTGGTAATTGTTGATCATCTCCTAGAGCAAGGTATGCTGACTTCACTGTGAAAATTTCATCAAGATAGCTTCAATGCCTCTTCAGATATCCTGCGCGCAATAATGGAAATCGCTAATTTTTGCTAATTGGAGAAAAATGCATTTAAAGTTCAATGTTCGGTTTATCAACATGATGGTCACATTAAGGTGGTCTTTACTCTAATATTATAGAATATGGGTGGCTGACACAAAATCACTCACTGTTACAATTTGTGGATTAGTGTTACAATTTTTAGTGATAGATAGTTCATTATAGTTTATATATTCGGTATATAAATGTGCCCATATAGATATTTGGAAATTATGTACAAGTTAGATTTGTATATTTGCAAGTGTATGCGCCTTATATTGTATATTGTATGCGCCTTATATTGTACTTATATTATACGAAGAAATGAAAAATTCGACATGGAGCTCCCCTATATTTCATATGCTCACAAAATATACGTTGACTAATTCGGGGTCGAAATCACATAGCCAAACACATCCTAAATGGGAGAGGTAGGCATATATATCATGAAAATGCCATGCTAGATTTTTTCAAAAATCTTTAACACATACTATTCGAAATGCTCGTAATCATATGTAAATGAATTAAGGAATAATTAGGTCGTATATATGTAGATTATGTATCACATGGTGTATGCATGGTATTTAAAGGACCACACCTAGCGAGAATTGCACCATTTAGTGTGAATTCCGTCGGCCGACACCAGAAGGACCGAAAGAGAAAACAAAGATCCGAACCGTACGAATTTCAAGAGTTATGGTAGAGGAGAAGCGACATCTTATTCAACCAACACCAGCAGCGTCACCACCACCAGTGACGAACAGTTAGAACGTACTACACCAAAACGGCGAAGCAGAGTCGCAAATGCAGCCACACGACGGCGTATAAAATATTTATACTGTTGTATAGCTTTAGGTATTGTTGTTTCGTGAATGTTTTACACTATACGGGTTTACTACGTTTAATCTAATTTTGCTTTGTACAACGTATTATAAGTTTAGTACGTGGCTATTCTCCGTATGTACGTCTGATTAGGTGGTTAGGAAAGGTTTTAAGATATGTCGCTTTCATAATTATAGTTCTTTGACTTTGCGTTAAAATATCAGCGGGGCCACGAAGGGGAGAACCCTGTGCAATTTAAAACCCTGAGGTTCCATTTAGCCGCTTTGTAATTCGCACATTGTTCAACCTCGCCGCCTTAAAGGTGACCGACAAGACAGTGATTGCTTGTAAAGTATACAGCTATTGAATGTAAGGAACGTGGTTTCACATCAATCTTTGATTACTCTAGTTCTAATTTGAGTATAATCTAATCCAGTTTACTTGATGAAACGGCGGCAGTTTGTCATTTTATGTTGTTTAAAAGCCTAATTACATGTTTGCATAGATTGTCTCAACTAGAGATCCCGTGGGGGAGGAATGCAGGCTGATATGCTACTGCTATGAGTGATCATGCAATTGTTATATACAGGCAAAGATATGATAACAGCGCTCCGTGTATTATGCGACGAATGACTTGAGTTGTTCGGCACAATTGAATGTTTATAGATGTTTGTTAATCATCCATGTGTGGTATTGAAATGAGGCATGGTGTAAAATTGTTTTAGCCTATTTGACTTGCAAAATTTTTTGTTGTAGTCAGTGCCCCGTGAATAGTTTATGATGATACGGGAGGCTTGAACTGCTACACATGATCAGTGACAAAAGTTGTTGTAGTCAGTGACAGTGCCCCGTGCTCAGATATGAAGATACGGGAGGCTTGAACTGCTATACAAGTGATTAGTGATAAAAGTTGCTGTAGTCAGTGCCCCGTGAATAGATATGATAATATGGGAGGCTTGAACTGCTACAAGTGCATGATTGGTGATAAAAGTTGTTGTAGTCAGTGCCCCGTAAATAGTTATGATGATACGGGAGGCTTGAACTGCTACAATTGATTGGCGATAAAATTTTGTAGTCAGTGCCCCGTGAATAGATATGACGATACGGGAGGCTTGAACTGCTACAAGTGATTGGTGAAAAAAAGTTGTTGTAGTAAGTGCCCCGTGCATAGTTATGATGATACGGGAGGCTTGAACTGCTACAAATGATCCGTGACAAAATTTGTTGTAGTCAGTGCCCTGTGCTTAGGATACGGGAGGCTTGAACTGCTACCATGCAGTGATTCGTGATAAAAGTTGTTGTAGTCAGTTCCCCCCGTGAATAGATATGACGATACGGGAGATTTGAAGTGCTGCAAATAATTAATGATAAAGTTGTTGTAGTCAGTGCCCCGTCAGGAAAAGTTATGATGATACGGGACGCTTCCCGTGAAGGCTAGGTCGCGGAAGACCTGAGCTGTTCATTTGGATTTACATGTTGACTGTATAGATGTCTGAAATGACAGTGCCCTGCAAATCAGTACAGGATGGCGTGAAATGCGAGACCTTACTCCTATAGCTACCTGAGCAGGCGACATATATAAATTATGTAGCTAGTGCCCCGCCAAATATATTGGAGTGGATGTCTTGGACTGCTACCACAATGGATAATGATTGTGTCGCAAGAGATTAACAGAGCTCTCTGAAATATGGTGTTAGTACGATGCTTTCACCTGTTACACTGAACTCAATTCCATAAGATTTGAAGTTGTATATGACAGGGCTTAATGACCTAGCTGATTGATTATAAAACTTGTATTGTTGTAAGATAATTGTCTATGAATAATGAACACAACAATCGGGTCGTTAAGTATTCCTTGGGCTTCAGTGACTTTATTGACAGTATACAACATCACATTACCACAGTTTTATATTTCCTAGTGTGATATTGATGGTCTATAAACTGAAATGTGATAATAGAACAGTACAACTTCATTAAGAGTTGTTTGGTTACGGTTCAGTCATACGGAGTTAGCAACCAACATATACGCCCGTATTCTAAAAGCTCACTCACACTCGCACTCAATGAGTGGAGGTTCAATCTGAGCTTCTCTTGAGTGTTAATTCTGTTTTTGAATAGCTGGAGGGTTAGTGCCGTACCTTACTATGTGACTACTCACCCTCCAGTTATTAAAAAACAGCATTGACACTCATGAAAAGCTCAGATTGAACCTCCACTCATTGAGTGTGAGTGTGAGTGAGCTTTTAGAATACGGGCGATAGACTATCAAATTATGGTGGTGAAGGCATGCCTGAGTGGCTATGTATAGCACTCAAGCATTTTAGGGTCGTCGTGAGAACAATTATAGCTACTGTACAGGCAGGGCCGTAGCTAGACACGATAATTGGGGGGGTGTATATTCATATATTCATGTTTACATACCGTAAAAACAATCGCTTTCAAAAGAAATCCGTCGGGCAGAACACGAATATATGAATATACACCCCCCCCCCAATTATCGGTCTAGCTACGGCCCTGTGTACAGGGTGTCCCAAAAAAAAGTGACACTATACAGGGTGTATCAAAAAAACTGCAAATACCATAATTTGTATGCACGAGATCATACATTAGAATTTCAATGGCTGTGCAAATAATTACGCTTCTGGGATTTGAAAATACGTTTCCACGTGCAGTACTATCAAAATAAGCACACAAAGTGAATTAAAATTAGTTCGATTACGAATGGCTCAGCTAACAACAGAGCAAAGAGTATTGGTTGTTTTGATACCCCTGGGAAACGTATTTTCAAATCCCAGAAGCGTAATTATTTGCACAGCCATTGAAATTCTAATGTATGATCTCGTGCATACAAATTATGGTATTTGCAGTTTTTTTGATACACCCTGTAGAAATTATCTCATTGTTCTTAAACCGCTCTTAAACGCGCGTGATTACACACCTGGGAATTTAATAAAATTCGATATTAAGGTAAATTGTGTTACAACAAATACTCGTTGCTCTGTAGTCAATTGAACCATTGTTGTTACTCCAACTGATCGTATGATTTACATGTAATTTGATTTTTATGGTAATAGGAGTTATTTTAAATTCCAGAAGCAGAAGTTTGTGCACTTGTGGGTTTAGCATGGTGCTCAGGCATTCAAATGATAACAATAGGATAATTTCTATAGTGTCACTTTTTTTTGGGACACCCTGTATATACATTGTGCGAAAGTGGTTAGATTATCACTTGTTTTCCTTTATATCTAAATGTACATGAGTATGGGCAGTGCTGGTCACTGGGGAACTAAAGTTTGCTCAATTTAGCCGTATTTCTGTGTACCAGGCACTAGGTAGTCCTTTTTAGTCTTCGTCTTCGTGTTGTTGTCCGGTCGCCACGATTAGCGATTGATATCGTCGTATTCGTAAAATGTCACTTACAGCAGTGCATGAGCGTCCATTTATATGGCATGAAGTTTAGCCTCAGGCAGGTATAGTTTCCTCTCGATTTCCATATTCATTATAATTACGGTGCGGTAAAATCACGTCGTGGAGAGTGAGAGTCCTGAAAAAGAAAGCTCCTTCACAAACTTTCCCCGGTTCATTTACTGGGTCAGGACGGTCGCCCCTCTACTGACGGTGGTTTGGCTGTTCTCCCCACGCATAGGCTCGGGACAAGTGTCCAATGTGGACATGGGAGTATGATTTTGATTTTCATGCCAACGTAGTGGAAGCAGCTAAACAATCCGAACGCGGGACTCGTTGAGTCAATGGCCTGGGGAGTTCTGCTGCCGTTGGTGGAGGGATAGCCGTCCGAGCCCGAGTCGGGAACAGCTGAATGAAATGCTTCAAAGGGATGAGTTGAGTAATCTAGCCACTTTGTTAATGTATTTCGAGATTCTGCTTCTTTTCGCGCAAGCGAAATGTATAATCATCATGAACAGTGGGAAGAGATCGTGGGTGAACACCTAACACCACAAGAGGAGTAGGTGCTACAGTGGATAAGAGAAAAGTATCCATCTTTCCACATTTTCCTACATTGTACGGGAGTATTTAATGGCCAAAATTACAAATGCCTTCGACCACCCCAAAATTGTTTGGAATAACCGATCGTCTCAGTCATTTGTTTATTTTGCTTGAGGTACTTTATTCAATCGCTTGCATACTGGGGCACACGCTTTTGATTAGTAAAGTGCGATTTGTCACTACCGAACCGAACAAGCCTTGCTTATGCCATATATGATGCCTGTTTCTTAAATGACAGGATTTAAGGTTTGGGGTGAGGTTTGGGATGAGGTATGGGATGAGGTTTGGGATGAGGTATGGGAATAAGGAGTAGGATTGGACGAAAGGGAAGGATAGAATTGGTGGGTAGGGTGGGGTGAGCAACTGAGAAAAGGTGGTTGACCAATATTTTCAGCCCAATACTTTAATTCAATTGAACAGATGAGGCGAGCATTGCTGAATAGATTACTATTCGAAATGCTCGTAATCATATGTAAATGAATTAAGGAATAATTAGGTCATATATATGTAGATTATGTATCACATGGTGTATGCATGGTATTTAAAGGACCACACCTAGCGAGATTGCACCATTTTGTGTGAATTCCGTCGGCCGACACACAGAAGGGCCGAAAGAGAAAACACCCACCCACCCGCCCGGAAATTCGCACGGTTCGCGCGCCGGCAGCTTCATGCAATCTCGCCACATCGGTTCAGACCAATATTTTCAGCCCAATACCTCAATTCAGCTGAACAGATGAGGCGAGCATTGCTGAATAGATTACTATTTCAACACCTAAGTTTGGTTCCCAGCTGTGACCTCCGCCGTCGCCGTCTTTAAAAAGACACCAATGTTTAACCCTTTGGTTCTTTGAAAGGTTATGGCACATCGACTTTCGTCGGACTTTACATGATGTCCTCAATCAGTCATAGCCTTGAAGTGGAACCGTAATTATACAAAATATATAGCATGAACACAATTTGCTTTCACGCCATTATAACGCCTCTCCCGCCTAAATATAACCGACTTGTACTTGGTGTAATTTGAAATAAAATCGTTTAAAATCACTATATAGCTAGGGACGGGTAGGTGGGTATTCATTTGGAGGAAAAAACTTTTTCGTAAATGCTCCAATGCTCGCGATTTTCCAATAACATGTCGTTGCTATGGTGGTTGCTACGGGACAAAATTTCAAACAAGCTGTATTTTCCCTTATTTATCCATTTTCCGCAAAACAAATAGAAAAATTAAGGCAAGAAAACGAAATAGGGATCATTAATGATACATAATATGGCTAATTTCAAAATAGGATTTTCTTTTAAAATTTTGTATTGGACCCCCTTAACAAAAAAAATAAATATATATATATATATATATATATTTATTATAATCTTAAAACAGTTTTTGTCGCTACTTTAAGTTTCATGCGGTTATGCAATCATCAGGCAACTGTTCTTAATAGTTCAATTTCGTGCTTGCACACGCTACTCATTTAACGGTTCGCTGATGCGCGTGCGGTTTTGAATTTTGCAGCGCTGAACTTTATTGCGTGCCGGCATTTCGCAAAAAGTTCCGATCTTCGGTTTAAAGTTTTGTTCTTTTCAGCTTTTAGTAGACAAAGCTTCTCTTCAGTGCAAAGGTTGCAATATTTTCCACCAGCGGAATACGATGGAGCGCGCGTCACGATAGTCCATTTAATTTTATAGTCTTTATCTACACGCTTCAATTTCCACACGTACTTGGAAAGTTCCGTTTCATTCTCATACCGCGGGTCGTTAAACGATTTCTTGTGGTTCCCATACCTCTCTTTGAACGTATTCGCCGTCATCCCGATATACTCTTTTGTATCGTTATTATCCTTAGTTCTTATCTCAGCCTTGTAAACAATACTCTTGGTCTGACATCTCCGATCGAGTGGGCATTCGCTGGGGACTCTACAATTACAGCTTTCACTTGAGCTTTCGGGAGGCTGGACTTTGGTCAGAACGCGTTTGTTGTGTCGAGAAATGGCACTTTTTACATTTTCCATGCAGCTGTACGAGACTTTGATAGTGTTGCGGTTAAAGATCTTATGTAGCGGGTCTGTTTTCGGGAAATGCTTATCAACTAGTCGTAGAAAGTCCCGGGCAATGTTTGAACGGACATTTTTACTAAATGGTGGGTTAAACCAGATTATGTTCCTTTGTCGTTTTCGTTTTTTGTTGCTCTGGGTCGGAGGGTTGTCAGGAGAATATTCAAGCTTGCTGTTGTAATTACTATGGTGGAGAGCAGTTTCATAGATACCTGCCACAGAGTCGAAAGCTACTTTACTAGATGATAAGGACGAAATTCTTCGGTTAATCGATGTCGGTAGTTGTTTAGCAATACACGGGGGGTGGTTTGAGCGGTTATCAATGTATAATGGGTCGTTGTTTGGTTTCCTATATGGTATGTAACTCTCGTCTCGCAGGTTTAAAGTGATATCGAGAAAGTTCACAATTTGATGATTAACTTCGGCCGTGATCTTTAAACCGAATTGAAGAAATAGGGCACAGAGATCTTTTCTTGCTTTATCTGCCAACCTACCGCTAGTGCCTTTTATTAGCGCCAAACCATCATCACGGTACAAACCAATATTTTCTTTGCCAAATTTCTTAGTGAGTGTATTTAATGCAAATAAACCAACAAGTTCACACACTTCTGCTCCGTCGTAGCTTCCCATGGTAACGTCAAACATTGAGTTGTTGTTTCTTTTCACCCATGGTTTATTTGCATTAAATAGTAAAGACTTTCGTGCATGCTTGATAACTGAAACGTGTTCGTCAGGTATATCAACAAGAGATTTTGCCCACAAAATTGCTTTGTCGAACAGATCTTCGGTAATGGAGGGATAAAATTCGACAACATCGAACGAAACAAACGTATGGCCAGGCTTGTTGGGGATGTTCTTAAACCACTCGATAACTGATTGGGAATTTTTCCACTGGTTAACTTTGATAACAGATCTAATTTTATCGTTTATAGAATCAAGGATGACTTTGCTCACCTTTCCCAGTTCACTCTTTGCGGGGTTGATCAAACGACACTTTGGGTTTGAATCAAAGTTCTCTTTATGATCTTTTAGGGTAATAAACGCCTCTTTTGTTGCCATCACGTCGACACGATTTCCAGTTGCAAGATTGTCTGTTATTTCTTTCAACTCATGATTAATATGATCAGCGATATTCTCATTTCCAAACTTATATGTTTTTGTTATGTTATCAGTTAGTAACTTCGAATACGTAGTTGGCGGAACTTCGTAAATATTTTGCGTTTTATCAGCAAAAACAAAGATGTTATCACATGAATTTACGTTCTTAATGTCTTCCATAACCGTGGTTAAGAAAGGATCGTTGACTTTGCGAAATGAAACTTTGTCAATCATCTGGACAAGATCATCTTCGAACGCTTTCATAGCGCCAATAGACGGTGCGCATTTCTTCGATGGTAATCCAAATTTGTTGTTCTCGCTATTACATTTTCCATTCAGAAAAAAATGCGCTTTCCATCGCATGCGATGAACCACACTTTCGACTTTTCCAATTAGACGTCTTCGGTACTGATCCTGCGATGGCAAACCAATGTTCTTCAATGAGTAGTTGAACCGAATTCTATGCATTTTAAGATCGAAGTATCTACACCAAGTAGAGTGCACAACTGAAATTCAGGTGCGAATATACAATATCTGTGTTGTGATTGTAGTAGATAAGAGTGCTCAACACAAAATCATTTGTAGAGCAATATTTATTATAATCTTAAAACAGTTTTTGTCGCTACTTTAAGTTTCATGCGGTTATGCAATCATCAGGCAACTGTTCTTAATAGTTCAATTTCGTGCTTGCACACGCTACTCATTTAACGGTTCGCTGATGCGCGTGCGGTTTTGAATTTTGCAGCGCTGAACTTTATTGCGTGCCGGCATTTCGCAAAAAGTTCCGATCTTCGGTTTAAAGTTTTGTTCTTTTCAGCTTTTAGTAGACAAAGCTTCTCTTCAGTGCAAAGGTTGCAATATTTTCCACCAGCGGAATACGATGGAGCGCGCGTCACGATAGTCCATTTAATTTTATAGTCTTTATCTACACGCTTCAATTTCCACACGTACTTGGAAAGTTCCGTTTCATTCTCATACCGCGGGTCGTTAAACGATTTCTTGTGGTTCCCATACCTCTCTTTGAACGTATTCGCCGTCATCCCGATATACTCTTTTGTATCGTTATTATCCTTAGTTCTTATCTCAGCCTTGTAAACAATACTCTTGGTCTGACATCTCCGATCGAGTGGGCATTCGCTGGGGACTCTACAATTACAGCTTTCACTTGAGCTTTCGGGAGGCTGGACTTTGGTCAGAACGCGTTTGTTGTGTCGAGAAATGGCACTTTTTGCATTTTCCATGCAGCTGTACGAGACTTTGATAGTGTTGCGGTTAAAGATCTTATGTAGCGGGTCTGTTTTCGGGAAATGCTTATCAACTAGTCGTAGAAAGTCCCGGGCAATGTTTGAACGGACATTTTTACTAAATGGTGGGTTAAACCAGATTATGCTCCTGGGTCGGAGGGTTGTCAGGAGAATATTCAAGCTTGCTGTTGTAATTACTATGGTGGAGAGCAGTTTCATAGATACCTGCCACAGAGTCGAAAGCTACTTTACTAGATGATAAGGACGAAATTCTTCGGTTAATCGATGTCGGTAGTTGTTTAGCAATACACGGGGGGTGGTTTGAGCGGTTATCAATGTATAATGGGTCGTTGTTTGGTTTCCTATATGGTATGTAACTCTCGTCTCGCAGGTTTAAAGTGATATCGAGAAAGTTCACAATTTGATGATTAACTTCGGCCGTGATCTTTAAACCGAATTGAAGAAATAGGGCACAGAGATCTTTTCTTGCTTTATCTGCCAACCTACCGCTAGTGCCTTTATTAGCGCCAAACCATCATCACGGTACAAACCAATATTTTCTTTGCCAAATTTCTTAGTGAGTGTATTTAATGCAAATAAACCAACAAGTTCACACACTTCTGCTCCGTCGTAGCTTCCCATGGTAACGTCAAACATTGAGTTGTTGTTTCTTTTCACCCATGGTTTATTTGCATTAAATAGTAAAGACTTTCGTGCATGCTTGATAACTGAAACGTGTTCGTCAGGTATATCAACAAGAGATTTTGCCCACAAAATTGCTTTGTCGAACAGATCTTCGGTAATGGAGGATAAAATTCGACAACATCGAACGAAACAAACGTATGGCCAGGCTTGTTGGGGATGTTCTTAAACCACTCGATAACTGATTGGGAATTTTTCCACTGGTTAACTTTGATAACAGATCTAATTTTATCGTTTATAGAATCAAGGATGACTTTGCTCACCTTTCCCAGTTCACTCTTTGCGGGGTTGATCAAACGACACTTTGGGTTTGAATCAAAGTTCTCTTTATGATCTTTTAGGGTAATAAACGCCTCTTTTTTTGCCATCACGTCGACACGATTTCCAGTTGCAAGATTGTCTGTTATTTCTTTCAACTCATGATTAATATGATCAGCGATATTCTCATTTCCAAACTTATATGTTTTGTTATGTTATCAGTTAGTAACTTCGAATACGTAGTTGGCGGAACTTCGTAAATATTTTGCGTTTTATCAGCAAAAACAAAGATGTTATCAGATGAATTTACGTTCTTAATGTCTTCCATAACCGTGGTTAAGAAAGGATCGTTGACTTTGCGAAATGAAACTTTGTCAATCATCTGGACAAGATCATCTTCGAACGCTTTCATAGCGCCAATAGACGGTGCGCATTTCTTCGATGGTAATCCAAATTTGTTGTTCTCGCTATTACATTTTCCATTCAGAAAAAAATGCGCTTTCCATCGCATGCGATGAACCACACTTTCGACTTTTCCAATTAGACGTCTTCGGTACTGATCCTGCGATGGCAAACCAATGTTCTTCAATGAGTAGTTGAACCGAATTCTATGCATTTTAAGATCGAAGTATCTACACCAAGTAGAGTGCACAACTGAAATTCAGGTGCGAATATACAATATCTGTGTTGTGATTGTAGTAGATAAGAGTGCTCAACACAAAATCATTTGTAGAGCAATATTTATTATAATCTTAAAACAGTTTTTGTCGCTACTTTAAGTTTCATGCGGTTATGCAATCATCAGGCAACTGTTCTTAATAGTTCAATTTCGTGCTTGCACACGCTACTCATTTAACGGTTCGCTGATGCGCGTGCGGTTTTGAATTTTGCAGCGCTGAACTTTATTGCGTGCCGGCATTTCGCAAAAAGTTCCGATCTTCGGTTTAAAGTTTTGTTCTTTTCAGCTTTTAGTAGACAAAGCTTCTCTTCAGTGCAAAGGTTGCAATATTTTCCACCAGCGGAATACGATGGAGCGCGCGTCACGATAGTCCATTTAATTTTATAGTCTTTATCTACACGCTTCAATTTCCACACGTACTTGGAAAGTTCCGTTTCATTCTCATACCGCGGGTCGTTAAACGATTTCTTGTGGTTCCCATACCTCTCTTTGAACGTATTCGCCGTCATCCCGATATACTCTTTTGTATCGTTATTATCCTTAGTTCTTATCTCAGCCTTGTAAACAATACTCTTGGTCTGACATCTCCGATCGAGTGGGCATTCGCTGGGGACTCTACAATTACAGCTTTCACTTGAGCTTTCGGGAGGCTGGACTTTGGTCAGAACGCGTTTGTTGTGTCGAGAAATGGCACTTTTTACATTTTCCATGCAGCTGTACGAGACTTTGATAGTGTTGCGGTTAAAGATCTTATGTAGCGGGTCTGTTTTCGGGAAATGCTTATCAACTAGTCGTAGAAAGTCCCGGGCAATGTTTGAACGGACATTTTTACTAAATGGTGGGTTAAACCAGATTATGCTCCTGGGTCGGAGGGTTGTCAGGAGAATATTCAAGCTTGCTGTTGTAATTACTATGGTGGAGAGCAGTTTCATAGATACCTGCCACAGAGTCGAAAGCTACTTTACTAGATGATAAGGACGAAATTCTTCGGTTAATCGATGTCGGTAGTTGTTTAGCAATACACGGGGGGTGGTTTGAGCGGTTATCAATGTATAATGGGTCGTTGTTTGGTTTCCTATATGGTATGTAACTCGTCTCGCAGGTTTAAAGTGATATCGAGAAAGTTCACAATTTGATGATTAACTTCGGCCGTGATCTTTAAACCGAATTGAAGAAATAGGGCACAGAGATCTTTTCTTGCTTTATCTGCCAACCTACCGCTAGTGCCTTTTATTAGCGCCAAACCATCATCACGGTACAAACCAATATTTTCTTTGCCAAATTTCTTAGTGAGTGTATTTAATGCAAATAAACCAACAAGTTCACACACTTCTGCTCCGTCGTAGCTTCCCATGGTAACGTCAAACATTGAGTTGTTGTTTCTTTTCACCCATGGTTTATTTGCATTAAATAGTAAAGACTTTCGTGCATGCTTGATAACTGAAACGTGTTCGTCAGGTATATCAACAAGAGATTTTGCCCACAAAATTGCTTTGTCGAACAGATCTTCGGTAATGGAGGATAAAATTCGACAACATCGAACGAAACAAACGTATGGCCAGGCTTGTTGGGGATGTTCTTAAACCACTCGATAACTGATTGGGAATTTTTCCACTGGTTAACTTTGATAACAGATCTAATTTTATCGTTTATAGAATCAAGGATGACTTTGCTCACCTTTCCCAGTTCACTCTTTGCGGGTTGATCAAACGACACTTTGGGTTTGAATCAAAGTTCTCTTTATGATCTTTTAGGTAATAAACGCCTCTTTTTGCCATCACGTCGACACGATTTCCAGTTGCAAGATTGTCTGTTATTTCTTTCAACTCATGATTAATATGATCAGCGATATTCTCATTTCCAAACTTATATGTTTTTGTTATGTTATCAGTTAGTAACTTCGAATACGTAGTTGGCGGAACTTCGTAAATATTTTGCGTTTTATCAGCAAAAACAAAGATGTTATCAGATGAATTTACGTTCTTAATGTCTTCCATAACCGTGGTTAAGAAAGGATCGTTGACTTTGCGAAATGAAACTTTGTCAATCATCTGGACAAGACCATCTTCGAACGCTTTCATAGCGCCAATAGACGGTGCGCATTTCTTCGATGGTAATCCAAATTTGTTGTTCTCGCTATTACATTTTCCATTCAGAAAAAAATGCGCTTTCCATCGCATGCGATGAACCACACTTTCGACTTTTCCAATTAGACGTCTTCGGTACTGATCCTGCGATGGCAAACCAATGTTCTTCAATGAGTAGTTGAACCGAATTCTATGCATTTAAGATCAAAGTATCTACACCAAGTAGAGTGCACAACTGAAATTCAGGTGCGAATATACAATATCTGTGTTGTGATTGTAGTAGATAAGAGTGCTCAACACAAAATCATTTGTAGAGCAATATTTATTATAATCTTAAAACAGTTTTTGTCGCTACTTTAAGTTTCATGCGGTTATGCAATCATCAGGCAACTGTTCTTAATAGTTCAATTTCGTGCTTGCACACGCTACTCATTTAACGGTTCGCTGATGCGCGTGCGGTTTTGAATTTTGCAGCGCTGAACTTTATTGCGTGCCGGCATTTCGCAAAAAGTTCCGATCTTCGGTTTAAAGTTTTGTTCTTTTCAGCTTTTAGTAGACAAAGCTTCTCTTCAGTGCAAAGGTTGCAATATTTTCCACCAGCGGAATACGATGGAGCGCGCGTCACGATAGTCCATTTAATTTTATAGTCTTTATCTACACGCTTCAATTTCCACACGTACTTGGAAAGTTCCGTTTCATTCTCATACCGCGGGTCGTTAAACGATTTCTTGTGGTTCCCATACCTCTCTTTGAACGTATTCGCCGTCGTCCCGATATACTCTTTTGTATCGTTATTATCCTTAGTTCTTATCTCAGCCTTGTAAACAATACTCTTGGTCTGACATCTCCGATCGAGTGGGCATTCGCTGGGGACTCTACAATTACAGCTTTCACTTGAGCTTTCGGGAGTTTAATTTCCCGAAAACAGACCCGCTACATAAGATCTTTAACCGCAACACTATCAAAGTCTCGTACAGCTGCATGGAAAATGTAAAAAGTGCCATTTCTCGACACAACAAACGCGTTCTGACCAAAGTCCAGCCTCCCGAAAGCTCAAGAGGTATGGGAACCACAAGAAATCGTTTAACGACCCGCGGTATGAGAATGAAACGGAACTTTCCAAGTACGTGTGGAAATTGAAGCGTGTAGATAAAGACTATAAAATTAAATGGACTATCGTGACGCGCGCTCCATCGTATTCCGCTGGTGGAAAATATTGCAACCTTTGCACTGAAGAGAAGCTTTGTCTACTAAAAGCTGAAAAGAACAAAACTTTAAACCGAAGATCGGAACTTTTTGCGAAATGCCGGCACGCAATAAAGTTCAGCGCTGCAAAATTCAAAACCGCACGCGCATCAGCGAACCGTTAAATGAGTAGCGTGTGCAAGCACGAAATTGAACTATTAAGAACAGTTGCCTGATGATTGCATAACCGCATGAAACTTAAAGTAGCGACAAAAACTGTTTTAAGATTATAATAAATATTGCTCTACAAATGATTTTGTGTTGAGCACTCTTATCTACTACAATCACAACACAGATATTGTATATTCGCACCTGAATTTCAGTTGTGCACTCTACTTGGTGTAGATACTTCGATCTTAAAATGCATAGAATTCGGTTCAACTACTCATTGAAGAACATTGGTTTGCCATCGCAGGATCAGTACCGAAGACGTCTAATTGGAAAAGTCGAAAGTGTGGTTCATCGCATGCGATGGAAAGCGCATTTTTTTCTGAATGGAAAATGTAATAGCGAGAACAACAAATTTGGATTACCATCGAAGAAATGCGCACCGTCTATTGGCGCTATGAAAGCGTTCGAAGATGATCTTGTCCAGATGATTGACAAAGTTTCATTTCGCAAAGTCAACGATCCTTTCTTAACCACGGTTATGGAAGACATTAAGAACGTAAATTCATGTGATAACATCTTTGTTTTTGCTGATAAAACGCAAAATATTTACGAAGTTCCGCCAACTACGTATTCGAAGTTACTAACTGATAACATAACAAAAACATATAAGTTTGGAAATGAGAATATCGCTGATCATATTAATCATGAGTTGAAAGAAATAACAGACAATCTTGCAACTGGAAATCGTGTCGACGTGATGGCAAAAAAAGAGGCGTTTATTACCCTAAAAGATCATAAAGAGAACTTTGATTCAAACCCAAAGTGTCGTTTGATCAACCCCGCAAAGAGTGAACTGGGAAAGGTGAGCAAAGTCATCCTTGATTCTATAAACGATAAAATTAGATCTGTTATCAAAGTTAACCAGTGGAAAAATTCCCAATCAGTTATCGAGTGGTTTAAGAACATCCCCAACAAGCCTGGCCATACGTTTGTTTCGTTCGATGTTGTCGAATTTTATCCCTCCATTACCGAAGATCTGTTCGACAAAGCAATTTTGTGGGCAAAATCTCTTGTTGATATACCTGACGAACACGTTTCAGTTATCAAGCATGCACGAAAGTCTTTACTATTTAATGCAAATAAACCATGGGTGAAAAGAAACAACAACTCAATGTTTGACGTTACCATGGGAAGCTACGACGGAGCAGAAGTGTGAACTTGTTGGTTTATTTGCATTAAATACACTCACTAAGAAATTTGGCAAAGAAAATATTGGTTTGTACCGTGATGATGGTTTGGCGCTAATAAAAGGCACTAGCGGTAGGTTGGCAGATAAAGCAAGAAAAGATCTCTGTGCCCTATTTCTTCAATTCGGTTTAAAGATCACGGCCGAAGTTAATCATCAAATTGTGAACTTTCTCGATATCACTTTAAACCTGCGAGACGAGAGTTACATACCATATAGGAAACCAAACAACGACCCATTATACATTGATAACCGCTCAAACCACCCCCCGTGTATTGCTAAACAACTACCGACATCGATTAACCGAAGAATTTCGTCCTTATCATCTAGTAAAGTAGCTTTCGACTCTGTGGCAGGTATCTATGAAACTGCTCTCCACCATAGTAATTACAACAGCAAGCTTGAATATTCTCCTGACAACCCTCCGACCCAGAGCAACAAAAAACGAAAACGACAAAGGAACATAATCTGGTTTAACCCACCATTTAGTAAAAATGTCCGTTCAAACATTGCCCGGGACTTTCTACGACTAGTTGATAAGCATTTCCCGAAAACAGACCCGCTACATAAGATCTTTAACCGCAACACTATCAAAGTCTCGTACAGCTGCATGGAAAATGTAAAAAGTGCCATTTCTCGACACAACAAACGCGTTCTGACCAAAGTCCAGCCTCCCGAAAGCTCAAGTGAAAGCTGTAATTGTAGAGTCCCAGCGAATGCCCACTCGATCGGAGATGTCAGACCAAGAGTATTGTTTACAAGGCTGAGATAAGAACTAAGGATAATAACGATACAAAGAGTATATCGGGATGACGGCGAATACGTTCAAAGAGAGGTATGGGAACCACAAGAAATCGTTTAACGACCCGCGGTATGAGAATGAAACGGAACTTTCCAAGTACGTGTGGAAATTGAAGCGTGTAGATAAAGACTATAAAATTAAATGGACTATCGTGACGCGCGCTCCATCGTATTCCGCTGGTGGAAAATATTGCAACCTTTGCACTGAAGAGAAGCTTTGTCTACTAAAAGCTGAAAAGAACAAAACTTTAAACCGAAGATCGGAACTTTTTGCGAAATGCCGGCACGCAATAAAGTTCAGCGCTGCAAAATTCAAAACCGCACGCGCATCAGCGAACCGTTAAATGAGTAGCGTGTGCAAGCACGAAATTGAACTATTAAGAACAGTTGCCTGATGATTGCATAACCTCATGAAACTTAAAGTAGCGACAAAAACTGTTTTAAGATTATAATAAATATTGCTCTACAAATGATTTTGTGTTGAGCACTCTTATCTACTACAATCACAACACAGATATTGTATATATATATATATATATATATGTGTGTAGGTTTAGGTCTACGAAACGCAAAGAGTGCTCGACAACATATAGTTAGAGCAAATTATAGATTTTCGCTTACCTCAAAACTTGTCTGCAACAGGCTGTTTCATCTGTAAAAGAATCATCAGGCAGTTTACAAGTATCGAAAGAAATGACCGCTTATATGCTTCCTGCCGGAGCGTGGGGGTGTATGTGGGAGACAATGTGTGCATGCATGGCTTTGTTTGCGTTGTTTACGCGAAATTTATTACGATGACGACACCGTGAAATAATTTCAGCTCTTTTGTTGAGTAAACAATTCTTGTTTTCTTCTTTCAAAATACAAAATTTTTCTTCGAAACATAAATTGCATCGTTTTGATCCTCCCGTGTACGAAATAGAATGTTTTAAAATTTGCCAATTAATACTGAAATCCTTATTGCTTTCTTTCAATGTCCAAATATATTTCGAAAGTTCCGTGTCATTTGCATGCTTTTTATGCTGAAAAGATTTAGTGTGGTTGGCCAATCGCTCTTTGAATGTGGTTGCAGTCATGCCAATGTAATTTTTGATCGTGTTTGTGTTGCTTACTGTGACTGTTACTTTGTATACTATGTCATAAAAAGCATGCAAATGACACGGAACTTTCGAAATATATTTGGACATTGAAAGAAAATTTCAAAGCAATAAGGATTTCAGTATTAATTGGCAAATTTTAAAACATTCTATTTCGTACACGGGAGGATCAAAACGATGCAATTATGTTTAGAAGAAAATTTCTGTGTTTTGAAAGAAGAAAACAAGAATTGTTTACTCAACAAAAGAGCTGAAATAATTTCACGGTGTCGTCATCGTAATAAATTTCGCGTAAACAACGCAAACAAAGCCATGCATGCACACATTGTCTCCCACATACACCACCACGCTCCCGCAGGAAGCATATAAGCGGTCATTTCTTTCGATACTTGTAAACTGCCTGATGATTCTTTTACAGATGAAACAGCCTGTTGCAGACAAGTTTTGAGGTAAGCGAAAATCTATAATTTGCTCTAACTATATGTTGTCGAGCACCTAAACCTACACACATATATATATATATATAATAATGATAATAATAATGGTAACTTCGTATAGATAAGAGAGTGCTCAATACTGAGAGTATTCAGCAGAGCTATTTATTTGTTTATCTCAAAATATTTCTATCGCTACTTAAAGTTTCATGCCTCTTGCAAGGCAATCATCAGGGGCCGGTTGTATAAAACTCTTAACTACGTTTTAACTACCCATTTTCTAGTTAAATGGTAGTTAACTTTAACCACGTAGTTAAGTCGGTTGTATAAAAACCTAGTTAGCGTTAACTGCAGTTAAAAAGTAGTTAAAGTTAACTATGCTCAAGGGCATAGTTAACTTCCCAAAGCGTAGTTAAATATGGCCTTTTGTAGGAGTGATGAACTTTAATCAGTCAAAAAATACTAAAAGCAACGCTTACCGACGGTTTTCAATCATCATCTTCCCTAGAAAGTTTTTTCTGATACTCGTGAGCTTTTAAAACGCTATAATTTTGTTTTTTTGACGAAAACGGAATATATTTCTTGCATAGGAAGATTTATCGATGACGAGAGGCAACCCATAACAAAGAAAAACAATGTCGTTTTTACCAAAGAACTGCAGTTTGACTTTCATGGTAAATACGCCTTTTTCGTAGACTTTATTGGTCTTTATGTCTTGTTTTCTTGCATTTTTTTCAATATTTTGAATCAAAATACCGCCATTTTTGGTAAATATGAGTCCGCAGTCGTTTTCAAAATGCTTGTCAGCGGTTGCTAATCCAGTGCGTACTTTGTGTTATTTCATGTTTAATCACACCACGCGAACCCCACGCGCAGTTAACTGTGTGATTAGTTAACTACCCGACTAACTACGTTTTATGCAACGCAGTTAAGTCCTGTAGTTAACTAATTATAGTTAAGGATTTAACTACGGTAGTTAACGCTAACTATAGTTAACTTTAACTACATTTTTATACAACCGGCCCCAGGCGATTAAAATTCAGTTCGTTATAAAATGGCGTGTTCGATCGTTTGCTGACGCGCATTAACATTGGTCGCGCGCGCGTTCAAATTTCCCCGCCCAAAATTTCTCGCGATGCCAACATTTAGCGAAGATTTCCGATCTCTTATTCAGTTGGTTTTGTCTATCGGCATTCATTTGATATCGTCGAATATTACCCTTCCATCACAGAAGATCTCTTTGACCGTGTTATTGAATGGGCTCAGTCTTTAGTAACTATTTCTAATGATGATATAGCCATTATTAAACATGCGCGTAAATCCCTCTTGTTCAATGGTGATGTACCTTGGATCAAACGAAGCAGCAACTCGATGGTCGACGTAACTATGGGCAGCTATGACGGAGCCGAAATTTGCGAACTAGTGGGACTCTTTATCTTAAATAGACTTGCGGAAGAATTAGGCAGAGAAAACGTCGGACTATACCGGGACGACGGTCTAGTATTAATAGACAGCGTAAGCAGAAGAGATGCCGATAATGCTAGAAAGAAGTTACACAACATTCTCAAGCGACGAGGTTTAAAGATAACAGCCGAAATCAACAATCAGGTAGTCAACTTTCTAGACATCACCCTAAATTTGAATAATGGAAAATACACACCCTACCGTAAACCTAACAGCGAGCCACTGTGCGTAGACTGCCGATCTAACCACCCACCCCATATCATAAAGCAGATCCCTAAATCAATAAACCAACGTATATCCTCCCTTTCATCTGACCAACAATCCTTTGATACATGAAAACCATTTTACGAAGGCGCACTTAAGCAAAGTAATTATAATGTTTCTTTGCAATATTCAACCAGTAACCCCACTGCTACCCCACCATCTACGAAACGAAAGCGCCAAAGAAACATTATATGGTTTAACCCCCCGTTTAGTAAATCCGTAAAAACAAATATCGCTCGTAATTTCCTGCAACTTCTCGATAAACACTTTCCAAAAACAAATCCTCTACACAAGTTATTCAATCGGAACACAGTGAAAGTCAGTTATAGCTGTATGCCCAACGTAAAAAGCGTCATATCGCGTCATAACAACCACATTTTACCGAAAACCGCAACCAACCCAATCACTGAGAACTGCAACTGCAGGAATCCGAGTGAGTGCCCGCTGAAAAATAATTGCCAGACGAAAAGCATAGTCTATATAAAGCTGAAGTAACATCCCTGGATGACAGAACAACGAAGGAATATATTGGAATGACGTCAAATTCGTTTAAGGAGAGATATGGCAACCATAAGAAATCTTTTAAAAACGAAAGATATGAAAAGAAAACGGAGTTATCAAAGTATGTGTGGAAACTGAAGAGGAGCAAAATGGATTTTACTATATCCTGGCCATCTTAAAGCGCGCACCCGCATATTCATCTGGTAAGAAACGTTGCAATCTATGTGTTGAGGAAAAACTATGTTTAATGAATGCCGATAGACAAAACCAACTGAATAAGAGATCGGAAATCTTCGCTAAATGTCGGCATCGCGAGAAATTTTGGGCGGGGAAATTTGAACGCGCGCGCGACCAATGTTAATGCGCGTAAGCAAACGATCGAACACGCCATTTTATAACGAACTGAATTTTAATCGCCTGATGATTGCCTCGCAAGAGGCATGAAACTTTAAGTAGCGATAGAAATATTTTGAGATAAACAAATATATATATATATTAAATTATGCTATTTTGAAGACTTTGGTTTCTTTTTATTTTATATATATATATATATAACAAGCTTTTGTAACGTATAGTAAAGAAAGTGCTCAATACTTAAAATTCAGTAGAGCGAATGTAAAATTTTGATTTTACTTAAAATGTTTCTTTGTCTCTACTCCGAGTTTCACGCATTACTGCGATCATCAGGAGACATTTTGAATAGAATTCCGTTACTTTTTCTTTGTTTGATGGCGTGACTGCGCGTGCGAGTTGTTGATGTTGCTTTTCCGCGCGCAGACCACATTTCCCGCTAAAAATTGTTTTTGATGGACGCACTTCGAGAAGATTTCTGATTTTTTGTTCAGCAGATTTCCGTCGCGAGATTTTAAGATTAGTAGCTTCTCTTGTAAGCACAGGTTGCACCTTGTTTTCCCACTTGTGTATGGGGCAGCCTTCTTAAGGATGGACCAAGTGGTGATAAAAGGTCTTCCGCTTCTCTTTAATCTCCAAATATGCTTTGATAGCTCCGTTTCATTCGCGTACTTCTGCATTTTGAATGATTTTTTGTGGTTTCCGTACCTGTCCTTAAATTTGCCGGCTGTTACCCCAATGTACCGCTTAGTGTCGCCGTTATCGCAACTCTTTACTTCGGCTTGATAAACGATAGCCTTGGTCAAGCAGTTTTCCTGGAGGGGGCATTCATCTTTCCTGCGACAGTTACAATTGGTTTCGTCGATTGTGGTGGGTTGGATCGATCTTGTTCTCGTGTTGTGGTTAGTAATAGTGGTCTTAACATTATTCAAGCAGCTGTAACTAATCTTGATCGAATTGCGGTTAAATATCTTATGTAGATGGCTTGATTTAGGGAAGTGTTTGTCAATGAGTTGGAGGAATGTTTTACCAATGTTTGTTACCAATGTTAGACAACTGCCTAAATCCATAAACCACCGTATATCAAATTTATCGTCTGATCAGCAAGCGTTCGACTCATCAGCCCCAACCTACGAGAATGCATTACGTCGGAGTAATTATGACTTTAATTTACAATACAATGCAACGCCATCAAGTAGAGCTGGCGACTCCAACGACGAGAGTTGTACCAGCAAATCCAGCCAACCGAAACGCAAAAGGCACAGAAACGTGATATGGTTTAATCCCCCTTACAGCAAAAACGTGGTAACAAACATTGGTAAAACATTCCTCCAACTCATTGACAAACACTTCCCTAAATCAAGCCATCTACATAAGATATTTAACCGCAATTCGATCAAGATTAGTTACAGCTGCTTGAATAATGTTAAGACCACTATTACTAACCACAACACGAGAACAAGATCGATCCAACCCACCACAACCGACGAAACCAATTGTAACTGTCGCAGGAAAGATGAATGCCCCCTCCAGGAAAACTGCTTGACCAAGGCTATGTTTATCAAGCCGAAGTAAAGAGTTGCGATAACGGCGACACTAAGCGGTACATTGGGGTAACAGCCGGCAAATTTAATTTGGGGTAACTTTCCGTCAAACACTTTCCATCAAGTGGACATTCATATTTGGTACGGCAGTTACAGTCTTCCGGTGGTACATTCCCTTTTTCCAACAAATGTCGATTGTGGTTGGATAAGGAGCTTTTGATGTTATTCATGCACGAGTAGCTCACTTTCACGGTATTCCGGTTAAATATCTTATGGAGACGAAATGATGTAGAAAAGTGCTTGTCAATCAGTTGCAGGAAATTGCGTGCGACGTTCGTTTTTGTGTTCTTACTGTAGGGAGGATTGAACCACTCTCGGTATTCGACGGAAACGGAACTTTCTAACTACGCATGGAAGCTCAAGCAAAGTCAACGAGCATATACTATAAAGTGGTCAATTTTGAAGCGTGTCCGTGCGTATACAGCCGGTGCAACAAGTTGCAATCTTTGCCTTGAGGAGAAAATTTGCTTGCTGAAATCAGACAAGGACAGGACTTTAAACAAAAGATTAGAACTATTTGCGAAATGCCGCCACCGTAATTCGTTTAGCGCGCGAAATTTTAAACGCACGCGCAAATAATCGAACGCGTCAGCAAACCGTTAGTTTACGCAATCAAACTATCATTTGAGTAGAATCGCCTGAAGATCGCTTTGAAAGAGGCGTGAAACACTGTGTAGCGGTGAATATATTTTAAGATTAAGCTACTATATATATATATATATATATATATGCAAAAGCTCACTTCCCTTGTGGTCGTTTGAGCACTCTGGCCCCAAGACACTTCACGCATGTCTGGATGCGCATGTGTCTGAGTATTGTACCACATGCGCTTGGTGAGGGCAAGAGTATGGTGTATAAATACGAAGTCACTCGCATCTAGACTGCGTTACAAGCTGCACTGACGAGCCGTTGAACGGCGAAACATGCATGTCTGCAGATTTGACTATATATGCTCCTTCATTTTGTGTTGTTGAGCACTCTGTGAGGTTAATTGGTGGCTATAAGCTATAATGCAAAGCTCACTTCCCTTGTGGTCGTTTGAGCACTCTGGCCCCAAGACACTTCACACATGTCTGGATGCGCATGTGTCTGAGTATTGTACCACATGCGCTTGGTGAGGGCAAGAGTATGGTGTATAAATACGAAGTCACTCGCATCTAGACTGCGTTACAAGCTGCACTGACGAGCCGTTGAACGGCGAAACATGCATGTCTGCAGATTTGACTATATATATATATATATATATATATATATATATATATATATACAATGTATTATATACACATAAAAAATACAAATTTGTATCGAAAGCACTCTTGTGGGTACTCTCTCATCAGGTCTAACATGCTATCAGCTAACTTAGGTCTTATTTATACTCATCGACTATGCGTTCTTTAGTAAAAGTCCCATGCCTCCGTGACGGCATTTATTAGCAAGTTCATTCCTACTGTTCAATGAGCACATCTGGGGTTTACATATAATAAAAAACTTTTCCGTTAGGCATAAATTGCATCGTTTGCTATCATTTGCATACGCTTTTTCTCTGGCTACAATTTTCCATGCTAATTTGAAACTAATGCCTTTGTCCTTCAATACCCAAATGTATTTGCTCAGCTGCGTGGCGTTCATCTTGTTTCTGTCTTTAAATGGCGCCAGGTGGTTGCTGTACCTGGTTTTGAATTTGTTTTGCGTCAATCCCATATAGGTTTCCTTAGTTGTGCCGGTCTCTACCGTAGCTGGGTAAATTAAATTGGTGGTGAGACACTGACCATCTAGGGGGCACGCTGACTTATGTCTGCAATTGCACGCTTGCTGGTTGTTGATATTCCCTTGACTCTTCTGGAGGATCGATTTATTGTGGCTACTAATCTTTGTTCATAGATTAGGCATGCATGCATGAATAACTTAGTTTTAGAGTATTCGTATTAAAGATTTTCCTCAGAGGGTGAGCGCTCATAATGCTCCCTTGACGATTGTTAAAAGCTTTGTCCTACATTTGTTGCTACCTGCTTACTGAAGGGTGGGTTGTACCAGGTTACATTGCGTGACCTATTTTTTTTCTGTTGTCTTTCTTCGTGTTGCTTAGTCAGAAACCTAAGCACAAATCAAACTTCAAAAGCGACATACCGATCTAGGCAGTCCGAAAGGCCGATGGTCAACAACTCAAGTTTGTGGGTAACAAAGACCAGTTTCTCTTTAACCCTGAGTTACAAGATTCAATCAAAGAGGGTACGGCTCTTTTACAGCGAGAATATATCAACGCAGCTTTGACTAAATTTAAGCAGCTCAGAAAAAGATTTTTCAAAGACAGAAGAAAATAAAGCTTGCAGAGAAAAGCGCCGCTGGGTGGCTTGCCGTAAAGGAATATGAAGCTGAAGAACTTGCAAGCGATTCGGAAGACGAAAAACGTACTAGATAAGCTCAAGCGACGGCATTACGAAAAAAGCCCAAATCCAGACAACCGAAGAGTATCAACCAGGATGCTAGGACTAATTTTGATAGTCGCGTGGGTGTTCACGACAAACAACTTTTTCGAGGTAATTTTCTCCATCAATACAATTATATTGTTTCGCACCACAGTTCCCTTTCTTTCTTATATCAGGGAGGTAGGCAAGTGCTTACACGCCGCCCACCATCTATATATTTGTGTGGTTTTTCATAACGTATGTAGAAGGAAAATGCCTGCTGAAGTAGCGTAGATAGAGAATGCAAATGAGTATATGCCCCATGGTGGCCACAAACCAGTGTCAAATTCCAAACTCCAGGGAACCTTATTCCACTTTCAATTGCATTTGAAAGAGGATATCATTATAAAACATCGACATTTTAATGTCGGTCTTGAAGGCAAAACAACTACATAACAATATTGTTAATTTTCTGATTATTTTCTATAACAACACAATTAAATTGGCATTGTGTCCATATTAACAAACAACGTTTAATTAGAAGCAAATTTTTGAATTATTTATTAATGAAGCAATTAAAACAAAAATTCACAAATTTCCAGAGGTTGGCCCAGGGGGGAGATGTTATACTTGGACTTTACGTTCACATTATCCACCTAAATAAAACCTGATAGCTGATACTCATAGCCACGATAAAAGCATGTTACTTGTTTTTTATATATTTCATATTATTTCCCTGGATTAAAGACCACCGACGTCTTTTCAAAATTTCTAAGCCGAGGGGATGAATGAGATTATCAGTTAGGTGGATTGTCCATTGATGTCTTATTTCATATATACAAAATTTATTACTATACCTTTCATCATCATTTAACACATTGTAATATCCGTTCTCTTGTAGTGTTGTTTTTTCTTCGCGCCTCATACGTTGCTTGTGGCAAGAAGCAAATGTTCTTCAGGAAAACTTAATTTCTCTTAGAGCCAGATGACTGCGAGGATTACTTAATTTCGCTCATTTTCGTTTCGAGCGATGTTTATTTTCGCTTCGCCGTTGTCCGACAGGACCTGATCTCCCAACACTCAGATTACTATTGCCGAAGTTCAGCTGGAGGTTAAACAATGGCACTGCTGTAGGCAATGGCTGCTGCACAGAAAGGCCAGAGGGTGATGAAATTGCGGAACTGGCGGTAGCTGATGCCGATGCTATATTATTTCTTAAGTTTTTACTTAAAACTAACCTCTTCTTCAGTGCTCAATGCTTGCCACTTTGATCCTTGATTGACATAAAGTTGTTTATTATCTGCACGATATAAAAGAAGACCTGGAACATTTGGAACCTTTTCGCAACTTTTTTTGTCAGATACTGTCAATGTCTACAGAAGAGAGTAGTTAAAATGAAGGTTGCAATGTGAAGTGATTTTAAATATATGATGGTATAGTAATCTTACGGTATGTAGTTAATGTATGTCACTCGATCGTTAAAGAGTTTTATACTATATATTACTATTAACGCTCCGTCAATTAGTGTTGTTTTGCACTCTGCCAAAGTTAGTCGGTGTCTATTAACGATAATGCAAAGCTCACTTCCGTTGTGGTCGTTTGAGACTATGGCTCCATGACACTTTGCGACTGTCTGGATGCGTTGATGTCACCGTGTTGTACCACGTGCGCTTGTGGAAAGCAAGCTCAAGTGTATAATAGTGAGGCGGTTAAGAGCGAAATTTAGCTGGAATTGTTCATTTTGTGATAAAAGCACCATATTTGCAGGAAGTATAGACTTTGATATGACAATAACTTTGAGATATGGAGGCATCTGAAAATTTAATGTCGCCGGCCTAAAATTTGGGTTCTTTTTCATTTTCCTCATTAAACTCCTATATTGCCGAAAAATATAAAATTGCAAGTTCACTTATAGCAAAAGTGATTACAGAATCAGAAAGCTTACAAAAAGTTATATTAAGACATGTAAGTGGTTACCATGATTTTTCAAATCCTTCTTGAGTTACAAGCTGTTAAATACGCATTTTCAAGCTAGTACCCAGGCTTTTCGCGCGATTTCGTGGCATTTTTCCCATTTTGGAACAGCAATAACTCGAAATCGGTTGGGAAAATAAAGGTAACCGCTTAAGTGACCTATATATAGTTTTTTGCAAGCTTTCCAATGATGTAAGTCATTATTGCTTTAAATGAACTTGGAATTTCACGGTTTTACAAGTATAGGAGTTTAATGAGGAAACGCCGGCGACTTTAATTTTTCAGATGCCTCCATATCTAAAAGTTATTGTCATATCAAAGTCTATACTTCCTGCAAATATGGTGCTTTTATCACAAAATGAACAATTCTTACACTTAACCGCCAGACTATAAATACGACTGTCATTTCGTACCTAGACGTACCAAGCTGCACTAGCTGATGAACCGTTGAATGCCGAAAGATGCATGTCTGCAGATAGTATTACATATACCGGGTGGCGCAAACGACTGTTTGATTTAGTATAACTTAAAACGAGCTATTACACTTAAACAAGTTTCTTTGCATTCAGGGATGTCTAACCTTTGATATATGCCATGTGCATTCTCATGCAATAGTGACTGAGATAGCTGCGTTTAAACTCAAGTAAACATTTTTAGAACTGTCGAGAATTAGCTAATAACGGCCTATTAGTAAACTAATTTGATAATCGTCACCATTTTATTGTAAGTATTATTTTAATGAACTGAAGTTGAAGTTAGAAATGTTTCTTGAATAGATATGCTCTTTTATTCTAACATTTGTCCTTCTAACTTCAATTTCTCTTCATTGAAATGAATATTTACGTAAAATAATATATAAAAAACATATATTAAAGAAAAAGTTAGTTGTGAAAGAATAGTTACCTGAAGATTACTAAACAGCATGAAACTTTAAGTAGCAGCAAAACTGTTTTAAAATTAGGATTATAATATAGCATTTGCAAACTCTCAACGCTGATTGGCTGAGAGCCGTGTTTACATAACTCGATGTAAACACGGAAAATTTCCCGCCGCTCTTTAAATAATTATTTTAAAGTTGTACTTTATATTTCTTAGTGCTATATTATAAAAAAATATAAAACACTTTCCGTGTTTACATACAGTTATATCAACACTCGTGGAAATTGGGAAAACTCGAAATTGTGTGAAAACACTCCGCCCTCCGGGCGTCGTGTTTCCACACAATTTCTCGTTTTTCTACAAACAATTTTGTGTTGAGCACTCTTAATCTACTACAATCACAGCACACAACATAAATTATAATGCATTTTAGCCATGGAAAATCACGAAAATAGGAAAAAACCTGTCACAGAAAATGCAGGAAGTGTATTCTTTGGGGGGGGCGGGGGTTTTTTGCGGGGGAGGCGGGGGTGGGGGCGGCTGTATAGACGGTCCCATTTTTGTGTTTCCATCCTGTTTGCTTGTCCAGCCCTTTCTTTTGAAACGGGCAGTTGGAAAAAATGGCGACAATTCAGAACATTTATAATCGTATACTTACACCTTCGTTCAGAAAGGCTTTAAATTGTTTTGAACAGGAACCCTAGAAAGATCGCAACACGTAGTTAGTCCCTGATAGAATTACACTCACGATCCGAACGAGATAGATTCAACATCATCCTCTTTGAAGACACTATAGACCGGAGTATCTAAACGCTGGGTTTTGAACGTAAATTTGACCGGGAATTGCATTTGTGTAATTAAACCAGCAAGAAGAGCAAGAAAAACTATATCAGAAATAGTTGTAATGTTTCATAAAACAAGGTGTAAATCTATTTCGGATTGTTCGTGTCGTCATGCATAGTCATGGTGGAACTCGTGAGTTCGTGAATAGTTCATAAATATTGCTTTGAATATATATTAATATTTACCTTACATTACTTGATTAAGATGTTTGTATTCATAGTTCCTCTTACCTTGTGTACAGTGCCAGATTTGGGATCAACAAAATGTTTTTCTTGTTTCCCAGCAGAATTATTAACCGTAAACTCCATGCACTTTTCCCACAGTCGAGAAGGCATTCTAGTTCGAACCCAAAACCAAACAAAAGCTTTCTTTGTTACAGTTCCACCATTAATTCCAGTACATTTTGGACCACAGTAGTCTAATCTTCCGCCTTTAGGACCAAAACATGCGCAACACTGAAAAAATTAAACACAGAAACTGCACAACTTCTGTAAAATATAATTCAGAAAAGTTGCATTTGTAAATAGGTACAAATTTATTTTGAAGGTATTGCTCAATTTAAGAATATAATAGTTTTTGTTTCTTCGATAGTACCGGTACTTTCAGCAATTCTAGGGCACCCTATTTGCGCAATCTCGTACCCCGAGCATGCGATCCTTTGCGGAAATCGAAGACTCTCGGATAATTGGGAACCGGAAGTGAATATGATTGGTCATTGACAAGGAATGGAATGTAGCAATATAGTAACAACTAATTATCAACCGTGTAATTTCATATACAAGATGGCTGCCGTTTAGGAGTGTTCGAATACTGTTTTTGTATTTCAGATACAATATTTGTATAATGCTTTTCTTTCAAAATGGCTTCGGTCGTTTTGTAGTGACTTCTCTCCATGAAATCAAAGAAATAAAGGATGCAGTTCCACAAAACACAAAACTAGCAACAAAATAATACAGTTCCACAAAATACAAAACTAGCAACAAAATATGGGGTTAAGCTTTTTAAAGGTAAGAAGTGTTTTTGCAATTAATTTATTAACAATTTATTTGACAAATTTAAAACTTACGAGTGACAAGCAAAGAGCGGCAAATTGCTCTTACCAAGGACGTTCATTCACATTTACAACAATTAACTTCGTCTAGGTGAATATTCACCGATAATCACCTCGACTTCGGTAAATAATTGTTAAGTAATATTACACGAAAAATATAAAGAAAGGTACAGTATTAAGTTTGTACTATTTAATGAATGTCACACGTGAAATAAAACGCGAAAACTTTATTAAATTTTTTTATGTAATTTACTAGCCTACATATGTTTCCTAAATTTTTATATGCTTTTAATATTTTGGAAGTATTCTTGGTTTTGAAAATCGTTATACTTTATCATAACATTTTACTTGATTGTGAATACCAGACTATTTGATTTATAATTTATTTGAAAAGCAGTTGGAATTTAGCTGCCTAATCTTGATCATCTTATTAGTGAATCTTATATTCTATTACAAGTAGCACATACTGAATTATCCCTATCTAACCATACTGCAAGAATTATCCTTACAATCTTAGTCTTTTTGTATATCTGTATTAAATATCGTATTTATTTCTCCATTATTTCTCCAATAACCGCAGCTGTTCGTCGACCTTTCGTCGTTGTCTCGATGGCTGTCACGAAATCGTGTCCAAAACTAAACTATATAATCGACTCACTTTTGTCTCTATAGCAACCGTTTTTCTATTGGTTGGCATAAATTACCAAGCCAACATAAATTAAATTTAAATGTTTATCACAATATCAGTGCATGGATAAAAGCATCTTTGGTTGCCTTTTATTTATTTATTTATTTATGTGAATGCGCAGGCATTGTTAAATTACATAAATACTTATCTTGTATTCTAGCCTGCATATAGCTACTTGTATTAAGAATATAAAACAAATTAGTCATACACATTGGTAATAAGTATATCATGTATATTTTGGATATTTTTATAAACAGTTTTATGGCTTATAAGCAAGGATATATATATAATAATAATTTCATTTTTTTTCAACAACAACAGCATAAAACATAATCACACAGCTATCCGTAAAATATAGCCAAACTGATTCCATAGTTGGCCAGAACCTAGCCTGTTCGCAGGCTAATCAGGACCAGGTCATGACCCCTGCATGGGAACCCACCCAAGGTACAGAGAAACAATTTAATCATAAATTGAAGAAAAGCCCCTGCTGAAAATAGTGTTGTGCAACAGAATTATTTCTAACACGTGCCATGATAATGCTGGAATCAACGCCTAGGACTATGTGCCAAACAAGGTACATGAATTGCTCTCGAGGAAGAGTCCAGGGTAGACACATGAAAGGCAGGTACAATCTTGCACATAACGCTTGAGACACTTTCTCCCAATATTGCAAAGTTAATGTACATTGACAAAACAAACTTTGTCACATACGCTTCCCCTGTTCAATGTTGTTAACAATGTTGCTGAAACAACGTTTGGAAATCACAAGTTCAATATTGACTTGGAGGAGTGGCGGCTTAAGAAGCACAACATGATTTTACAGGGAAATTATTATAAGGGGTATACCAATTTTGTATAGAGGGAAAGATAGTCTCAACCAGTTGTGTCCAAGATTGTAGTCACAGTCCAAAATTGCAAACGATAACTATATTATACCAAGTGTTATATATGCCCCCATCGTTGAAGTACTTAATCACTGGTAGAAATCAACTGGTATGTCAACAAGATGATGGTATTCATATTAAAATGGGACCAGACTGGCTTGCAGAGTGCCTGTATGAGTGAAGAGATACCAGGTCACAGGTTGTGCGGCTCAATCTTGATGATAGAAAGACAAGGACCAGTATAATTCAAGATTTTCCATAGTGACAGTGCAAAAGGACAAAAATATACAGTTAATTATGAAATTGCAACATTTCCTTCGATATAAAACATTCTTCACTGCTTCATATCGACTCTTTTGATTACAATATTTTCTTTACTCTGTCGTATTTATTATACTCCTCTTGCAACGTACTACGAAGAACATTTAGATTTGCTGCCAAAAACGATATATTTTCATGGTTTATATACGAAACAACAGAATATTTTGCAGAACTTGTTTTGAGTTTTGTGAACGCATGCATGCGCAGTTTGATCGACATACAAGTTTTTGTATGTCTTACTCGGATTATCCCAGAGCTGGGGATCCTGGCTGTTGGCCAAACGGATCGCAGGCTCGGGAAACGAGATTGCCTATTTACGATGCTATTGAGTCCAATACTCCAATGTGATAAAATTCTATATTCTGAAATATTGGACAAATAATAATCCAATTGGATGGCATTTTATTACATCAAACAGAACGTTAATTTCAAAACAACAAAAACATATGAAATATTTAAAAGTAAGGTTATAATGCAGCAAGAAAACGTCAGTATAGCCGTCCTCGTTAGAGCAAGAAAGACGAACGGAAAAAGAAAGCCTGTAGCCAAACCCGGCTTTCTTGAGTAAGCGCTCTAATACTAGGCCAAATAGGTTAGCTAAAATATGGGGAAAATTTGGTTGAAAAAATATACTCGATTTTGCGTAAACATGTTTTCAAGACGAAAGTATGACATTTGCTTGTGCGTTAACATGTCGATCAATTCTTGGTGCATTTTTACCAAATTCTACGCTTAAAATTGAACGACGTGTAATCATGAAAGCGGGGTTTCATTGCAGTCCTCATTTCCCGTTCTTCTTTTCCGCTCTATGCAGACGCGGACCGCCTATGCAGACTAAACTATTGTATGAAAAAACTCAAAAATATGTTTACAACTATTCCTTACATCAAATCAATGCATTCACTGCTAACTTTCAATATTCCTATCTTGTAATTTTTAATACAAACTACAAGCATATCAGTTGTGTTACCTTGCCTTGGTCACACCCAACAAATGCTGTAGAGTTATGATTCATTCCGGAATATGAAGAAACTGCGCTGTAGCTGAGGAGAATAAACGTTAACAAAATCACTAACTATCGAAATATGGGAACCGATAACCAAATATGGGAAATTTGATCTAAAAGCAGAAGATGTTTAATTGGTTTAAAGTGCAGCACGTTGCTGTCATGACAAGTGTCTTGGCCAAATCATACAAATTTAGGGACTTGGTCATGGTTGTCCTTGTATTATATTTGATGCCATGGTGGCCATGGTGGCTATTGTATTTTGTTACATAAACATTAAGGGTTGATTACAACTAAATAATAGCAAAATTAGTGCTACTACTTGACGAACTTGTACTACGTCTAATTTTTAAGACCAAGGGTCTTTGCTCAAAAATTTATCGGTAGGAGTTAATATGCACGAAAAATAAGCATGAGAATCATTGGTATATAATGTTAATATTTGTGTTAAAGTAGAAGACGACTTGCATTTCAAATTGATTGAAAAGTATTAATTTTGGCAAGCCATACCTGAATGACCCAAATTTATCTATAACAATTGGAATGCCGAGTGTAAGTACAGCATAACCATTATTGCAGACGTTTCGAAGACAGTGATTCATTTTCCCCTAAAATAAAGATTAGCAAAGTCCATACCACTCATTTTGTGATCGATATCAAATGGGCCGCTTTGCTATAAACTTGGTGGAGCTACCAAAATTGTGCGGGAAAACGTGACGCTCTTATTACACATAATATTACTAGAACCACTAAATCTACGTATTCTCAAGCAAAGCCGCCACATTATTTAGAGTGGGTGGCAGATATTCTCTCGCGAGTTGTATGGGAAATCCGTAGGGCTATCTTTCTCTCCTGAGAAAATCTTTAAAATTGCCTATCAAATGCCTATCACATTTAAAGATAGATCCTAAGAGATTTGGATTGCAATTGTCGGTTTGATTGTAGCCGCGGCAAAATTCTATTAAACTAATGTTACCAATAAACATTTTTTATCAAAATTGAAAAATAACATGAAGTTTGATTATTGCAATCCTAAAATTTAACGGAACTGATGATTTCAAACATGCAACTTTTCATATAATAGTTTCGCAGCTCGCTTAATGAAGGCTTGCAAGGGGTTCCGTCCTTGATAGGCCGTGGGTCGTGGCCTGAAAAAGTGCCTGGAATTTTCTCTGTCTCGATGCATAGCACTATGAATGCTCAGTTAAAAAAGAAAATTACCAAGGAAAATACTTGCCAGTTCCCGAGAAACGGCACGTTAAGAATATAATTGCTGACATTAACAAAATTTAAAGACGTTAAATCAATCGGCCAAATTAGGTTATCAAACATATGAACGAACTATTTAGAAACGTGATTCACCAAATGTTCTGTGCTATTGTAAACACTTTAAATAGACTCTCTTCAAAGAATTTCCTTATTGCATTTACAAAGTATAGTGTTTATAGATAAACTCTAATATACAAAGTATCTGAAAATTATTTTCGCTCTTCTCCTGTACTGAATATACAAATATATTGAATGAATATACAAATGATTATCGTATATATCGTATCCAGATAAATATTGGTAAATGGCTGGTCTCAGAGGAGGTTGGACAGCAGGCCGCAAAGCATCATGGGTAACGAGCGTATGTTTCCACGTGCGGCCTCATTTATGCGTTGACTGCCGTGAAGTCAACATCTCTGGCCGTAGCAAATTCTGCGAAAATGGACGCTATTGATCCAGAGACTCAATGCCATCATTATGGATGTGTTTAGTGTTTGTGTATGGATGTATAACAAGACTCTTTGAGTCCGTTTAATGGATTTATTTGTGCAGAAATCTCAAAGGCTGCGTGTGATCAACTGGTCTTGTGGTCAATATAAATGTTCATTTGTTGATAATTCTATTATGTAATTTGTGGACACTTTGTTCAGTGTTGCACGTGTTGCAATTTATATACTTAAGTAAATGATTTCATAAGCTGACCCACTGCCTCGATCGTCTGTATTTGTAATGTATATTGTGCAACTAGTGAGGAATGTAGTACAGACAGTTAACTAAATATTTATTGGCCAGATTGATTCGGCTGGCGTCAAAGGATTCTACTTTTAATATGTATTATATTTATGTATTATATGTATGTATTATATTTAGTTATTTATTTATCCCAATAGCACATTGTGACTACTGAAAACCCCCATATTGGGGTCGTCAAAGAACTTCTATTCCTCAGCTTAAACATATACTTTTGAAACAGAAATTACTGTTGAAATGTAGACAAAACAAACTTTACATGAGTAATATACAGTTCCATTTTATTGAAAATACATAGCACATGCATAAAATATAATATCTCTGCTCATTCTCTACATATATAAAGAAATATTAAAGAAAGCAAATATTCACAAGAAGGCAAATTAACAATACAATGATGAATTCAAACCAAAATACAAATCTGTAAATAAACAAAAAAAATTACTTCTAAAATTTTACTTCTAAAATTTTCTTCTAAAATTTTCTTCTAAAACTCAGCACTTATTTTAAACAGTAAAGTCCACTTCTTCAGAAAAATACGAGCAATCACTGCGTCAATTGTGGAAATTCGAGATGTTCAACTTCAATGATTGTTGACAGAAATTGAGAAATGGCATCGGATTAATACAATATGACAACGTACAGCCTACATAAAAGATCAAAATAACGTTTACGCTACAAAATACTGCTCACATAAGGTAGATCAATAGTTATTGAAATAGCATGGATGCATTCCAGGGAAAAAATTGAATAACAATGACAAAATATTCGATATTTGCGAGTCGAGTGGGCCGTCAGACAACAAAATTGCAGACAGAGCCAGACACTAGCCCAGATATAAAATCTCTAAACAACACGCAAATAACTCCTAAATCTCCTAAAATTCATTCAAAAGTACTTTAACGCTTACTCTAAAGAATAACGCTCTTTATATTAAAGAAGTTTCAAGATTCATTGGGAAAAACAAGCTTTGGTGGCGCAATATCTTCCTAAACTATTAGACGCCACTTTGGCAAACGTCGAAATGACTATGGTCACTTCAATGCCTAATATCTCGAAAATTGCCGGGGGATCCCCGGGATCCCTCCAGCAGATTTTTAGTATATACATTTATCTTGATTTTTTGGCAAAAATTACGAAAATCAAACCATGGGAACTCCAGATATTTTAGTTTCAAAGTTGTAAACAGACGCGGCCTCGAGTCATCACGTTGTAATGACACGATGAACTTTAATCATGAAAATAAGTTTAAACAATAATACTTACCTCAGAAATTTTTACAGATACCACAAGTTCTTGTATAATATTAAGGCCACGCTTGCTTTTTTATAGAATTTTTAAAATATTAGTATGTATTTTTCAAGTGTTTCTGCGCCCAATGCAAATTAGGCAGCCTAAAATCTTCACAAACACGATGGAAAAATAGCGCGATTTCATTGGTCGAGAAATTCACGTGACAGCTGTCCACCCTCCTCTGGGCTGGTCTGGTGTTGTGGGAGGGCGGGGAGAGAGGTAAGCACCCGATACAATAGCTATAACGACGATACAAGCAGTACGGTACGTCTTGAACTGATTTCATCGTTTTCAGATAAAAGGGGAAGATATATCAACACAACTCTTACTTGACACAACTTGTTATTCGGATGGAATTCGTCCCCAAGTATTTTGAAATATCTCACGTCCATTGTGACAACAGAACTATTTCAATATGTACCTTTCTGTGTGATTGTACCAAACAAAAACATTCATATCTGAGTATGCTGAATCATATTGGCGTGATCATTTTATGGAAAGAGCAAACGAAAAGCACGGAAAATAATTAAAGAACTTCACAATGGCTGTCAAGTATCCAAAATACTTGGGGACGAAGTTTATCCACCCGACACGTTGCGTCAAGAATCATGCCGATGTGCCTGCGCCCTTTAAAAACATGATAATAGGATGATGACATCAGTTTACGACGTATGGGGCTGTATATGTTTCGTCCCGGGAGCTATTCTGATGAATGCTTACCACACAATAACTGTTAAATTAAACAAATCCAACAAGCCGGTTACCAAGATATACCGCAGTCCACCACCAAGTCCAGTGGGAAGTGGATATTAGGTCATCTCTCGAGGACGGCTTACAATCAAGTGAATGAACAGCAATTTTGCCCCAGATTAACTGTTGGTTTCATTAATTGTGGTTGCAAGAAAGGTTGCTCAACACAACGATGCTTTTCCGTTTGACTGTACTTCGTTGCAAGGACCTGTGCAAATATCTCAGTCCGTTGCGTAAATGATCTGCCTGATACATCCGAGAACAAAGAATATTTGTATCAATATAATCGAGTCAAGCGTGGGTAGAGCCAAGCATTAATCTGCCTGAGTATATCGACCCCGGAATACTTGAAAACTGACCATAATCAGTGACATCTAATCATTTGAATATTCATTCAGTGTATTTGTATTTTCAGTACAGAGAAGGAGTGCAAAAGTCATAATTTATTGTAAATTGTCAGTGAATCCTTTTTCACATTAGAATTTGTCTATAAACAGTATACTTTGTGTACTTTGCAAATGCAATAAAGAAATTCTTTTAATAGAGTCTATTTAAAGTGTTTCTAAAAAATGTGAATCCTGTTTCTAAATAGTTTTTTCCTATGTTTGATGACCTAATATGGCTGATTTGATGTCTTTAAATTTGTTAACGTCAGCAATATTTCCATAACTTTTGCTGACGTCATCAATATTTTTAACGTGCCGTCTCTTGCGAACTGGCACGTATTTTTCTTGGGAACTTTTTTGGTAACTATTAGCATCCAATCATATGCATCGAAACAGAGAGGGGTGCCACGAAATGAAATAATTTCGACTACGGCCCTCGGCCTATGACCACACTTCAAATCAACAGGAAGGCAATATCATTTAAACGAACTCAATGTTGAAAAGATTACTTACCCATCCCAACGTATGATGTACGTGTTGTCCAAATTTTGAGCACTTGAAACTGTTTGTAAGGACCGTTTGTGTCAACAAATCTTTTACAAGTGAAATATTTGTGATCCCAGCTTGCAGATATGGACATCCATTATCTACAGAGAAAAGATTTCCAAGCTCTCGTTGTGGTTGTAATCGATACATCCTATAACAAAGAAATTGTTTCATGGATTCGATATCTGTGTATGTTCATGGTGTTAACCTAACATAGAATAATCTATTCGTCTGGTCGGGAAACGTTGTTGCTTGCTTTTCATTGGCGCTAACTTCAAATGTGGAATGGACATTAGAATTTGGTTATACTTTCTGCATGTCATTGGAGCGTTAATCAATATGTCCAACATTAAAGCAAATTTTGCAGCAATATGTTAAAAACAAAAACAAAAAACTGGATTTTTTAGATTATATTACTTTCAATTTTTTATACGATCCACTTTTGCGATTATTTGCTTCTTCGTTCGTCGACATTCGTTCAAGATATATACATAATTTTTGATCGTCCCTCCAATTTTTGCAAAAAAAAATTCTTACCAATCTGCCTTTGTCCCTTCAAAACTTTTATCAGTTGAAAATTGAACTCTGAAATCCAAAATCTTCACCTCCCCTAAATCACTAGACCAATGTGGGGGTCCTTGAGGGTTAACAGGGGTAGATTTAGAAGGTACTGTCCAAAATACGGGACTATCCTTCATTCCAACCAACATAAATCCTCCACCATCTGTATGAACATCACACCAAATCTGTTTTGAAAGAAGAAGTACAATATGATAATTGTATACTATAATGTATTTAACAAAACCTCCTGTTTGTTTAAAGTCTTTAATTATGCGGGTTCAGCATCCGATAAATACACAAACATATAAAGTATATGTCAAATTTAAATAATGTTATATGTACAGAAAACGACAGATAATGAGGTAGATGAAAGGGAATTGCTTATCTAGACAATGTTTTTGAGTTAATTGAAGGTTGAAAATAGGACGCTGTTTTGGATCTCCTGAAAAGAAAGGCAGGAGCAATATTTATATTGCTAAGCAAACCTATAAATAACTTATACTACCTTATGTTTCGTTTTGTTGTGTAAAGTAATCCAATAAAATCCATCCTCGGCTTTAGGTAGATGATCAACAATATCAGAACAATCTCGAGCTGGGTTAAATACTTCGCCAAATGTCGAAGAGCCTGTAATTTTTTATAATTGTAAATTAGTGTTTCTAAAAAAACAAACATATTATGCACTGGAATCGCTGGTTAGGTGTAAAAATGTATATAAAATTTTCGTTTGAATATTCCACCTACAAACACCTTCTGCTATTAGTCCTATTGAACGAGATGCCAAGAAAAAAATCTTGATATTATCCATGATTGATATTTAAATCTTTTAGAATGATTAGAACATGAATCGCATAAACAGTAAAAGCCTACATATCCTGATATTTCACCCCATAATATAATAGAATATCAATTTATGCTCTTAAAATCGGGAAATACCACAAAACGTTTGTAATTTGAGAGTGACTATGATGCCTGAATGATCAGTTAAATACTATAGTAATAATAATTCAAACTAAACAAACTATTTTATGATGCTTATTTAAATTAATAAAAAGCAATTTGAAATATTTTCAAAAACATCACATCAACTTAACTAACAAGAACGGCGGTTATTGGACATAGTCATAGTCAGAAGGGGGGGGCCGGGGCCTGGACCTTTAAATCATAAAAACTCTACAAAATGCCTGCAAGGGAATCGGTGCACGAGAAGAAAAGAATAATTTACTAAAACCATTTCAATTTAAATTGTTTTGGGAATCATTTTTTTGTCTTTCGGCCATTATCGGAAGATCCAACGGGATCGATAAAAGTCCAGCTGGGCAAATACTATCATTGCACTTGTATATAGTGCAGACACGCCGTGCTACCTCGCTATAGTCTTTGTATGTACGAAGTAATGAGAAACTAATTCCAGCACGAAAATAGATTTGACAAATGGTTTTGGAAAATGAGAGAAATGGGTTTGACAAAGACACAAAGAGAATATTTGTAAGGCCTACACGGGGACCTAAAGTCTCGCTCCGTAACCTTTGGCGACTAAAAGCGATTTTGGGCGATTTTAGGAAAATGTCATCAAATTGCATGCCGATTTTGGGAAATTTATGTGATTTGGGGCGATTTGGCGTTTTTAGATGACTTTAGGTGTCAGAGTAGGCCTTTTGTACAACCTCTTACCATCAGTGTATTGCCATCGAGGTACGCCATTGATTTTTTCTGTACAAATCAACATCTTAACACGTCCTGCGGTGTTTTTATGAGTGAAACTCTGGCCAACATTGCAGTCGGCAAACTTCTGAAGCAAGAGGTTAAAAGTAAGTAAGTAAGTAAGTAAGTAAGTAAGTAAGTAAGTAAGTAAGTAAGTAAGTAAGTAAGTAAGTAAGTAAGTAAGTAAGTAAGTAAGTAGGTAGGTAGGTAGGTAGGTAGGTAGGTAGGTAGGTAGGTAGGTAGGTAGGTAAGTAAGTAAGTACGAACGTACGTACAGTATCTCTAACGCACAACAAATGAAAACGCTTCGAAAGTTTCGTCTAATGCAACGATCTTTTTCAAATATAACATAACGTGACAAGCGCTATAAGCTAAAACAATGTAAAATCTATGTATTAATTACCCAAGCTGTTGATATAAAACCATATTTATAAAAACACAATTCAAACAAAACATATTTTGTGGGAGAAGGGGTTCTGGGATGTCTACTCACGTCATACCCTAAGCTGAACTGATTGACTGAACTAAATGCTCTGACCATAAAGCAGAGCCTTGCCAGGGGTAGCCATTTTCTGACGACTCTGAGCCAAGAAACACTTGGACGGTCCTTACCCTGACCAAGGGGAATAAAACCCCTATGAACAGTCCTTAATAACCTGACCCAGGGCACTAGACCCATATGGGCAGTCCTTAACCTGACCAAGGGGCGATAAACCCCTATATGGATAGTCCTTAATTGTATGGTATATGGGTGACGTATATTGAGTCGAATATATAGTAAGCGAAGTGCTCAGTATGAATGATATGATCTTGTTAGCATTCGGCAAGTTATTCGCTAATTAACTTGTATGATATTGCGTGTTATGATTGGTCAATTTGTTAGTAGAAAGCGTTACCATGAAATATCAAGGGCTGCCCGCGTGAAAGCATGCCCAATGATGAAAATGATCTTTGAACTATCTGTCAATAAGTAAAACTAAACAATGCGTTCCTTGAGGCCTGGACGGAAGGAATCACCGCTTTTGAAACAGAAACTTATCTGATATCTTGCTTAACATACTAGCTTCAACGCGTTGTCTCATTAACTTAAATTTATATTGTCTATAAATTTGCTTTAATAATCCAAGCTGTTGATATAAAACCATATTAATAAAAACACAATTCAAACAAAACATATATTGTGGGAGAAGAGGTTCTGGGGTGTGAAGACTCATATTATGACAAACATCATCCCTACTCACGTCACACCCTAAGCTGAACTGATTGACTGAACTGAATGCTCTGATCATAAAGCAGAGCCTTGCCAGGGGTAGCTATTCCCTGACGACCCTGAACCAAGAAACACTTGGACAGTCCTTAACCTGACCAAGGGGAATGAAAGATTTCTTCTGCTGACGTGATTGCGACATGAAATTGCAAATGTAAACAGCCTGCAATTTACAGTAAGTGCAATTTCACTGCGAGAAGTCGCAAACATTTCGATCATGCGATTAATTAAAAAAAAATGAACAAAACTCCACTGTGCCACCCCTGCATGGTTAGTTTTTGGTGAGGAAAATGGCGAAATTAAAAAATAAAAAAAGAGAAAATATATAAAATTTTGACATTCCAATCTGTTTTTACATCTTTTATTTTTGCATTTAACCGTACAACAAATTTTTTTCAATGCAGAAACACACAAAAGCAGCGAAATCGCGCTAAATTGCACTGAAATTGCAATGAAAATTGAAATTAAATCGCAGGCTGTTTACATTTGCAATTTCATGTCGCAATCACGTCAGCAGAAAAAGTCGCACCTAAAACCGCAGAAAAAAAACGGGCCTATAAGCATATATATTATACATATTATGACAGAACTACACTTGACCACGAAAAGCCAAATCACGTCGAATACGCATATTTAATGCCGTATTTATAAAATTTAGGACGTTTGACAAACGTTGACGGCCATCCACTTGTTAGGTCCCCTTTTCGATTATTGCCCCCCCACTAACGATTTCTTAAAAAAGGCCCTGCTATATACTGTTTTAAATAGAGTACAATATTTGAAATTGAGCTTCCTTCATGTCCTGGCTTTAAATGTCTGAAAAAAATATCCGTCAAAAAAACAGCCACCGCAACTGCATTTAAGTTTTTAAGTGCAATAATAAATGGGCCCGAAAAATCTTATTGGCCTTTGATTCTCATGCACGAATCTGAAAACGCTTCAAAGTGCAGAAGCATGCTCCTCCTAATATTTTTAAGTGACCTGATGACTGTAACGTGTCTCTGACTGTGATGTGTAGAAAGACTCGTCCTGAATACAAACCAAAACAAGACGCCGGCTCAGGCGTTCACTACGGCTGGAAGTGACAAATCGGCGGGCTGGCTACGCTACTGCATAAAGATGTATCAATAGAAACAGCTGATTTTAATCTGAATGGATAGAAAACTCTTAAGAACGTCGATATCTTTTGTCCTTGCTCAAGCTTGTAATTTTCTTGTTTGAATGTAATTGACTAATTGAGGGCTCTATTTTATCATGGAACATATATACGACCACTGCATGTGCTTATAACTCTAGGTCATTATCCAATACCCATCCCCCTATTTAAGTCCTTGAAGCTAGGACACTTTCATGTGAAACTTTGGAAATTGAAAAATGGCTTTTTTTAAATTCGCATGATAGATTTTCGAGATATTTCACTATTTTCACTAACTTTCACTCAGCGTATATTTATCTATTCTCAGCGGTATCTCCACGTATTTAAGTGAGTATCCGATTAACATATATAGATCATTCACTGTGCGACCAAGGACGAGTGCACCCTGTTGGGAAGCGTATGTCCGCCTGCTTTATTGCCCGTTCCTCCACTTCTTCACCTTTTGGCAGTTGGGCATCAGTTTTACCCGCCCTTATCGACCGCAATTCCACATGTCCATTCTTCTTCACTGTGCTCAACTGCGGAGCCTCCCATTCTCACTTGAAGGAGTTGGGGAACCGCTGTGAATGGCGAACATAATCAGCAGAGGAATTCCAGCGTATCGCGGGAAACAAGCAGGATACGTTCCTTTCTTGGGTTATCTATGTTCCTTGAAGGGACAATAAATTTTCTGTTTTCCACCTGTCAAGGTGGCTCTATACCCTTTTCATCATAGGGGCACTGGTATCTAATCTCGCAATGTGCGTGGTTCGTGTACCAAGTCGTGTTTTCGCGCGAAGATTGCGTGTAAAATCATGCAAAAATAAATAAGATTTTTAATGTCAAAAAACCAACTACAAATCTTCCAAGTTTTCATTTTCCTCAAAGAAAAAATCTCGTACTAATTTAACCTTTATATTGAATTGTTAGTTTTTCTATAGGATGTTTTAAGCTGAAATAAGCAATGTTTAATGTTGAAACTCTATTGGTTTTCGGCTTTTAACCCGGCTTTTAACCCGGCTTTCGCATGCCATTTATAATTCCATTTCATGGTTGTTTATTTTCATTTACATAAGTAAATATATTAAAAGGTGTTAGTAACAGCAAAAAAGTTTAGCGAAACAGCATTTCTCGCTTTGTCGAACTGTTTTTTATGTCAACAACAGCATGAAAACAGTAAAAACAGTCAAAAGTTCAAAATATTCATACATGTCATACATATCGTATGTCAAACGATGCAATAAAGCGATGGTTTGAGATAGTTTCGCTGTTTTCTTTGAGTTACCCCATTAGTTAGCAGGAAAATAGTAAAATATTTGTATTTTTTTTCTGGAGATGCGCCTGCAAAATTTGTACGCGCATGTCAATTCATTGATCTGGCACAAGTCGAGAAACGTTGGTCGCGCCGGATGTGGACATAGAAATCCTTAAATATTTCAGAAATGAGTTCGCTAAGGTACCCTGAAAATTTGCATGCAAATAGTAAACTATTCACAGCGGTTCCCTCACTCCTTCAAGTAAGAATGGGAGGTTCGGCAGTCTCGCTGAAGGGAATTACGTGCGATGGAACAGGCCTTACGACTGACCAACATTCCTACCTATATCAGCCATACGTAATACCCATTCTGAAAACCGATCACCTACTCTCAATTCCAATTCTTAATACCCATACTTAAATCATACTCCATTAAGGTATCAATATTAAACGTTAGCCCTGTAAATGATGCTGAACCCAACTGTCATCTCTTTGAATAAATAAAATACCTCATCGCCCTCCAAGAAACATACACGGGTATCTATGCAAGAAAATATACTAGCAAAAACAGCGTAGTTAGGAATCGGGCCAGCATAGGTAAAAATTATACTGCTCGTGTATGGCAGGTAAAAGTTTAAAGGCTCCGGCAAGATTGTTAGTGACGCGTGAATCCAAGTAGGATTTAGAGGGTTACTAAAACTGTCATCGGGAAATCGGCTGATCAGCGAGCTTTATAAACTATACAAGTATCAATCTGCTTCTGTATAAGGCGGCCATGATCAAGGTGCTAACCTGCCTTTTACCAAGGGGAAAATACGCAGGACCAAACTGTTAACCTGCCTTCAAACCAATAGAAAATAATGCAAGGGAAATACGCACAGGATCCTTTTGACTGAAACAGGTAAATCCTGACGGGCTTCTGCCATCCCCTGAGCCGCAATGGATTGCGAATAGAGATCGTTACAGAGATCCGAGATCAATAATGAATAACCAGGTAAACGGGAAACAGATAATTAATTTTTGAAAACACGAACTGCTCAGGGGATGACAGTTTTGCACGCCAGAAATCCTACAGGAGCATTAGACGCCCTTGCAACACTTCGGAAACTATTTCACCAGGTATTGCGAAGGGAAAGAGAGAGAGAGATCCTTATTATTGGGGAAGAACAAAAATTGCATGGTAACTTGCTATTAATCAAACTACAACAAAATATATATGTATAGAAATAAACTGTGCACCTGCCTTTGAGTAAGCTTAAATTAAAGTCCGTCAAATGTTCAATATTAATCTAAACAATGTTTCTAATTAACAATTAGATTATGAGCGCAAGATTTCTATGAGGTGATAGTTGACGACGGCGAAGCCCGAATGAACTATCATCTCATAGAAAGCGAGGGCGAATAATCTAATTGTTTTAGTAGAAACCAGCACTAAGAAAACAGTATTTCAAAACGTTTTTCATAATTTCTTGAAATAAATTCGTTAAAAATCGCGCCGAGGAGATGGCTGTTTCACTACTCGCTATCTATCGACAATTAGATAGCGAGTAGCGTAGCCAATCAAATTACAGCATTTGCAATAGTATAGTAGTATGATTCTACTAATTCCCATTAGTTCTCTAATGCGTTGAAATAATGTCTTTCCCAATGGCTTAGTCAATAAATCTGCTAACATTTCTTCAGTAGGACAATAGTCAAGAATAACTTCCTTATTTGCTACTTTGTCAAGAATAAAATATGTTTGTTCTGGGACGATACTTCGGATTCTTTGATAAGGCAATAGGTCCTTAATTACTCTCTTTGATCATCGTTGGCTTGTTTTGAACCAAACCGATATCTTCGAGTAACGCACGTAGCCAAACTGCTTCTCGACATGCTAAAGATGCAGCCAGTAGCGAAGCCAGCCTGACAATTTGGTCATGCTATGCAAATTTTAAATCATTATCATTATTCATTTCTTTAGAAATTGATTGTTTTCACAGTTTATGAACACGGAAATATTTGCATTGCATGACCAAATTGTCAGGCTGGCTTCGCCACTGGATGCAGCAACGTACTCTGCTTCAGCAGAAGAAAGTGCGACAACACGTTGTTTCTTACTAGCCCAACTCATCATTCCTCCGCACAGTGTAAACAAATAACCTGATTGTGATCTCCGTCCATTTGGATTACTTCCCCAATCTGCAGCATCTACATAACCATTTAACTATATTTCTGTTTCTTTACTTCCATCGAATGTAATTCCGCAATCAATTGTTCCTTTGATGTATCGTAAAATACGTTTAGCCGCTGTGCAGTGTTCGACTCCTGGGTTTGAACAAAATTGATTAACCAATCCTAACGCTTGAGCAAGATCGGGTCTAGTGCCAGTTACTGCATATGTTAATCCACCGATTAACGCTTGACCTACTTTGTTTTCTCGACAGGTTCTCCTTCATCAGGTAGTAATTTAGTACCTTGATCAACTGGCGTTGCAGCTAGTTTGCATTCTTCCATTCCGAACTTATTTAACAGGTTCGTGAGATATTGAGCTTGATGCAGTCTCGTGCGTTTCTTATTTCTATCACGTTCGACTTGAATTCCAAGGCAATAATTAGAAACGCTTTTTCAATGTTTCTTTCTCTTTATGTAGCATTCTCTTACTGTTGCTAGCTGGTATCAAATCATCGACATATAAGGCTATGAGCGTAATGTCATCTCCCTCTCACTTTATGTACAGACAAGGGTCCGAGCTTGATTGTACATAACCAGAGTCCTTTAAGAATTGATCGATTGTGTTATACCAACATATTGACAATGCTTCAGACAATAGATATTCTTGTTTAATTTGCAGACTAACTCTTCCTTTCCTTCTTTCACATATCCTTCTGGTTGAGCCATGTATATTTCTTCTTCCAATTCACCATTCAGGAACGCTGTAGAAACGTCCATTTGGTGTAATTCTAAATCTAACTGGTTAGCAATTGCCAGTAGTGAACGAATTGAAGTATACTTTGCTGCAGGTGAAAAGGTTTCTTCGTAATCTAAACCAGGCTCTTGTGAGAATCCTTTCGTAACCAAACGAGCTTTGTGGCGTTCTACCGATCCATCCGCGTTGTACTTTACTTTAAATACCCATCGACAATCAATAGCTTTACGACCTTCAGGTAGATCTACTAATGTTCACGTATTGTTCTTAATATGAGCCGAGTGTTCATTGTCCAGGGCGTGTTTCCACTGTTCTTCATCTGGACCATTTAAAGCTTCCTTTACGGTTGTAGGCTCTTCAGAACTGAACTCGCCATTAATACATGCAACATTATTTTGCCAAAGAAGATAAATTAATTATCAAGAATTATTACCACTATTTGTCACTAGAGCCCTTTTGAAAGTTGACAATGAACCCAAATTTTTTATGTTAGGTAATAAATCATTCCAAGCTACAGCTCCTCTGTACGAGAATGATTTTTTACAAAAGTTGGTATTTGGCCAAGTTAAATTCAGCCTGCCTAGTTTCATGATTATGAAGTGTACTGGTTTTCGTGAATAAATCAATTAGGTAATCAGGCACCATATTATTATTTACCTGATACATAGTAGTACGTAATTGGTTATTTCTTCTGAGACTTAGATTAGGTAAATCTAATTCTTTAAGTATATCAGCTGACCTAAATTCATACCCACGCTTTGTAATAATACGAGCTGCTCTATTTTGTAAACGTTGCAAGTGGTTTTGAAGGGTAATTCCAAGACAACCCCATACTTACGAGCAGTAGTCAAAGTGTGGTTGAATTAAGGTTTTGTAAACTGTTACTAAAGTCCTTACATCCACCAGATCTCTTAATCGCCTAAGGACGTAAAGACCCTTGTTTACTTTCTTAGTAATTTGATCTGTTTGAGAATGCCAGGTTAAGGTCTCATCTACCATCATACCCAGTGATTTAGTAACGGTTACATATGAGCAAAGAGGCCTTAAATTATAGACTTCGATTTATAAATTTTGTATTTTCGTATTTTTATGGCTATCTGTAAAACAAGGAACGGGAATCAAGGAACGGAACGAAGAAAGAAATTGAGGAACTGTAAAAGTCGGAATCTGTAAAACCCGGAATTGTAAAACAAGGAATCTATAAGACCAGGAATAGTAAAACAAGGAATCTGTAAAACCCGAAATTGTAAAAGCCGGTTACGTTTTTCTCATGTAATCGCGCGCAGTATTTTATTGGGTTTTATCGTAAAGCCGGGCTGAAATTTCACCTTCATGTAATCAGCCCCTTAGTCTTTTATGATGTCTTAGCATCTACGCACCTGACGGTACTCCATTCAATTAGATACCGCATCAACGAAGCATAACCCGAACGGAAATATGCAAGAAAACAGGACACTACATAATTCGTAGCGGCAACAAGCCGATAATGTCATATAGGGAAATATAGTATTCATTCGTGCGCATTTCGCCCCTCCGCAACGAATGCGTATATGTTTTTTAAGTCGTAATCTTGTATCAAAATGGCTAACATAAAGCCGGAAAATCGGAATTATTTTTATTGCCGCAAATGTTTTCTTTACTTATAAATAACATTTTGGAACGCTAGTTACGCTACCGTCTACTTTAAAGATACAAGTACACATACGCACACACATGAGTCTACTTTGATTCTATTACATTCAAACCCAGAAGCAGTGCGAGTACCTATTTCACAAAAATCTTTAAATCTGCAAATCTCTATTGCAGGCATAGAGTTTCCAAATTTCGGGTATTCCAGGCTTGTGAGGTAAGATACAGTAATATATATATTTTATTATATACCAGTATATTTGATTTTGCGCAAATTCCGTGTTTTACAGATTCCTGCTTTTACAGTTCCGAGTTTTACAGATTCCGGCTTTTACAGTTCCGGGTTTTACAGACACCGGCTTTTACAATTCCTTGTTTTACAGATTCCGGCTTTTACCTCGCGCGCCGCTTCGCGGCGCGCTCGATCTCGTCGCTTCGCGACTCGGACTCTAGAGAGACGGACTTGATCCAAGTCTAAGTCCCTCGATTACTTTCCTCGTTCCCTTCCTCGATTCCCCGTTCCTTGTTTTACAGATAGCCGCGGTCGATGATTAGTCCAATAGTCTAGGACCTGTATATGAGTTTGTATGCATTTCATTTAGGACAGATAAACTCAACTGTTTTAGGGTAAAATGACCATGACGGACAACATGGCATATGTGCCAAAACCCGAATTCGGGACGAAATGCCCTAAAATGACCACACCCAGAAACAGCACTGCCGACAAAGCTCTATCTCCTAAACCATCAAAGCGACAGACTTTCTGAAGTGCTTATAGTGTTTAGAATAGTTACTTTTAGGGGTGGTAATAAGAGAGTGAAATGTGTCTAGGTCTAATATTTGACAAGTTATACTTGAACATAACAATAGTTGACTAAAGAATAATCCAACCAAGTTTCGTCAGGTTTTGAAGTAGTGTGGTGTACTCATCATCGATATTGTAGAAGTGATGTTTTGCTCAATTATCGCGCAAGTGCAATGTCTCGCCGCTTCTCTTCTCGATTTATCACACCTTTTCGTCTTCAAATGTATTTAGATTACAGTATCAAAAATACTCGATTGTACAAAGGTTCCAATCAGAAAATTAAACACAGAGCTTCCAAACCGTTTGAGTTTACTACCCCAAACGTTTAATAAACATGAATAACAGAGGGGTGAATATTCTCACGAATAGTTGAAACTATAGTTGGATTTGATAAACTGTTTTGTAATTTCCTGCGTAATATTGTATTTTCTTTTTTCTTAAGCTAAACAGAAGCCAGAAACTTACAAAATCTTTTTGAACCAAAATATATTTCAAAGGTTTCTATGCCTCAAATTATAGTTTCAACTATTAGTGAGAATATTTCACACCTCCCCTGTCATCTAGCCCACCCGGTGTTTTCATGAAGATTGCGCATGATTTTGGTTTGGGGTAGTAAAGTCAAACGGTTTGGAAGCTCTGTGTTTAATTTTTCGTTTGGAACCTTTGTTCAATCGATTATTTTTGGATACTGTAATCTAAACATATTTGAAGACGAAAAAGTGTGATAAATCGAGAAGAGAAGCGGCGAGACATTGCACTGGCGCGATAATTGAGCAAAACATCACTTGTACAATATCGAAGATAAAGTACACTGCACTACTTCAAAACCTGACGAACTTGGTTGGATTATTCTTTAGTTAACTATCGTTATGTTCAAATATAACTTGTGGATCATATGTGCAGACCTCTGTGACAAATATAATGGCAAAATATGGCTGAAATCGTGTTGTGACGGGGGGTAAGTGAAATACTGTATTATATCTCAACAAAACAGTATCAACTCTCATGAAATCTATTCGTATTATATTGAAACAAGTATAGTTTTTCATCCTATGACCAAAAGATTTATGAAATAAGAAAATATAGCCTTTCTAAAGTGTATGAAGTGATGTGATGCATAATTAGCAGTTGACCTGGGATGGTTTATGGTCATTTTCTTGTAAAATATTATAGACCTAGACACATTTCACTCTCTTATGACCACCCTTAAAAGTAACCATTCTAAACACTATAAGCACTTCAGAAAGTCTGTAGCTTTGATGGTTTAGGAGAAGAGCTTTGCCGGCGGTGCTGTTTCTGGGTGTGGTCATTTTCGGGCATTTCATCCCGGATTCGGATTTTGGCACATATGCCATGTTATCCGTCATGGTCATTTCACCCTAAAACAGTTGAGTTTATCTGTCCTAAATGAAATGCATACAAACTCATATACAGGTCCTAGACTATAACAACAAATTCAACTTGACTAGTTCAAACCATACTCGTTAAATATGCTCAGCTGCAGAACTCTTGGTCTTGGAAATCTTCTTGTCGTTGGCAAAAACATCTTTAGTCTTTGGATTTTTGAGCGAGAAGCGAAGGTGTTTCTCCTCGACGGTCGCACAGTGAATGATCTATGTTAATCGGATTCTCACTTAAATACGTGGGATACCGCTGAGAATAATGTAAGAAACTAAAGGTATGTTATTAATCCAGATGTACAGCCTACTCTATTACCCTATTCCCCCGCATATAGGCGCCCCGCAAATATAGGCGCATGCGCTTATATCCGAATATATCCCGTCAACATTTGCGGGTTAATTACATACACGAACAGAATGATTAATTTTTATTATAAATTGTATTTATATATATAATTATAATATAACATTTATAGTACGCGCGTGCTGATTGGTCGAGAAGCGTGTTTCTATAACTGTATAGAAACACGGAAATTTTCCCGCCAAAATTTAAAATCATAAAAAAAAATTTAATGCGAATTATAAAACTTTGAATAATATTTAAAAACAATTTTAATGCTTTTACACATTTTTGACTGTTAATTTTCAAACAGAGTTGTTTTCTTGCAGCGAAATTGACGACCATAGGTCAGCATGCGTACGTAATGAGAATTTGTAAATTAATCGAGTTTAAAAAATGTCTTTTGAGTTATATTACAAAATAAATAGAAAACATTTTTTCCTGTGTTTCTATACACTTATAGAAACACTTGTGGGAGTTTGGGAGAACTCGAAATAACGTGGAAAAACTCGCCCTACGGGCTCGTTTTCCCACTGATTATTTCTCGTTCTCCCAAACTCCCACGCGTGTTTCTATAAGTGTATAGAAACACGGAAAATGTTTTCTATTTAATTAGTGATAAAATTTATTGTTTTTTGCTTAAATATACCAACTTTGCACTTGTTACCGTTTATACGTTGTTAAATTGGAAAGTTTTTAAAAAATATTAAATTTGCATTTACCGTTTATACCATGGTTTATACAAACGTTGTTTTTTCCGCTATTAAAAAGGATTCGCCAATTTTCGTACCCAGACCCCATGCGCGTAGGTTAGGGGACAAAAATAGGGTGCGTCTGTAAGTTAATTTTTATAGGCGCATGCGCCTATAACCCGTCAATTTTTACTCCAAATTTTTCCAAAAATCGCATAAGATCCTCATATAGGCGCTGCGCCTATATGCGGGGGAATAGGGCAAGTGAGATTTGTATACATGCCATTCATATGCAAATCGATATGCAATGATGTCTTTTGTATTCACCGTATTCATCAGCTGTTAAAAAATTTTTGTGTCTGCAGTATATGAAAATACTAGCCGGATAATCTCGTGCTATTTCGCGCTATTTAGGCCATTCATGACTATTGTCGTGATTTACCAACAAAAATCTTAAAAGTTCGTCGGGTAAATTCGATTTATTTGCTATTATTTGTTCGTTCGCATTGGTTTTAGCGAGAAATGTATTTTCATTTTACGACTCATTGAACTCATTAAGTAAACACATGTAAAGTTAACTGAAGACTGAATAATAACAATACGATATTTTATCATTGTATTGCCCTACATAAATACAATTATCCCTTTAAAGTTGAAATATAAGTAGACAGAAACCATATAATGTTTTTCTTTGAATTCCATGCGCACTTTCCCCCCCTCAGACTCAGCTTATCATCAGAAATCATATAAAGGTTTTAATAAGTCACTAAAAAGCCACACTGATATTCTAACTTAAACTGACTTTATCATATTATGCTAATTATTTAACATTTTAACACTGGCAAAAAACATCTATATTGAATGGGTTCTAAGTATCAATTGTTAGGGGCCACTCACTAAAACAGTATTTTGAGGGTACTTTGCAGTAGAATAAAATTGTCACGTTCGTTACCAAACGCTACATTTCGCCGACGAAATGCGAATTTTTCCCCCATGCGGGGGCTAAAGATCCCCGACTAGGGGCTGTAGCTCCTGCCCCCTAGCACTAGCCTGCGTGGCAGGCGTTCTATTGTGGGGGAGGTAGTTTTGTTTAGAGCGCGGGCTTTTTTTTTGAGAGCGCGCGCCAGGTGAGAAGTTAGGGGGGGAGGAGAAAAAGCGAAGGGAGAGGCGAAATACTTCTCACCTGGCGCGCGCTCTCAAAAAAAAAGCGCGCGCTCTAAACAAAACTCCCTCCCCCACAATAGAACGCCTGCCACGCAGGCTACCCTAGCACCACCCCTGCACTGAAATAATGGATATTATATACAATGTACGGTATCATAATACGTCAATTCTTGGTTAGTGATTTCTGAAGTATATGCCATCCTAGTGGTCTGGCTAAAAGGCAATTTGGGTTTACAAATATAGTAAAAATAAAGTTATGTTGTGTCAATTAATAGCAACAAGGGCATCAATTTGCATGTCGTTGTAAATATAGCACAATTGGAGGTACTGGGTATATTTATTGTATCTCAGTATCTCGCAAAGCATACTGCTTTCCCAGATGACTGTATAAATAAGTGCGAATATCTCAATAATAGCACATAATACCAATACTTTATATATTGTGTAGGTAGTCACACGCGACTTGTACTGTTGTAGCACACGGGGGCTCTAGTGTGCTCGAGTGCTGTACATATAGCTTGGTGAAGTCCGTTTACAGGATCGAAAATATATAGACACTTCGTTTGAATATTAAAAGGGAATCAAAGGCGACATGATATACTTGAAACTCGAGTTGAAATTTTTGGCATTCAAAGTGACATTGCGCATTGCGCTTCATAGACAAGTCACAACATAAAATTGAGTTAAGGAGTAAGTAAAGGTTTGTAAAATGTACTTGTTCAAGGTTTATCCTAAGTTATCCTGAGGTTATCCCCTTGATATATTATTGTCTATCCAAATAAAACACAGGTGATCCTCATTGATATATGGTAATATTACTTAGTATCCTAATAAAACACTGCATACACGTTCGTGTTTACACATTTATCCCTATATGCACACCAAAAAATTTCAATTTTGTGACGTCCAAACGACAAAAACAGAAACACCGGCATTTTAAACCTACGGCTTGGCATTCTGCCAGCCGTAGTAATAGGAAATAAAGGGTACATCGCTGAACGTGATATATTTAATTCTACGCCGCGGCCGACGCTGGATCCCCACTGAAAGTTGAAGATCTCCATAAACAGTACCTTGCAGGCAATGGTGATATATAATCGCTTATATACTATACGGCTAGCAATAGACCTTATGCATTATGACGTTTCTTTTTGTGCGTGACCACAACTACCAGAATGCTTTTCCAGTATTTGCTATCTTTTTCTATTAATATCCTCGCGAAGCATTCTGGTAGTTGTAGTCACGCACCGCAAAGAAACATCGTAATGCATATGGTCTATTAGCCGTGTTTATGAAATCCTGAATTTTATAAATACTGCATTAAATATACGTATTCAATGTGATTTGGCTTTGCACGGTCAAGTGTGGTTCTGTCATTATATTTATGCCATGCTTAATATTATTTTATACAATATATGTGTACATGTAAACGAAATGAGCTAACCCACAACGATATAGAGCTAAATTACTATCGCTGATGTCTCTTTGATGTCTCTGCGGTGTATGAATGCAATAATTTGCATGAATTATGCACGGTTCCGGTTTCAAGTTCCAGGTTCCGGTTCCCTGTGCCACTGTATCGTTTTATCGTTGTATCGCTTTTTAGTAGTGGTCGGTTTTAAGGAACTACAGTAAATAATACTAGTAAAGTAACATCAAGTAGATTCAACCTTCCTTGGTTTGATAGATCACACCGAAGGATGAAAAGGAAAAACTTGATACTTAACAGACAATATCCAAGAGAATCCTAAATCTTTCTGGTCATTTATAAAGAAATCTAGAAGTGATGGTGCTGTTGGAACCCCTGATCTTAAAATCGGTGGGAAACTAACTAGCGACCCTACTGCTAAGGTCAATGGGCTAAATCAACAGTTCTGTAATGTTTTTACAAATGAAGACGTATCTTCCTTACCTACCCTTGCAAAGAAAATTCCTAGCTCGGCTAGTCCAATTAGTTCCATCAAGATCTGTCCCCAAGGTGTGGTGAAGCAATTATTACAACTTAAATGTGATAAAGCGCCGGGATCTGACAACATCCCCCCTGGATTCTCAAAGTGCTATCCAATAAGTTAGCCCTATTGTTGACAGATCTGTTTCAGTCCCCCCTTGGAGTCTTCAAAAGTGGGAAAAAAGAGGAATGTGAAAACTACCGACCAATTTCGTTGACTTCTGTAGTATGTAAAGTGTTGGAACATATTGTCCACAGTCACATGATGAAATACCTAGAAACCAACAATATTTTAGTTGATATACAACATGGTTTTCGTCAGAAACGTTCCACTGAAACACAATTACTAACTACTGCTCAAGATATTCTAAATGCTCTAAATGATGGTAAAAGTACGCACTTGGCAATCCTGGACTTCTCTAAGGCGTTCGACAAAGTTCCACACGAGAGATTATTACTGAAACTGAATTCTTACGGCATCGAAGGCTCACTAAACTGCTGGATGAGAGATTTATTAACTAGCCGTTCCCAGACCACCTTGTGTGACGGCGCATCATCAAGTACACAGCCAGTGAGATCAGGAGTTCCACAAGGGACCGTATTATGTCCCTTACTCTTCCTCCTATATGTCAATGACCTTACAGATCAATTGAAATGTCAAGCAAGATTATATGCTGATGATTGCCTTCTTTATATACCTATTTCAAGCTTTCCAGACATGTATAAATTGCAGCAAGACTTATCGACATTGGAAAAATGGCAGCATACTTGGCAGATGGAGTTTAACCCCAAAAAGTGTTTCATAATGTGTATTTCAACTCAGCGTCATCCTCCTCGTATGCAATATACGTTTTGCAATAAGACTCTAAATTACGTCGATACCCACCCTTATCTAGGAGTGACAATGGACAGCAAATTAAGACGGAATCAACACATTCACAACATTGCATCCAAGGCTTCGCAAATCCTAGGTTTGATTAAACGAAATTTTTGGTTCTGTGGCGAAGAGGTTAAAGGCACTCTGTACAAGGCATTGGTCCGACCCAAGTTGGAATATGCATCTTCTGTATGGGACCCACATTACGCGTGTGATATTGACAAATTGGAGAAAGTGCAGAGATCCGCTGCTCGCTTTTGTAAAGGAGACTATATAGACGGACTGCAAGTGTTACTTCCATGATAAAGGACCTTGATGGGGAAACCCTGGCTTACCGTCGACAAGTAAACCGCTTAGCAAATTTGTATAAGATATCACATAATCAAATCGAGATGGATACGGGAAACTTTATTAAATTTGCGTCTGAGCAACGCACCCGTGGAACCCATAACTTCAAATATGTTATAGAACATTCGAACAAGGACTCCCACAAGTTCTCGTTTTTTCCTAGAACAATTAGAGAATGGAACAAGCTTCCAAAAGATTTAGTTAATGCTTGCTCGATACCTATTTTTAAGGCGAAGCTAAGACAATACTTACAGGATTAAACTTTTAAGTTATTTGTAAATTGGTTTTTATCTTTTCAAATTTTTTATTGTTGGAAATTATTCCTAACTTATTATCTTTATATTTTATGTTGGCGTGATAACGGTACATTGACATTGTATATAGTTCTTTGCCGTGTAGATAATGCACAAGGGTGTTGAAAGAGCATAAGAGTAGATTACTCTGCACGTTACTACCCTATGAAGGTTTGCATGGCCAGCATGAGGATAAATAGAATTAGAAAGAAACGCAATTGTCGAGCGTTTTACATGCTTTGTGAGTTTCTCTTTAACATTTGTCATGAAAATAGTCAATTGTGAACGCAGAGTACACATTTTTGAGAATTTATACCCGAATTAGAAATTTCCCAAATAAGTCTGGTTGATGAAACGCTAGCATGTGTCATACGACTTTATTCTGAATTCTGGCGCCACAAAGTCTCGTAACAAACATGAACTGACGGCTGCCTGTCGGGGTCTTTCAGCAATTGCGCATAAAAATCGCAAAGCCAGCAAAATCCCATGGTGCGTAAATACATTATCCTGCCATGCATGGGAACAATATTGAAGGTCAATGTTGCAAGATGTGTTGCACTTTTAACCACGCTTTTTCTCTAAAATTGCCATGGTCGTGACAAGCCGGATAAATAAAATATTTGCTTGCTATTAATAACCCACCTCCTCCCATGCATGTTTGCATATATATAATATGTTGTTAATTGACTATTTTCGTAGGTATTAAATGGCGTAATTTTGCCCTAACCTTTACTGGGCAAAACTGTTTTAGAACATTTTAATTCTATATATAATATGAATTCTATTTTTGAAAGTTAAAAATTAATAAAGCGACTGGGGGGGATTGTTACCACAGCCAGATTATCCCAACAACCTGTTGAATGTTTTGATGTGTGTTTGTTACTAATTTTGCCCAGTAAACAGAGCGCAGGAAATGCGCACTCTTTTGTAATCGCACGAGCGCAGGAAGTGCTGTCTCTTGTAATCGCACGTTCAGAGGGAAGGCATAAACTAAGGCTTTTAAGACTTAAGGAGGTATTAAAATACCTCCCACAGCACTGTTTTAAAGAGAGAAATATCTATATAGGCTAAATTCAGAAATTCTTCAGTTGACAGTTACTGCTTTAAAAGGATGCCGAACACTGTTTACAATTATAATAATATACTCCATAATATATATACATTATTGAAAACTCATAATATTACACTATGTACATTAGGCTGATAGCGACAGTTTTTTTACTTCGGGACATTGGTATTAATTTTGTTCGAACATTGCCATTCGGTGTTATACCTGTAGCTTGAGAATATGTTGCCTAGCCTGAAGGAAATTATGTTTATTCAACTTGAATAAACAAGGAGAATTGGGCCAACATCAATCCAGTTGTGTAAATATTATATTTCGACATTTTTTACTTAAAGCATTTTCGATATAAAGAATATTTATTACCATGCATCGGGCCACTACCCATTTGATTTCAAAGAAAACTGTCCAAAACATAGCCTGCGTGGCAGACGGTCTACCCGTAGCGGAACACCCAAAATATACTGATTGCATGTATACCGTTTAATTCTTTTTATAGTTGTTGTTTTAGGATGAAAGCGACAGAAGTATTGGAAAACCCGTTTGGTTGGATTTCAACTTAATCTTATCAAGAACAGCTCAAACTATATTATTGAAAACGTTACTATCTACATTCTACAAGCATGTACGTAAAAAATGGGCAAGACTACGTAGTTTAATTAATCTACACCGAGCACTTTATCTTGGGTATGTGCAATACTATATTATCGATTCTGGCACGAAAAACTGAGCAGTCTGTCGGTTTTCAGGCGTGATGTCGAACATAAATTAAGTTCTCTATAGATGTCTACTCCATCTTTATTTGTAATGAATTATGCATGTTAATTACGTATTGATTAACAACATTCAATTATCAAAACGCGAGCATGAAAATTGCTGGTATGCTTGTAATTTGGCTTGTTTTACCTTGTCAGATAGGTTATACACAAGATATGAGTAATTTTTCGTGACCATTTGACATAAATAGACTGAGTTCAATTATCAAAAGACACAAATTGTACCTATATTTCAACCTAAATTCATTTTTACTTTCTCAATTGGGATGCTATATATAATTTAGTCTTGCTAAGCGCATTCTTCACTGATATATACAAAACGATATACAAAATACTAACCACATTTACGGCATCATTTGATTTTTGTTCTAGAGACCAAACAATGGAAACGATAACTGCAGCAAAAGATAGCAAGAACATATTGACTCTATGAAATCAACGTCTGCTCACCGTCGCAGCCTAACTGACTATTTGTAATAGATATCATTTCAACAAAGCCAAAGGCTATCTATAAAACAGGAAAATCCCGGAATCCCGGAATCGGGGAATGAGGGAATCCTGGAATCGATTCCACGTTTTATCACTGATGTTTAAAGCAGGGAATCCTAAATAAGTTATCATATAAGACTATAAGTTATATATGTAAATTAAAAGTAGTTCCCGAGCCCCGAAGGGCAGCAAAGCAAATTGTTTTCCATGCGACTGTTGGGGCCACAGAATACGGCCTATATGCATTACGATGTTTCTTTGCGGTGAGTGACCACGACCATACCAGAATGCTTTTCGAGTATTTATTTGCTATATTTTTCTATTAAGATCCTCACGAAGTATTCTGGTAGTTGTAGTCACGCACCGCATAGAAACATCGTAATGCATATGGTCTATTAGCCGTGTTTATGAAATCCTGAATTTTATAAATACTGCATTAAATATACGTATTCAACGTGATTTGGCTTTGCACGGTCAAGTGTGGTTCTGTCAATATATTTATGCTTTCTTAAATTATTTTATACAATATGTGAACGGAATGAGCTAACCCACAACGATATAGAGCCAAATTACTATTGCTGATGTCTCTTTGATGTCTCTGCGGTGTATGAATCATGAATGCAACAATTTGCATGAATTATGCACGGTTCCGGTTTCAAATTCCAGGTTCCGGTTCCCTGTGTCACTGTATCGCTTTTTAGTAGCAGCCTGTTTTAAGGAACTATATAATGCACAGGGGTGTTGAAAGAGCATAAGAGTAGATTACTCTGCACGTTACCACCCTATGAAGGTTTGCATGGCCAGCATGAGCATAAATAGAATTAGAAAGACACGCAATTGTCGAGCGTTTTACATGTTTTCCCGGTTTCTCTTTAACATTTGTTATGGAAATAGTCAATTGTGAACGCAGAGTACACATTTTTGAGAATTTATACCCGAATTAGAAATTTTCCCAAATAAGTCTGGTTGAAACGCTAGCATGTGTCATACGACTTTATTCTGAATTCTGGCGCCACAAAGTCTCGTAACAAACATGAACTGACGGCTGCCTGTCGGGGTCTTTCAGCAAATGCGCATAGAAATCGCAAAGCCTACAATATCCCATGGAGCATATCTCAGCATAAATACATATCCTTCCATGCATGGGTACAATATTGAAGGTCAATGTTGCAAGATTTGTTGGGCTTTTATCCCACTTAGGTAGTATCCGGCCGCTTTTTCCCTAAAATTGCCAAGGTCGTGACAAGCCGGATAAACTATAAGGCTTAATACCTCGCACAACAGTTTTAATGACGGAGAGAGAGAGAGAAATATCTATATAAATTCAGAAATCCTTCAGTTGACAGTTACTGCTTTACAAGGATGCCGAACTCTGTTTACAATTATAATAATTGCTGCGGAGCGAGCGAGCCTGAAGCGAGCGCATGGAATTGTTTAGCGCATGGAATTGTGGTCGTGCGCGCTTGCTATGCGCAGAACACAAATTTTAAACTCGCTCAGTTCCATGTGCTTTTCGATTTTGACGGACGGAGTCTTCGAATTTTTATCGAATTTCTAAAGCTTTTTGAAGTCTATTTTGACCATTCAAGGTAAGATATTTTATCTATTGTTTATATGTTACGTTTACATTTGTTTACTCCTTTTTGGAAAGTTGGCAATCTCAATTTATATATATATGTCATGGAACGCTGAAAGCACACAATCGATCGCAGCTAGATTCAGACTGTGTCTGTTTATATATAAACTATATATTCCGACTTTGCTTGAGCTGTTAGTGCTGTAAAGCATGGAAGTCTTACATGGAGATGTCTTTAAAAGGTTTTTCTATCCATTCGCGTTTGCTTTCTCTTGCTGATTTCCATATTTTGCTGTTTTTTGCATCAAGTGATGTTTCATGTATGCTGCTTGACGCTTGAGACTCGTGTGAACTTGACACAAAGTCACAGATATGCAATTGATCGTCTAAATTGCCTGACTGAATCATTCTGATTTGTGCAAGGTTTGACCTATTAAATAGGCTACCGTAGGCATATAAATATGTTTTTATTCCTATTTTACAATGGATTTATATTTTTGTCTAGTCGCGTTCACATATTATTGTCAGAACAGACAGGGTCTCAGTTCTGCGCGCACTAAGACAAATATTCGAATGGCAATGAGTTGAAATGAGTTGTGCTTTACATGCAGGTGACTCACATATCCAGCGAAGTAAGAACAGAATGATGGAATAACGCTTTCGTTTTATAGCTTTCCAAATGCAAAATTATTTTGCGCACATGTATATATTTTTAACGCTTTTATACACTACAAAAATATGCAAATTTCCTTGCGGGGAAGTGTCAAATTACTCATCGCAGTAAACATGGGTTTCATGTGGGAATTCCATGTGGAGGAACAATACATGGAAAATATTGATATTTTCAAATAGATGTTACAAAATTTGATGTATTTCATGTTTCGTGATATATTTAGCTTGTCTCATCCTGCAAACTATGCTAGGGTATGTATCTACTGACAGCGCGCAAGCCATTGGGTCAATGCCAATAATTACCGTCTACTGAATATGAAAACTTATAATATTACTATGTACATTAAGCTGATAGCGACAGTTTTTCCCTCGGGACAGTGGTATATACGTGTTAATTTTGTTCGAACATTGCCATTGTATAACTATAGCTTGAGAATATGTTGCTGAAGGAAGAGATTCATAATTATAAAATTTCAACTTGAATAAATGACGCAGTGCGCAAAAAATAGTAAAATCTGCCTGCTGATGCATTAATTTACCCTTGCCAGCGACGGGCAGCTTGGGGTGTAATACAAGAGCGGCAAGTTGGGGCTCACTCTTGGGACTCACGAGGGTTGGTTATACCATGTTAAAAGCTTATGTCAGTGCGTAGGAAAATTACAATTACAACCTTGTGTATAACAAGCCGTTACCTCAGTGGGCAATACAATCACTACTCTTAATAATAATTCGTAATGATACTGCGGAAATAAAATATGGTATTGAACGACCCTAATTAGTCATTAGAGCAAAGAAACCCGTGTACTACGCCAATGGGGAACTATATATATAAATATGAATTTTTGGCAAAAACGCCATTCTTGCTCAGTTCTGCTGATCAGTAGTGTGTTAGCTAGCGGGTTTCCTCTGAGCAGCCGTCGTACAGGATCATGCGAGCTCGTAGGTACTAATTCCGCTCGGCTATATACACCCGGTTAATGAAAACAACAATACGAAGTGTTAAGTACGGTAGGGGGCGCATGGCTATGTTGAATCAATGGCTGTTCATCCTACTGAGCTAAAAAGCATGCCGGATTGTCAAGGGTGGAATGAGCGAGATTTTAAAAGCATATATGAGACATTTTACCACAATGTTACCATGCCTACCACTGAGCTATAATTCTTTGGTCAGTAGTTTGCTAATTAGAAATACTTCATGTTTAAACTATGTTTGAGAACTATAGTTGTTTGGCTGGAAAGAGCGACAGGTTGCTGCATGCGCGTATTTCAACTATAATAAATAGATAATATATCCGACATCATAAAATGACTCCCCCCTCTAAAAGAATAGCATGCCTAATTGACCAATGAAAATGTGCACTGAGACACCGGGAAATCATAAGTATACCACTAGTCACCTAGCCTGCGTGGCAGGCGTTCTATTGTGGGGGAGGGAGTTTTGTTTGGAGCGCGCGCTTTTTTTTGAGAGCGTGCGCTAGGTGCGAAGTTAGGGCGCGCTCTCAAAAAAAAGCGCGCGCTCTAAACAAAACTCCCTCCCCCACAATGGAACGCCTGCCACGAAGGCTACTAGTCACCAATTCTGTGCATTATGTTGCCCATTATTTATGTACTACAAGCTCTATATTGATTAATTATTGTTCAGTGATAGTGCAAGTGCACCAATGCTACATTTTTGTTTCTTGTTATGCGCGTTAAAGTTTGAGAAATCGTTCAGCTACCTGTCAGTATGGCACTACGAAATACTTTCTTCGATATTAACCCCAACATCGCAACTTTTTCAGTGTATGATATCCCGTCTCAAAACTAGGGCTGCCAGAATCCCCAAATCTCAGTTCAGTAACAGGCAGTGTGTTCTTGTCTGTCAGGTATCCACTGTCTTCACGCCATGTTTCGTCATTGATGTCACAATTACATTTGTATCCACCTGCACAGCTGTTGGTCATTCCACATGCACATTTTCCACTGTTAACTGCCGCTCCGCCCCAGTAATTCATCTTTAAACCTTGACGTGATACCCACCAACCATAATATTGACCTGCAGATCTGTACCTGAAAAAGCTGTGATGACATTCATATTTTATAAACTGCTCACAATTCTTGGACTGCTTCATAATGGCAACAATCTGCTCTGTGGAAATGTCATATTTAATCTTTCTCTTGTAAGAACCTGCAGGATCATATCCCTTCACAGTTGTTCTTGATTCACTGTCATGTCCAATCACTGTCACATGCCACTGGTTGTTGATGGATGTTTTATTAACAAAGCTGAACAAGAGCTGGTGAATGTAACCTGTCAGTACGGGTGACAATATCTGTAAAACATAAAGATTGTTGTCACGTGACAAACATGATTGGAGCCCGACACGAAGATTAACAAACATCTAGCCTCTGCGAGAATTGCAGTGTTTATTAATCATTTCATTTTACTACCTTGATTTTCTTTTTCCAGATTTTTAATCATATTTCCTTGATTTTGAATTTGGTTTTCTACTTGTTGCTTTAATTTCTGAAGCTAGAATGAAATAAATTCTTCGATAACATTTTATTTACTACGTTTATATATGTTGCCTTGGAAATATTAGATATATAATTACCAACTACATATTTGTGTTCTAATAAACCCCCATATTGAATTTGACTATGAGTTATGTAAGGCTGAAATAGACTTCTTTCCCACCTAAGTTTGGGACGAGTTATAATGCTTTTATAAATCCGCCATTTCGTGTAGACAAATATTTGACTAAGAAGAGATCGGAGTAGGCATTCAATGTCTCGCGTAATAATAACAATGCGCGTAATAATCCAAGACGCAACGACACTTAGGTTCAACTTAATTTCATTTTTTAAAAGAGAAATCAACCTGAAAATCAGTCCCTAGAATTTCGCTCTTGATTATTATTTATTGAAAATAATTCAAGAGTTTTTATTGGCTAAGAGCTGTCGGTGAAATCGTCATATCCGCTCGGTAGCTGCCCAAATTTGGAGTTATGACATCACCGTGGAATATTGAAAACAAATATACCACGTTTGACGTAATTTCGTGGTATATTGAAAAACAATGTAACACGCTATGACGTCACGCTAATTTGTGCGGCTTATGGCAAAAGCGGTAAAATGCAAATGGTTCCTCAAAGGAAAGGTTCGCCGACCTTGGGGAAGGTGAAATTAAAAAATTGCTCGAAGAAAAAGATTATAAATAAATAATAAAACAATTATTGAATTCGGTTCTGGCAGGATATGAGGAATTATTAAGGCCTCGGTTTATGTTATCTGCCTCAGCCTTCGGCTTCGGCCGATAACGCAAACCTCGACCTTAATAATTCCTCATATCCTACTCGACCTCATTCAATAATTGTTTAATGTTGAAGGTTTCAGTTTTGTAGATGGAAATTTTTGAACGAATATTATAGACACATTTTAGACCTAACCAGGAGCAGTTGCGAAAAATGCAACTACTGTATAGGCCCTCTGGCAGGAACCGAACCTGCAGTGCACCGGAATCCCATGCAGGGACGCCGATTCGATTCCGGCCAGAAGGCATATAGTTGCATTTTTGCAACTGCTCCTGGTTAGTTCTATATATGTATATATTTTCCACTTGAAAATTTCCATCTACAAAATGCTTCAAATAATATTTAATGTATATTTTGTGATATTTCTAAAATACAAATATTGCAGAGTACGATTGTCACACTTTAGAATACAAAATGTAAGTACTAAATATGTTTGTTTAGAGGTTTTTATAGCCTTTCAACCATACTTGAGTCGCTTAATTTTTTTAAAAGTGCATTGTGTACGTTTTGTATGCCGTGTTTAGTCCATACATGGCTATACGATAAGGACATATGGCAGTGCTTCCACATTGCAGGAAATTTCCTGATTGCAGGAAATTTTGCTTCGAATAGGAAAAAATCAGGATGAAGGAAATTTCAGGAAATCCGAAAAAAATCAGGAAATCTCAGGAAATTCTTAAAAAAATGTTGATATGTGTATTAGTAATATTTTACTAAGTGATTAGTGAAAAACTACTAGTTTGTATCAGTGGTTTGCATTTTATATGACCAAATTAGCTCAAATTTAAAAGTCTGTAAATCTGTTTGTTGTCACGAGTCTTATGACCATATATGGCCTTTGCGCAACCTGAAATTGGGCTGTTCCAGCCTGTTCGATCAGGCAAAATTGCAAAGCGAGCTGCGAGCATGTGATGATTCACTGATGAATGACTATTTTATCACAGTTAATATATGGTTGTTTTTATGATTTTATCTTTAACTTTTTTAAATTTATGTTGTATTAACATAAATATGAATTATTAAATAACCAATGAAGCGTGTAAGCACACCAGCGGCTGAAAAAGACATCGAAAATTCAAGTGATTCATATGACTCAAACTCAAGCGACGATAATAATAGCCCAAGACAAAGTACACAACAAGGAGCGACTTCGACGAGTAAAGTGAGTAAAACACCTGTAAAGAAGGCGAAAATATATACCCAAAGGTTTCAAAATTCTTGGTTGTCTGAGAATACGTTTAAGGACTGGCTAGAACAGAGAGCTGGAATTCCATACTGTAAACTTTGTGATTGCAAACTGTCCTGTGCAAAGACTGCTCTGAGACGACACGTGGAGAACAAGAAACATCACGAAATAAGCCAAATAAAACGACAAGTCACCGGTCCACTAAACTTGTTGTTGGGATCCAGGGAACGCGCAGCACGAATAGAAATAAAACTTTGCCATTTCATCGTTGAAAAAAACCTTCCTCTGAGCATAGTAGATGACCTATTGCCTGTCCTCAAGGACCTTTTCCCGGGAGATGAAACTCTTCGCCAAGTAACTCTGGGAAAGCAAAAGGCTACTAACATTATACGCCAAGTACTGGGATTTCATTCCATTGAACTTTGCGTCTCAAAGCTAAGAGCCAACAAGTTTTCGTTGATTATAGACGAAACAACTGACCGGTCCACCACATCGCAGCTTGCAATACTGGGAATCTTCTTTGATGAACATAACTTTAGACTTGAAGCAGTAATGATTGACTTGATACCAATACCAAATGGTGCGGCAGCTACTATTTATGAAAGTCTCATAAAGAGTTTGAAAGAGAAAGATATACCCATGAGAAATGTCATAGGCTTCTGCGCTGATACCTGTAATGTCATGTTCGGGATAAATCACTCCAGTGGCCCAAATGCTGGTGCGTGATTATCCCTGGATTGTGGCAGTGAAGTGCTCATCCCATTTAATCCATTTGTGCAGCTCATACGCCACCACGAAGCTTCCGAAGTCTCTTGAAGAGCTTTGCAGGAATATATATTCGCATTTTAGCCTGTCTAGCAAGCGTGTTGGGGCATTTAAGGAGTTTCAGGAGTTTTTTAACCTGGATGAACTGAAAATTCTAAAGCCAGGTATATTAATTAACATTTTTTTTTTTTTTATTTATTTATTTTTATTTATTAGCTTCGCCACAAGGGCAGGGTCACCACAACAGCACATGCCAATTACTGTGGGCCCTATCGAACCTAACCCACCCTGTCAACTTTCCCTGTGGGGGGAAACCGGAGTACCCGGAGAAAACCCACGACTTTCGGCAGAGTGTTGACCTTACTCTTTTCACATGAGCAGAGCACTGGGTTCTAGTCACACTGAGAAACCTTGAAAGTCTCTGTCGTGAGAATCGAACCCCGACCTCACTGCTCAGAAGTGAAAGGCACGCGCTCTAACGCTTGTGCCACCGAGTCCCCTTATATTTATCTGTTGCAACATGTTTTTGTACTTGTCATTTTCTCATTCACTTATTTTACTCTATTCCTTTTACAAACCTAGTTCAGACCAGATGGTTGTCAATGAAGTTATGTGTGAAACGAATCCTGGAACAGTACGGAGCATTGAAGTTGTACTTCACCAATGTTGTTTGTGAAGACCCTACCCACACCAATAAATCAATACTGGAGAGATTGAACAACAGATTCACTGAAGCTTACTTAGAGTTCCTGGACTTTAATTTGGGCAGGTTGGTGTCCTTTAATGTTCTTTTCCAGAGCGAAATGCCACAACTGTATAAGCTTACAGGAGAAGTCGAGAAGCTAATCAAGACAATGTGTTTTGATTTTATGGAGGTAGCTTTTGTGAGGGGCACTGATGCTTTCAATATTGATCCCTCCAGAAGTGATAAGCAGGTTCCTCTAAATAAGGTGTACCTTGGTATCTTAGCAACTGACACCTTGCATACCATTAGAGCTGAACTTGGAAATGAAGATTGTGGTATTTCTGTTGTTTACTCTCAGTGCAGAGATTTTTTGGTAGAAGCAGTGAAACAGATTCAAAGTCGGTTTAGTGACTGCAAAAAACTAGAGGTACTTTCTTGCCTCTCTCCAGATGTTGCATATAATCTGAAGACTCCTTCACTGAGCAATTTGTACAAGGAAATACCAATCCTTGCAGATGTAGCTGATTTACAAAGCGTTGATGAAGAATGGAGAAGTCATTCACTCAACCCGGCCTTGAGTGAGCAACTCGGTGTTGACGAATACTGGCAGGTGATATTCAAGGAGAAAAAAAGTTCAGGTGAGCAGGCAAAGCCAAACTTGGTAAAGATGGTGAAATTGCTCTTGTCTTTGCCATATTCTAATGCAGCAGTCGAGCGAGTATTTAGTCAACTTAAATTGATTAAAACTGATCACAGAGCTAGTCTTAAGCATGAAAGTTTACTAGCTCTGTTAACCACAAAGATGACAATCTTGAAATCAAGCTCGTCAGGACTGGGAGTAACAGTTGTAAAACTGTTAAACTTGATTGCACTAAGGAAATGCTAAGTCTTTACCATGCCATGAAAGCAAGTGCTGATGATGATGATGTTACTATACTACGCAAAGAGTTTATCAAAAAACTGAAAACAGACTAACTCTTATAATTGGACATCTATGTCATATAACCATATTTGTACTTTAATCATTAATAGTATAGATTATCATGGCAGTATAAACTGTGCGGTTATGCCAGTTATGTGAGTCGTAATTAAGCTTGCAAAGTGTAAAATAGTGTAGAATATAGAGCTGCAGAGGTGTTGTGTTACTTTTTTAAAGATGAAATAAAAAATTTGGCATTATGGTTGTCTTAAACTGAAAAGAAATACATTCTAATAGCAAAAAAAACATTAACAAAATATCAGGAATTTTCCAGGAAAAACCAGGTTATTCTCAGGAAATTTCAGGAAATTTTACACGGAGAACAGGAAATTTTGTAATTCCAGTGTGGAAGCACTGACATATGGATCAAATTCTATTAAATTTAAATGAAATTGTGCATATATGAAAGTTCCAATAGTATACCTTAACTTTTCGGGGTTGAAAAGAACTGAATGTGTAACTAATGAATGTATAACTCGTTCAATATGTAAGTTTTACAGCTACAGATTTTGAATCGTAAATTTTGTTTGGAATTCCTTTTATAGATCATAAATACTTGCTTTGAATTTCCAGGCTTACATAAGGAGCATTTGGCCCATGCAAACTCTATTATCTATACCATTAATTATTGTAGTATATTTTGTGACATCCATGCAGACATGCAGGACAATAATGTTTCTTAGTTCATGATTGTCTCGGTTTCCTTTCATCTACCGCTGTCATTATCCAGCTTAGTCACTCTCTGATTTAGTACAAAACTACAAATGATTTAGTACATATTAAGGCTAATATGCATAAATTAACTTATTGTCCCCGGGACAATAAATATCATCCCAGGGACAATAAGTTAATTTATGCACATTAAGAATTGCCTCAAGAAATCAGCAAAAGATAGTAATAACAGACATACGATTTATTTCTTAAGCCCAATCTTGCCAAACACACATACTCCACTCTGTTGAATGTCTCGTGTTCTTCGGAATGCGCTCTTTAACTCTTTTCTGAACTCAACATCGTCTAATATAACAATACCACGTTTTCTTCTCGTTTCAGTCGTTTCACATTCTTTTTCCCCCACGTATTCTCGCCCAGCTCTTCAAATAAACTAGCCGAGATTGAAGGAGCGCGCTTCAAAATTGACCACTTTATGGAAAGTTATTTTCCTAGATGCTTTCCAGACTTCAATATATCCGGATGACATCGGGCACATTCAAAAAGCGGTATGCCAATCACAAGAAATCGTTCAAGAATGCTAGACATTCAAATGAGACGGAACTTTCTAAGTATGTCTGGCAGTTAAAGCATCTAGGAAAAGAATTTTCCATAAAGTGGTCAATTTTGAAGCGCGCTCCTTCAATCTCTGCTGGTATACTGACATATGGCATGCCCAAACAAAATCTTGTGATTCTATAATATTAGTGAATAGAATGCGGAACTATTCAGTAATAGTAATATTCTGGTGGTAAAAGAAACGTCCATGTCCATTGACTGGTCTCGTTAAAATAGGTTCAAACACATTTATCGCTAAAAGCCTTTGTTTCTTCGTTAAAAAATTCTGACACAGGTTGATAAGTTGCTTAATGTTAGTTGAAATGTTGTTTACGACTCCGCACTTCAGTTCAAGTGTGTTAGAGTTTTAATCCTCAAAAGTCAAGAGTTCTGTTTGGAGTTCTTTTCATAACTTCCTCAAATATTTTTGACCAAGTTTAATATAACTTCTTTGTCTCCATAAACGAAGACAGACAGATCTATGCTCACTAAACTAACTATATTTATACTGAATAGCTTTGTGAGTTCTAAACTGGCCTTCTATTGGTCCAGTGTTACCGCAGAAGGATCTCGGACTGATTTAATAGCTCTATCAGTTCTAAGCTGGTTGACTAGAGGTCCAGTAAGAGCCATCCCTTCCAGTGCAACTACAGAAATGAAAACCGTATCTAAACTAACTCTATACTGGATAGCTGTATCAGTTCTAAACTGTTCTCCCTGGAGGTCCTGTAAGGGTCATCCCTTATTGGTCCAGTGTTACTACAGGAGGAAACATAAACTAAATTAACTGAATATATACTGGATAACTCTGTCAGTTCTAAACTTATCCGGTATAAAACTCTTGCAAGGGCCATCTTTTACTGATCCAGTGTTCCTACTGGAGGAAAGCAGAGTTCCTGAAGAAAGCCTCCGTTGTTTGTTAGAGTCAAACTGGAAGCACTCATCTCACATGTGACTGAGGTGAAATTATAATCAGGAAACAACATATTGCAGAAATCGAACCAAGTTGGAAGAGATGAAAGGCCCAAGCATTAACAATTGTGTCACTAAACCCTATAAGACGATCGTGAGGAGACAGATAATGCATATGCATACATTTATCTGATTATAATTTCACCTCACATGTGAGAATAGTACTTCCAGTTTGACTCTACCAAACACTCGGAGACTTTATTCAGGAACTCTGGTTTCCTCCCGTAGGAACACATGATCAATAAAAGATGGTTCTTGCATGTATGTATATTCTTTTTTCAAAGGCTGAATATTTTTCGAAAAATTGAGTATATTATATTCGTGTATTTTTTGAAGTATATTTATTGGATTTTTGTTGGAAGGGACAGTTCCCATGGCAACATATTCCCTTTAAAATGTCACACATATCTCGGCTACGCTTTGTGTTTTACACGTTTCTCTCGAGTTCCAATGGCAATACGATTATTTAAAGTTTCGAAACGAGAAATACGAGAATAGGGAGTAAACATGAATTTAGAATATCGACACTACAGAAGTATATCATTCAATACAATGGCCAACAAAACAATGTTATAATGAGATAAAACATACATATCATCCAACAATTTACATATATATACCTATCGACTATAGACCTAAATCTTTTTACACTTACATGAATTACATTAATACAATACAGTTGATGTCAATACTTGGTTCATAATCTAGTTCTATAAAGTAATTTCATGTCAAATATGAAGAAGACACTTAGACAGTATTTGTTTCGTTTCACCGTATATCACATTTCATTATTTAAAAGGTTCCTGAGCGGCAGAATTATACAATTTTACCTCACACCATTGACTGAATTTATTTTTCTGGTCTTCGCTCAGAGTTTGTGATTTCAGTTTGTATATCCAACCAACTGGCACCACGTACCACCATTCAATCATCCATTCTTTAGTTTCTTTTTCAGGCAACTCAAAGGTAAGAGAGTAGACTGCATATGCTACATCCATTATACCATTTCTCTTCATAGTGAGAAACCGTCCGTGTTGGATTTTTCCCTTGCTCTCGATAGAATGAAACGATTTCAGCATTTCTTCGTTTTCGCCCGCTAATAATCCATCGAGCAGCGACTCTTTAAAATATTCTTTCAAGTCGAATCTCTTCTGTACTCTGGCAACGAATGTTTTAAATTTTTCCTCTGAAATGCCTTTAAGGCTTTTGAAAGAGAAATTTTCGTCGAAGCTTTTGAAGGTTAACTTTTCCATCTCGCTTTGGCATTCCGCCGATACCGTTTTGTTTTCGTTCGAAATGTTGAAACTTGTGCAAAGTCTTTGTAAAACATCAACACCTTTCAGCGCTGCGTTAACGGCATTTTCTACATTCATTTGTCTCGTTTCTGTTCCCGTTTCAGCTGATTTCTGTGTTGTCATCCTTGCTCCCTTCCCTGTTTCATTTTCTGCTTACATATAGTTGCCATTGTTTATATCTTATTCGGTTGAAAGCAATTAATATGCTTACAAAGTTTAAATTTTCAAGTGAATTTGTACCCTATACCTGCTGTTAAATCATTCATAATAAATTAATAATATATGCCACAATTCATCAGCTCATGCATGAATAACCTGTTTCGCTTTCTAAATAGAGCCTAACATAAACATTTGGGAATAACTGTTTTAAAGACAAGCGAATAAATATAGAAGTCGTTTGCATCTATAGTTGGTAGCAAGTATGTGTGCTTTCATAGTAGCTACACTTGGATTGTTGACGAGGACGAAGGCTTACTTTAAAGACTTACCCATCACAAAGTTTTGAGAAAGGTAACAATGTTGTAGCAATATTCGTGCAGAAAAATCCATAAACTCTGTTTAAATTTTTATGAGCCATATAGAAATTTTATGTTTCTCATAGCTGTAAATATGGTGCAGGCACTGTATTGCTTATATATATTTTTTTTAATTTCGATTTTTTATTAATAATTAAACGTTTAGCAATCAAGGATTGAATTACACGTTCTTACATTATACATAGCTACATAATTATATATGTAAAACTTTGTTAAAATTAAGCTATAAGAAGAGTATAAAAATTATTAAAATTTTAATCTAAAACTACGAATATGTTCTAATTGCGTATGGAATGAAACTATTTCTAAAACGCTCAGTTTTGGCTTTAATAGACGGAAGACGGTCATTACGTAAATTATATTGATGTTCATTACTAGATGGTAAAATATTAAAAAGACGATTACTTGGCATGTTTATCCGATTAAAATATTTACGACATAATGTTTCTCTTCGATCCTTTAGTGTCATTATTAATGCAGTAGACTTCCTGTTTTCTGAATATGACAAATTCTTGCATATAATACGGAGGGCTCGCTTTTGAACTGATTCAACCTGTTCACATAAATATTCAGGGATACAAGAATGCCATATAGGGCAAGCATATTCCAAAACTGGCCGAATGTAACAGCAAAACACTTTTACTAAATCCACATCATCAAAACCCGCTCGTTGCAGGATTCTTAGGAAATATAAGCGTTTACTAGCTTTAGAACAGATATCGTGAATGTGATCATTCCATGTTAATTCATCTGAGATGATAATACCCAAAAGTTTTGCCTTATTGACAACTCTAACAGGCTCGTTGTTAATCGTTAACTGATTACCCAAATCGAACTCATAGTCTGAGAATGTAATCCTTAATTCTTTTGTTTTTTTTGCAATTTAATTCCATGTAGTTGTGCTCGACCGACTTGCTGGATTTAGATAAAATTTGGTCCAGTTTAAACCCTGTATTCTGTAAAACGACTTCAAAAATTGAAGAATCATCAACAAATTTTATGATATCATTGGTTGGTTTGAAATCATTAATCATAATCAGGAACAATAATGGCCCATGCTTAGTCCCCTGAGGTACTTCCGCCTTCACACTGATCCAACTAGATGTACATCCCCCCAACTTTTCCAAAATCTCTCAAGAATTTCAATACCTGTAAAGGCAGCGTTTACGGAATTTTGTGTGGTCATCTCTGCTCCCATCATGGCTGCCGAAATTTAAATATTTCAAGCGAATTTATACCCTAGCTTCTGAGAAAGCATTAATAGTAAACGAGTCTATGCCACAATTCTTTATCTATAGGTCATAAACAAATTTTTTTGCTCTTCAAGTAAAGCCTAACATATAAACATTTGGGAATAATTGTTTGAAAGACGAGCGAATAAATATAGTTTGAAGTCTGTATATATATATATATATATATAGATTTTCGCTTACCTCAAAACTTGTCTGCAACAGGCTGTTTCATCTGTAAAAGAATCATCAGGCAGTTTCCTGATGATTCTTTTACAGATGAAACTGCCTGATGATTCTTTTACAGATGAAACAGCCTGTTGCAGACAAGTTTTGAGGTAAGCGAAAATCTATAATTTGCTCTAACTATATGTTGTCGAGCACTCTTGCGTTTCGTAGACTAAACCTACACGTATATATATATATATATACGTGTAGGTTTCGTCTACGAAACGCAAAGAGTGCTCGACAACATATAGTTAGAGTTAAATTATAGATACTAAACACCTCAAAACTTGACTGCAACAGGCTGTTTCATCTGTAAAAGAAACTGCCTGATGATTCTTTACAGATGAAACAGCCTGTTGCAGTCAAGTTTTGAGGTAAGAAAATCTATATATATATATATATATATATAGTCAAATCTGCAGACATGCATGTTTCGCCGTTCAACGGCTCGTCAGTGCAGCTTGTAACGCAGTCTATCTATAGATACGAGTGACTTCGTATTTATACACCATACGCTTGCTCTCACCAAGTGCATGTGGTACAATACTCGGACACATGCGCATCCAGACATGCGTGAAGTGTCTTGGGGCCAGAGTGCTCAAACGACCACAAGGGAAGTAAGCTTTTTGCATTATCGCTTATAGCCACCAATTCACCTCACAGAGTGCTCAACAACACAAGCGAAGGAGCATATATAGTCAAATCTGCAGACATGCATGTTTCGCCGTTCAACGGCTCGTCAGTGCAGCTTGTAACGCAGTCTAGATGCGAGTGACTTCGTATTTATACACCATACGCTTGCTCTCACCAAGTGCATGTGGTACAATACTCGGACACATACATATATTCAGAAGCATATGTAGTTCGCTTTAGTAGTAGCTATATACTTGGATTGTTTAAGAAGACTTACTTTTATAATAAGTATCATTCTCGAGAAAACAAATTAGTCGAAGATTCTCATGCAGGCCAAGGAGCCATAACCGCGCAAAGCCATGAAAAAGTTATGAAAAAGGTAACAATAGTGCAGCAATATATGAAAAAAATCCATAAGGCATGAACTCTGTTCAAATTTTTATTAATATCGCCATATATATATGTAGCAATCGACAATTTTGACTTTGAGGTTTAACAGCCGACGACGTTTTAGTCGACACGAACGTCCGTAAAGTGAACGTAATATTACACTCTATTTTTAGTATATAGTAAATTCAATATTAAAATGCATAGATCTCGAATAGAGAAGGGGAAACAACCAAAAATTAGAGATAGCGAGGGATCGAGATAAAAGAGTGAAAATGAGGGAAATAGTATGGGCGGCAAATCCTGCGGAAATGGGTTTAAATTTGAGATAGCAGGGAGTTCGAGATAAGCAAGTTCGACATAAAGGGGTTCTACGGTATAAAAATTAAGACACCAGCCGAGGTATGCAATCCAACGACGGGTGACAAATACACACCAGGAAGCTTGGGTGTTTTAGAGGATTGATGCAAGAGTTTTTAAATTTTAATAAGTAAACGTTTAGCAATCAAGGATTGAATTACACGTTCTTACATTATACATAGCTACATAATTATATATATAAAACTTTGTTGAAATTAAGCTATAAGAAAAGTATAAAAATTATTAAAATTTTAATCTAAAACTACGAATATGTTCTAATTGCGTATGGAATGAAACTATTTCTAAAACGCTCAGTTTTGGCTTTAATAGACGGAAGACGGTCATTACGTAAATTATATTGATGTTCATTACTAGATGGTAAAATATTAAAAAGACGATTACTTGGCATGTTTATCCGATTAAAATATTTACGACATAATGTTTCTCTTCGATCCTTTAGTGTCATTATTAATGCAGTAGACTTCCTGTTTTCTGAATATGACAAATTCTTGCATATAATACGGAGGGCTCGCTTTTGAACTGATTCAACCTGTTCACATAAATATTCAGGGATACAAGAATGCCATATAGGGCAAGCATATTCCAAAACTGGCCGAATGTAACAGCAAAACACTTTTACTAAATCCACATCATCAAAACCCGCTCGTTGCAGGATTCTTAGGAAATATAAGCGTTTACTAGCTTTAGAACAGATATCGTGAATGTGATCATTCCATGTTAATTCATCTGAGATGATAATACCCAAAAGTTTTGCCTTATTGACAACTCTAACAGGCTCGTTGTTAATCGTTAACTGATTACCCAAATCGAACTCATAGTCTGAGAATGTAATCCTTAATTCTTTTGTTTTTTTTGCAATTTAATTCCATGTAGTTGTGCTCGACCGACTTGCTGGATTTAGATAAAATTTGGTCCAGTTTAAACCCTGTATTCTGTAAAACGACTTCAAAAATTGAAGAATCATCAACAAATTTTATGATATCATTGGTTGGTTTGAAATCATTAATCATAATCAGGAACAATAATGGCCCATGCTTAGTCCCCTGAGGTACTTCCGCCTTCACACTGATCCAACTAGATGTACATCCCCCCAACTTTTCCAAAATCTCTCAAGAATTTCAATACCTGTAAAGGCAGCGTTTACGGAATTTTGTGTGGTCATCTCTGCTCCCATCATGGCTGCCGAAATTTAAATATTTCAAGCGAATTTATACCCTAGCTTCTGAGAAAGCATTAATAGTAAACGAGTCTATGCCACAATTCTTTATCTATAGGTCATAAACAAATTTTTTTGCTCTTCAAGTAAAGCCTAACATATAAACATTTGGGAATAATTGTTTGAAAGACGAGCGAATAAATATAGTTTGAAGTCTGTATATATATATATATATATATAGATTTTCGCTTACCTCAAAACTTGTCTGCAACAGGCTGTTTCATCTGTAAAGAATCATCAGGCAGTTTTTTCCTGCCTGATGATTCTTTTACAGATGAAACTGCCTGATGATTCTTTTACAGATGAAACAGCCTGTTGCAGACAAGTTTTGAGGTGAGCGAAAATCTATAATTTGTCTAACTATATGTTGTCAGAGCACTCTTTTGCGTTTCGTAGACTAAACCTACACGCATATATATATATATATATACGTGTAGGTTTAGGTCTACGAAACGCAAAAGAGTGCTCGACAACATATAGTTAGAGCAAATTATAGATTTTCGCTTACCTCAAAACTTGACTGCAACAGGCTGTTTCATCTGTAAACTGCCTGATGATTCTTTTACAGATGAAACAGCCTGTTGCAGTCAAGTTTTGAGGTAAGCGAAAATCTATATATATATATATATATATAGTCAAATCTGCAGACATGCATGTTTCGCCGTTCAACGGCTCGTCAGTGCAGCTTGTAACGCAGTCTATCTATAGATACGAGTGACTTCGTATTTATACACCATACGCTTGCTCTCACCAAGTGCATGTGGTACAATACTCGGACACATGCGCATCCAGACATGCGTGAAGTGTCTTGGGGCCAGAGTGCTCAAACGACCACAAGGGAAGTAAGCTTTTTGCATTATCGCTTATAGCCACCAATTCACCTCACAGAGTGCTCAACAACACAAGCGAAGGAGCATATATAGTCAAATCTGCAGACATGCATGTTTCGCCGTTCAACGGCTCGTCAGTGCAGCTTGTAACGCAGTCTAGATGCGAGTGACTTCGTATTTATACACCATACGCTTGCTCACCAAGTGCATGTGGTACAATACTCGGACACATACATATATTCAGAAGCATATGTAGTTCGCTTTAGTAGTAGCTATATACTTGGATTGTTTAAGAAGACTTACTTTTATAATAAGTATCATTCTCGAGAAAACAAATTAGTCGAAGATTCTCATGCAGGCCAAGCAAGGAGCCATAACCGCGCAAAGCCATGAAAAAGTTATGAAAAAGGTAACAATAGTGCAGCAATATATGAAAAAAATCCATAAGGCATGAACTCTGTTCAAATTTTTATTAATATCGCCATATATATATGTAGCAATCGACAATTTTGACTTTGAGGTTTAACAGCCGACGACGTTTTAGTCGACACGAACGTCCGTAAAGTGAACGTAATATTACACTCTATTTTTAGTATATAGTAAATTCAATATTAAAATGCATAGATCTCGAATAGAGAAGGGGAAACAACCAAAAATTAGAGATAGCGAGGGATCGAGATAAAAGAGTGAAAATGAGGGAAATAGTATGGGCGGCAAATCCTGCGGAAATGGGTTTAAATTTGAGATAGCAGGGAGTTCGAGATAAGCAAGTTCGACATAAAGGGGTTCTACGGTATAAAAATTAAGACACCAGCCGAGGTATGCAATCCAACGACGGGTGACAAATACACACCAGGAAGCTTGGGTGTTTTAGAGGATTGATGCAAGAGTTTTTAAATTTTAATAAGTAAACGTTTAGCAATCAAGGATTGAATTACACGTTCTTACATTATACATAGCTACATAATTATATATATAAAACTTTGTTGAAATTAAGCTATAAGAAAAGTATAAAAATTATTAAAATTTTAATCTAAAACTACGAATATGTTCTAATTGCGTATGGAATGAAACTATTTCTAAAACGCTCAGTTTTGGCTTTAATAGACGGAAGACGGTCATTACGTAAATTATATTGATGTTCATTACTAGATGGTAAAATATTAAAAAGACGATTACTTGGCATGTTTATCCGATTAAAATATTTACGACATAATGTTTCTCTTCGATCCTTTAGTGTCATTATTAATGCAGTAGACTTCCTGTTTTCTGAATATGACAAATTCTTGCATATAATACGGAGGGCTCGCTTTTGAACTGATTCAACCTGTTCACATAAATATTCAGGGATACAAGAATGCCATATAGGGCAAGCATATTCCAAAACTGGCCGAATGTAACAGCAAAACACTTTTACTAAATCCACATCATCAAAACCCGCTCGTTGCAGGATTCTTAGGAAATATAAGCGTTTACTAGCTTTAGAACAGATATCGTGAATGTGATCATTCCATGTTAATTCATCTGAGATGATAATACCCAAAAGTTTTGCCTTATTGACAACTCTAACAGGCTCGTTGTTAATCGTTAACTGATTACCCAAATCGAACTCATAGTCTGAGAATGTAATCCTTAATTCTTTTGTTTTTTTTGCAATTTAATTCCATGTAGTTGTGCTCGACCGACTTGCTGGATTTAGATAAAATTTGGTCCAGTTTAAACCCTGTATTCTGTAAAACGACTTCAAAAATTGAAGAATCATCAACAAATTTTATGATATCATTGGTTGGTTTGAAATCATTAATCATAATCAGGAACAATAATGGCCCATGCTTAGTCCCCTGAGGTACTTCCGCCTTCACACTGATCCAACTAGATGTACATCCCCCCAACTTTTCCAAAATCTCTCAAGAATTTCAATACCTGTAAAGGCAGCGTTTACGGAATTTTGTGTGGTCATCTCTGCTCCCATCATGGCTGCCGAAATTTAAATATTTCAAGCGAATTTATACCTAGCTTCTGAGAAAGCATTAATAGTAAACGAGTCTATGCCACAATTCTTTATCTATAGGTCATAAACAAATTTTTTGCTCTTCAAGTAAAGCCTAACATATAAACATTTGGGAATAATTGTTTGAAAGACGAGCGAATAAATATAGTTTGAAGTCTGTATATATATATATATATATATAGATTTTCATACCTCAAAACTTGTCTGCAACAGGCTGTTTCATCTGTAAAAGAATCATCAGGCAGTTTCCGATGATTCTTTTTACAGATGAAACTACCTGATGATTCTTTTACAGATGAAACAGACTGTGGCAGACAAGTTTTGAGGTAAGCGAAATCTATAATTTGCTCTAACTATATGTTGTCGAGCACTCTTTTGCGTTTCAGACCTAAACCTACACGTATATATATATATATATACGTGTAGGTTTAGGTCTACGAAACGCAAAGAGTGCTCGACAACATATAGTTAGAGCAAATTATAGATTTTCGCTTACCTCAAAACTTGACTGCAACAGGCTGTTTCATCTGTAAAAGAAACTGCCTGATGATTCTTTTACAGATGAAACAGCCTGTTGCAGTCAAGTTTTGAGGTAAGCGAAAATCTATATATATATATATATATATATATATAGTCAAATCTGCAGACATGCATGTTTCGCCGTTCAACGGCTCGTCAGTGCAGCTTGTAACGCAGTCTATCTATAGATACGAGTGACTTCGTATTTATACACCATACGCTTGCTCTCACCAAGTGCATGTGGTACAATACTCGGACACATGCGCATCCAGACATGCGTGAAGTGTCTTGGGGCCAGAGTGCTCAAACGACCACAAGGGAAGTAAGCTTTTTGCATTATCGCTTATAGCCACCAATTCACCTCACAGAGTGCTCAACAACACAAGCGAAGGAGCATATATAGTCAAATCTGCAGACATGCATGTTTCGCCGTTCAACGGCTCGTCAGTGCAGCTTGTAACGCAGTCTAGATGCGAGTGACTTCGTATTTATACACCATACGCTTGCTCTCACCAAGTGCATGTGGTACAATACTCGGACACATACATATATTCAGAAGCATATGTAGTTCGCTTTAGTAGTAGCTATATACTTGGATTGTTTAAGAAGACTTACTTTTATAATAAGTATCATTCTCGAGAAAACAAATTAGTCGAAGATTCTCATGCAGGCCAAGCAAGGAGCCATAACCGCGCAAAGCCATGAAAAAGTTATGAAAAAGGTAACAATAGTGCAGCAATATATGAAAAAAATCCATAAGGCATGAACTCTGTTCAAATTTTTATTAATATCGCCATATATATATGTAGCAATCGACAATTTTGACTTTGAGGTTTAACAGCCGACGACGTTTTAGTCGACACGAACGTCCGTAAAGTGAACGTAATATTACACTCTATTTTTAGTATATAGTAAATTCAATATTAAAATGCATAGATCTCGAATAGAGAAGGAAACAACCAAAAATTAGAGATAGCGAGGATCGAGATAAAAGAGTGAAAATGAGGGAAATAGTATGGGCGGCAAATCCTGCGGAAATGGGTTTAAATTTGAGATAGCAGGAGTTCGAGATAAGCAAGTTCGACATAAAGGGTTCTACGGTATAAAAATTAAGACACCAGCCGAGGTATGCAATCCGACGACGGGTGACAAATACACACCAGGAAGCTTGGGTGTTTTAGAGGATTGATGCAAGAGTTTTTAAATTTTAATAAGTAAACGTTTAGCAATCAAGGATTGAATTACACGTTCTTACATTATACATAGCTACATAATTATATATATAAAACTTTGTTGAAATTAAGCTATAAGAAAAGTATAAAAATTATTAAAATTTTAATCTAAAACTACGAATATGTTCTAATTGCGTATGGAATGAAACTATTTCTAAAACGCTCAGTTTTGGCTTTAATAGACGGAAGACGGTCATTACGTAAATTATATTGATGTTCATTACTAGATGGTAAAAGATTAAAAAGGCGATTACTTGGCATGTTTATCCGATTAAAATATTTACGACATAATGTTTCTCTTCGATCCTTTATTGTCATTAATGCAGTAGACTTCCTGTTTTCTGAATATGACAAATTCTTGCATATAATACGGAGGGCTCGTTTTTGAACTGATTCAACCTGTTCACATAAATATTCAGGGATACAAGAATGCCATATAGGGCAAGCATATTCCAAAACTGGCCGAATGTAACAGCAAAAAACTTTTACTAAATCCACATCATCAAAACCCGCTCGTTGCAGGATTCTTAGGAAATATAAGCGTTTACTAGCTTTAGAACAGATATCGTGAATGTGATCATTCCATGTTAATTCATCTGAGATGGTAATACCCAAAAGTTTTGCCTTATTGACAACTCTAACAGGCTCGTTGTTAATCGTTAACTGATTACCAAAATCGAACTCATAGTCTGAGAATGTAATCCTTAATTATTTTGTTTTTTTGCCATTTAATTCCATGTAGTTGTGCTCGACCCACTCGCTGGTTTTAGATAAAATTTAGTCCAGTTTAGACCCTGTATTCTGTAAAACGACTTCAAAAATTGAAGAATCATCAACAAATTTTATGATATCATTGGTTGGTTTGAAATCGTTAATCATAATCAGGAACAATAATGGCCCAAGCTTAGTCCCCTGAGGTACTCCCGCCTTCACACTGATCCAACTAGATGTACATCCCCCCAATTTCACACGTTGATGGCGACCAGATAAAAATGCAATAATCCAATTGACCAATACAGGATGAATATTCATATCCCTTAGCTTATTTATAAGTACATTATGGTCAATTTTGTCGAATGCCTTTGAAAAATCTAATAAGCACACTCGAACTAATGATCCAGTTCCATCCAGAGCTTGAAACCAACGGTGAATCATAAGCATTAAGGCGTCGGTGGTACACGAGTTCTTTATAACACCAAATTGATTCGGGTCTATTCTATCTTCAATTGAATCTAACAACCACCTATAAATAAAAGACTCTCCAATCTTGCTCAATACGGGCGTTAATGAAATTGGTCTCAGATCGGTGGCGGCATCCTTAACTGGAGTTGTTTTGGGGGAGGGTATGACGTCAGCTGATTTCCATATTGTTGGTAAATAAGCTTCTTCAATCGATGCATTGAAAATAGAACAGAGCGGAAGACTTAGAATATCTAAAAAGTCCTTCAAAATCCAATTCGGAAAATTGTCTGGACCTGTAGCTTTACGTGGATTAATACGAGATAATTCTAACTTAACATCGTCTACAGTAATTCTGTATTTATCCGGTACTTCAGTGATAGTAGGTTGCACAGATAGTTCCCGCATATTAGTAGTCACCTGAATGAAGCAATCGTTAATATGGTTGGCTAGGTCAACGCCTTCGAACAAACAATCATTATAAAGAATGCTATTCACTTGGCTAGTATTGTTCAATCCAGCAAGGCGTTTTACTTCTTTCCACCACTGTCGAGTATTAGCTGTTCCACATTGCTTGATTTTGTTCTTAAGATAGCGTTGTTTTGTCCTTTTCATCATTTCTCAATGATCGAAACTCTGGCGATTGTGGCCCTAATGACTTCCAAACTTTCTGTCGATCAGCTATAGCTTGTTTAATTTCCGCAGATATCCAAGGTTTATCCAGAGAATAAGTTTTAACAGTCTTGTATGGTAAAGTTTCATCCATAACATCACTCAAGGCACGGTAAAAAAGTTCGTATTTCTGTTGACACGAGAACTGATACAAAACTGAACTAAAGTTCACAGTTTTTAATTTTTCAGAAAACCGTCTGTTGGCATGAACATGTCTGTTGGCACTGCAGGTATCACGTACCAGCGCTTTTGATTTCTTTCCTTTAGGCCTAGTTGTCATGGGAGATAAAAGTACTACGTTGTGATCGGAACTTCCAATTGGGGGTAGAATTTCAGGTTGATTATAGTATTTATGAAGATTAGTTAAGACCAGATCAAGAATATTTTGACCTCGTGTTGGTACTTTAACCAGTTGTCTTAGGTTAAACGAGGAACGCAAATTTCGATAATTAAAATGATTAAAGCGCGATATTAACTATATTTATATATGTATATACTAACTGAGAGGCTGCTCCGTTTGATATTTCCCATCATGACCGAATGGTAATGTTAGTAATCTCTAACTGAAGTTGTTTGTCATATTATGGCAGTTTTTTTGTTGCGGTATAAAGGCAAATATTTTAAAGTATGCGACGTTTAAATGTCCCAAGGCCAAGACAAAGCATTTACACGCTTCCAATTTTACCACGTGCCTGTTCTCTAAAAATGTAGCAAGACACTCTGAGCATAGAAAGTCTGCACTTCCCCCCCTTTTTTGCCGGTTTATTACCCCACCCCACTGATTTATATATTTTATATATGAACAATACGATTTTTATTGTTTATTATATAATTATTATTTTTAAGGTGCCTAAAAGTGAAGGTACATGTGTGATGGAAAGGCTGTCAAAGCGCTATGAGTTATCTGAGAATGTTACATCTCGAATCCTGAGTATTATGTATGATGAAGCTCATATTGGCGCATTCTCTTTTGAAGATGAGAAATATTCTGTTAATGTAGAGATACGAGAGAATGAATTTGATATACAATTATTTCGCAGTGTAAGCATGATAGATATTGACTGACAATTAATAAACTATTCAATTTACAGAATATCAATAATGAGAAACAAGTGGCAACTTCTTGAATTCTGTGCCTAATAAAATTTCAGTCACATTCATTCAATTTTACAATAATAGAGTAATTACTTATAATCGACAATTGTCCAATATTCCTTTACGCGATCGCTATAATCTAAATACTGGGACTGGATAGTGCATCTGATATGTATAAATGAAGCCAGTGCATGGAGGCCAATATTGGTGTGACCAGGCACTTCAAATCTACCATGCATGCTATTGCTGAAAGGTTAATTTAAATTAGGTCCTTACAATTTCTGGTTATTAGTGGGAAAGGAAACTAATGGTCTATAGATGGAAATTGGTTATCTGTATGCATGTGGCCTTTCTTTCCAGGAATATAATATACATTGAATTCAAAAGGACCGGATACTCTTTCCACTCCTACAATCCTGGACATAACTTGTTAATAAAATTCCAAGGTGCATCTGTCAGAGTATAAATTGTACTATAATTTCTGTATTTGACCTTGGATATCCCCCCCCCCCCTTCCCCCTAGACAATGTTGTTATGTTGCGGCTTAAGGTGGTCTTGGACACTGCAATTTGAAAAAACAGTCATTTTATACATTATTAACCCTTGCTATTTCGTTTCCTGGTGTTATTTTTTAATTTTCTAAGCGGAAAATGGGTAAATATTAGAAAATAGCTGCATAATTTTTATCGCAAAACGTTATATTCCAAACTTTAAACTCGATTTTCCCGTGACAGGTTAAACTGTACTCGGGACGCTCTACAGCATTCAATATTTGTCCTAATGACATGAAATTTTCAGGATATGATCAGTGCAACTGACTCTATAATGCAAACCTCTAAAATTGTATATATCGAAAATAAATATTTTGAAAATTCTGATTTTAAATTTGGATTTTGGCTCAGTCACAGTTAAATATTTTTTTACTACCAATGTTGCTATTTTTTAAATATTTTTTGAGGTTCATAGTTTGGATACATATGTTGACCTCACTTTTAACCTATTTTTTTCTTCTAAATGACTTTATTTTTCTTTCAATCATGTCCCAAGCAAGTGCTATTTATCGCTCCCTTGGGGGTCATTTCTTGGTTACCATGGTAACAGCACATGTAGAAGTGTGTGTTTTGGTATCAGTAATGGATATTCTATCATATCCAACCAAAATCTCTTTCAAAATAGTGATATTAAAAATTTTGATTTCTAGTGTCTAAGACCACCTTAAGTCTGGGGATAATAATAGCAACATTGGTTGGGGGAGAGGGGGGCGAAAGCCTAATGAAGTTAGTCGAATGTGTGTTCCGGAAAATTTAAGCAATTTTATCAACTGTTATGTCCACGATTGTCTGTGATACATTGCAGTTTTCGAAGTGACACGCAATCAGTTACCGATAATCGTAAAGGCCCATTTTACACATTTGTTTAAGGACAGACCACTATAGCTTTCAAATGATGCTAACCTTTAAGTTTTTTGAACTATTTTTAATGTTTAAGCAAAGGCAATGCTGATAAAGACTATATATGTGAATTTGACAAAATATTGCTCACGAGCGTCTTTAGTGCAAGTACATGCGTATGCAGTACATAAACCTAAAGGTTAAAAATACTTTGTAAGAAATGTATCAGGAGAATTTAATATCTGTGTTTTGCCGTTAATTGGGATGCTTTGTAAATATAAAGTGGACATAAATCGCATTTTGGGGCGAATAAGACCTACTGGTATCCAGTGGCGCCGAACGGTTAACCACAGTTAACTCACAATTAACCATAAGCAATAATGAGAAATTTGGACTTTGTGGCGATAAATGTGCCTGCATTTTAGCATATTGTGCTGTTTCTAAACATAGTGTTAACCATCGAAAAGAATCAAGTGTTCACAACAATGAATTGTTCAAAACTACGACGGTTAACCACGGTTAACCACTGTAATTTGAATATACTAAAGACTCAATTATATATATACAAAATAGTGGTTAACCTATAAGTTATTCGAATTGATAATGCACTAGTACATAGCAAGTTCTGTTTTATATCCTATAAATGCTTTTAAACTCTCGTTATATGCTTATTATAAACACTGTATATAACGGTATAAACTAAGACATGGTGATTTCGACCAAGATTTAACAGGCCTATGATGCAAATTACTTCAGTTTCCCGTCAGCAATGTCGGTAAAAATGCCTAAAATTGACTTTAAATTAGAGTGGCTTACACTACAAGATGATAATTGCCAAATAAGGACAGATCATACATTCTATGTACGATATTGGCAATAGTTACCCTGCACGCTCATTACCTTGACAGTATAGAATTGTTACGCGCGCTATTAATTGCAACAGTCAATTTCGCGTATTATATGTTTATGCAACACTTAAGAAATAAATAATCGCACAATCCCTTTTAAATCTTTAAAACACGGTCTGTTTTATAACAATCTAATGCGTAGCAGAGTATAATTCAGACGTTAAATCGTCAATATAACCCAACATATTCTCGCTATTTCAAGGTCCGTTCTCAGACAATCCTGGACATAACTTGTTAATAAAATTCCAAGGTGCATCTGTCAGAGTATAAATTGTACTATAATTTCTGTATTTGAACTTGGATATCCCCCCCTTCCCCCTAGACAATGTTGTTATGTTGCGTTTTAAGTCTGCGGATAATAATAGCAACATTGGTTGGAGGAGAGGGGGGCGAAAGCCTAATGAAGTTAGTCGAATGTGTGTTCCGGAAAATTTAAGCAATTTTATCAACTGTTATGTCCACGATTGTAGCTATAACCGAGCTAAAACCACGGAAAACATTACATTGCATGTTTATCAAATGAATTTATCGCCATATAAACCATGCATGCATGCATGTATATATGACCGTAATTAATAAAGATAATTAGGAAACTCGTCAAACAAAAAATATGCCAACATTTAAATGCGATTTATGTTGAACGGTGCCTGATCGTGCACAAATTAAATTTTGTCTTATATCTATTAGTGCTTCAGAAACACGGTTTGGAAATTATGCCCAAACGTTACTATTGCATGGTTGATTCATAAAAGTACAATATATTCACTATAAACGCGGGTGCACAAATTCAAATAAAAAAGATAGAACAAAAACAAAAGCCCTCCTAACCATTTCATCTCTATTAGCTGTGATCTAACTTTTTTGGTATGCCATACTTTATATTTCATTTAAAAACTAGAAATACATGCATGCAGAACCCCTCGCCCATTTGAACCAAACAATTTACTCCCCAAAAGTTATTGTAACATGAAGTACTGAGTCGACGAATGTAACCATGGTAACACGCAACATTGTATATTTTTTATATTTTAATTTGTACAAAACATTGTTTTGTTTTTAACTATAAAATTATCAATTGCCAACTATATAAAGTGGGTATATGCTATTATGTACTCTTTTAGCTTTGATTTACTGTAACATTCAACCTTAGACGTTCACAAAACGTTTCGAAATTTTCAAAAAACTTCAACTGCTTTTCGAGGAGTATTTTTATACTTCGCACTTGCTTTTGCAATGAAGTTTTTGAGATTTAATGTTTTTTTATTTTTCTATAACATATTTGAATCGATACTAAAATACTCTTAACGATCAATCAATGTTGTATTGACCACGCAGAATGATCTAAAATCTACACATTTTCAAATTCACAAACTATACTGCATGCTATGTTAAAAAATCGGCAAAGCAAACATACAAAATAGACACTTGCCTGTTTAAAACGCTCCTTTTTCGGTCTTTCGACTGTTTTTCCTCTTGTTAATTTGTCCTCTAAGTAATTTTCATTTATCTTGTTTACTTACATAGAGACTTACTTATAAAATGAGTGCAAAACTATTTTTGAAAAAAGTTTGCAAAATGGTCTGTGATGGAAGCTTCTCTCGGCTTGAACTTGCGCATGCGCATAACTTACAAAACCGTCCCGTCCATGACAAAAAAAAATGGCGGACGACTTTGCATTCCACAATGTTTTCACATACCCGGGTGTAAATCTCCGAGCGGAATTAGTACCCTCGCACGGCGCTTCGCGCCGGCTCGGGGATAACATCATGCAGTCTGCTGTAACTATATAATTAGGCTGTTGAATGTTGTTGTAAATGATGTAATACCCGAATACCATTATTCGTTAATGAAAAAAAGTTAATATTCAATATATAATTATGTATAGTATCAATATTTTTCCACCTCTGAAAGGCACTTTTTTCACTTAAATTTCTCATGCCATCGTCAATGCGAATGACAATTTTTCAGCAAAACATGTTTACTGCATTATGGCTACACCTAAATCCCTATATATGACTTTCGGGATTTTACGCACATGCACATATCGCGCACACGCGGATACGCGTTTATTCACTTTCAGAACGAAATTCTGTATTGAAAATTTACTTCGTTTCAGTTGAATTTCTGCTGCGCAATAAACCGCAATTAATTATTAAACTAATTATATTTACGTAGTTTTACTTTCACTTTTGGTGCATTATTTGGTTCAGTGCTTAATATTGTGTAATTTCATATATTATTCTCTCAAACTCTGTATCTAAGCTGTTTTTGTTTCATATACCTGATACATTTTACCTGCAGGGCTGCATGTAAAATGCTGGTTGCATGGGTATATCGTTATCCAGTTTGCAATTAAGTACTATAGACCTATTGCATTGTAAAATTTTTAGTTTTATTTTCTATTATGTGCAGTGAGTGGGTGGGTATAATAAAATAGGCTGTGGCAATCAGAGAATATTTTGTCAAAAGGTTAGTAGTGCATGCCTGACCTAGGCACATATACTGACATAGTCTTAATAAGCCTACACAACTGTGTGGTATATATACTGTAGGTTTATTTCTTTAATACGTATGTTTATAGTCTTTCTATTATTGTATGCTCTTTGATTTTCAGTGCTTCCAGGGAAGAGTATGTTAATTTGTAATAGAAAATATACCGTGACATTTCCATGCATGTGTAAAAAAATGAGTGAACCGCGGAAAACATTACATTGCATATTTATTAAATTAATTCGTACTCTCACTTTCTTGATATACCTGCACACTTTAATACAACATTTGAAAAATAACTTCACTATCTTTGATCTCCTGTAATTAGTTAGGATTTAATTATCTTTGATTTCCTGTAATTATGAGCCGTTCTACGCCAGACCACGGCGGTATATACTAAGGATATTTCGACAAAATTCTACCTGAAAATACTTCAAATCACCTCTATTTTGGTAGTAAATTATAGTTAATCTTCTCGTTGTTCTTTGGATATAACTTTTGGGCTGTGAATTTGCAGTTACATTGATATATTTTTATTTGTGTTATCTTACGTGCCACAGTTAATAGTGTGTCTACAGTACAACTACAACTTATCAACTTTGCCTTTGGTATACTTCGGATATCTTGACTTATGCTTGCTGGACTTGTTTGAAAACTTCTATGCGAACTGTGAATTGTGTTCCCCATACTGTGTCAAGTTTTTTATCTATTTGGATGAACAGAATTTTATAAATAATCGTGTTGGCGTTATTTTGACCGTTGGAAATTTTTAAATAATTCGCGGCGTCTGTCTTGAGTTACCCTGGCAACAACTTTATACGTGTTGATCTGATTGTCATTTGTTATATTCTATAATTCATCGACATATTCAAGTCGTTGGTACTTTGCGGTTCATTTTGACATCTTATTTATCCAGTTACACTCAACATCAAGTCATCTGTGATACCTTTTGTGTTGTAGCGTGGTGTAACTTAATACTTTTTTCATATTAGTATTAATACGAACTCATCACGTTTAAGGGAATTCCCCAGTGTGTCAACATGGCAATAATATGTATCTTATCCCGACCAACCTCAGTCAAATTATATTCTTGTCAGAACTAATACGAACTGAATTTAAAACCTCGCCTTTAACCTCGCCGAACGGCTGAAGCATGTTTAGTTCAACAGCTGGTTGGTTTTTGTTTCTCGCCGTAAATATCTGGTTACTATCAATATCTATAACTGTACTACCTTCACTCGACACCACTTCAACGCCTGGGAATTTTATTATCTCATCAGATCTAATATCCATACCTGATAGACTAAGTTTTATATGGACATCAACGCGCGATATTGTCTTAACGAAATGCAAATTGTCTTCTTACTATCGTTATGGGCTGCAGTTTAAAATCAAAAACAATAATATACACCTACTCATGTGTATCTTATTGTCTGGAGACGTTGCCATTAATCCGGGATCCACCAATAATCGACTATTTCGGTGTGTTTCTTTCAATGCACAGAGTATTCGAAGTACAACCAAGTTACCTGATGGAACTTTAACCAACAACTTGAAGTCTTTCCAAGACTTGGTCTATACTGAGAAACTTGATTTGATACTGGTAACGGAGACATGGTTAACTGACAATTTCATGAATAGTGAAATATTACCGAATGGTTACCATGTCATAAGAAAAGACCGGGCTGCTGACAAACGCGGCGGTGGAGTTCTCATAGCGTTACGTGAAGATATCGTGTATAACAGATTGATTGCAAATAAAAATTGCCCAAACTGGTCAGATCGTTTAGAGATAATTGCACTCGAAGTGGAACTGACAAACACTAAAAAATCTCTTGTGTGCGTCTGTTACCGACCACCTAGTTGCGACCTAGACGAATGGCTCCTGTTGTTCGCGGCATTTCTACAAGAAACTTCACACTATGACAAAGTCCTTATCGCTGGAGATTTCAATTTCCCAGATTTAACTTGGAACTCTAATCTTGTACCTAGTATTTCGGAAGGAAGTACTTCGGTTGGATCTTCTAAATTCAGAGAACTCACCTTTGACTTTTTCTTACATCAAGTAAATATGTACCCAACCAGAATAAACAATATTCTAGACCTTGTCCTAACAACCACTCCAGAAAATATTGTCAATCTGTCGTGTGTTTCAGCCAAATCAATAGACCTCTCTAGTGACCACCGTCTAACGTTCTTTGACTTTCAACTTCACATCAAATTAACAGGATTTGACAAAAGAACTGTTTTTAACTTTCGCCTTGCTGATTGGTCAGGCCTACGAGATGCCCTTGATCACTGCAATTTATCTCTAAACGAGTCTTCAGATCTTAACACCGATTGGGAACGATGGAAGGACCTCTTCCTTGGCGTTGCTGCCAAATATATTCCACTGAAAACATTCAAACGGCGTAATACTCCCCCGTGGATTGACGGTGAAGTGAGACATCTTCTCTTAAAAAAAGACTCGTGCAGGAAAAAGGTCAAACATACGTCATCTCCTAGTCTCTGGGAAAAGTTTCGCGAGCTCAGACGATCTGCAAAATCATTAGTCAGAGCTAAGCGAAAACAGTACTTTCAAACACTTCCATCTTTATTAAAATCGAACAGTAAAAAGTTCTGGTCAGTCTTCAAGTCTACATCCAAACACTCAAACATTCCCAGTAAAATGTCATGGACTAAAAAGGACTCGACTTCATCAACAGCCGAAAATCCAGTTGACATTGCTAACCTGTTAAACCGGTACTTCTTCTCTGTATTTACACCCTCCGATCCTAGTAATGACCAATCTTTTACCGTTGCTACTCTAGACGATTCGATTTCCCTGACTACCATCTCAGACCTTACTCTAACTAATGAAGAAGTCTGCCTCGTGCTTAGAGCTCTTGACGAAGACAAAGCTACTGGTCCTGATAAAATCCCAGCGTCGTTGCTTAAAAACTGCGCAGCCAACATCAGTCCATCTTTATGTGAACTCTTCAACAAGAGCTTGACTTCTTGTAAACTGCCTTCGGAGTGGAAACTATCCAACATCAGTCCAATTCCGAAAAAAAGTAATCCTTACCATGAAGTCACTAACTACAGACCAATATCGCTCTTATCTTTAATCTCGAAAGTCTTTGAACGTTGCATCTACAATAAACTTATAGACCACGTCTCAGACCAACTTTATGAACTACAACATGGTTTCCTGAGAGGTAAATCAACTACCTCTCAGTTGTTGCATGTTCTCCACGAGATCCACAGCGTACTTGAGAAGAAAGGCCAAGTTGACACCATTTACCTCGACTTTGCAAAAGCCTTTGACAAAGTTAGTCATGACCTCCTGCTGGTGAAGCTCCACAACTTTGGTATTAGAGGAAATCTTCTTTGTTGGTTCAAGGATTATCTTTCTGGGCGATTCCAGAGGGTCACTGTACTTGGTGTGACATCTCAACCTCTTCCAGTACTTTCTGGAGTTCCTCAGGGGTCAATTCTTGGACCACTTCTCTTTCTTATCTTTGTTAATGATCTTCCTGAGTCTGTCTCGCAAGATACTACCGTAGCAATGTTTGCTGATGACACCAAATGCCACCGACCTATTCAAACTGTCGAAGATAATGAAATTATGCAATCGGATCTGAATAGCATTGCCAATTGGTGTAATGACTGGAGAATGGACATCAATCAAACCAAGTGTGGAGTATTGCATACTACAAGAAGTCATCAACCGATCATGACATAGTACACACTATCCGGTACTCCAGTCAAACAATCCGTCAGCCAGAAAGATCTTGGCATGACTATCACCAGTGATCTCAAATGGAACAGGCAGGTGCAGGAGATTTCGGCAAAAGCTAACAAGATGCTAGGTTTTGTGAAGCGAACGGCATTCGACATTCGTAACCAAAGAATTCGCAAGGTACTCTATCTGACCATGGTTCGAAGTCAGCTGGCTTACGGTAGTCAAGTATGGGCACCACAGTCGGTCAAAAACATCTTGATCATCGAACGTATACAACGACGTGCTACAAAATTTATATTATCATTGCCGCACAAAACAGATATATCGTACAAAGTTAGATTGCAGACCATCAGTATTATTCCTATATGTTACTGGCACGAGTACTTAGATATGGTGTATCTTTTTAAGTGCATCATAAATAACTCCGACAGTAACATATCCATCAAGGTCCCGGTACGAGAAACAAGAAATGTTAATGCGACCAATGGTACCACACTAAATGTAGCGAAGTGCCGAACTGTTAGTTTCAAAAACAGCTATTATATCAGAGCTGCCAACGTATGGAACTCGCTTCCTTGCACCATTAGAGACACCACCAAATCTCTTATTTCATTCAAAGAGTCTCTAATGAAACTCTACATTGAATATACTAATGTGACCTACAATCCTGAAGATCCGAGGACATTTAAGTCTGTATGTGTGAAATGTCACACAACTCGTTCGTTAACTAGCTTGTCAACGAAACCATGTTGCTAACTTTACGATAGTGCATGATCAATTAGCGGGTTGTCTCGTTCGTTAACGTTTTTTGTCCAGTGTTATTCTTTGTCTGTTTGTTTACTTGTTTGTTAACTCCCCGCTAATTTCCATTGTTTCATTTGTCGTCTGTTTGTTTGTCAGTTTGTTGACTAGTTTGTCCTAATGTTTGTCTCACTTCTCAATGTTTATTGTACAATTATTTCAACTGTTTTGGAACCCCGTTATTGGAGAACTTCTTCTCTGTGTGGTAATTCCAGCCATCCTGTTTAAGTGCATTTTTTAAAAGTTCTATATGTATATCTTTATTTCTCAATGGCAAAACTTGTAAAAAAAAAAGAAAAAAAAAAAAGGATGTTGACTGTTGTTGTCAATGAAAAAATAATACCAGATATAGTTATTCGTTAACGAGAAAGATACCAATAGTATATCAATATTTTTCCACATCTGAAAGTCACTAAATTATTAAATCTCACCTGTCGTCATCAATGGGATAATACAATTTGTCAGCAAAACATGTTTACTGGCTACACCTAACTTTAGAGATTTGTATACGCACACATGTCATGTTTCAAGTCACTGCTGTTTATAACGAAATTCTATATATAAAACGTTTGTATCGGCAATGAAATTTTGAAAATTAATGATTTTGTTTATTTAAGTTAATGATATATACGCGCATTTTTAGTTTCACTTTGGATGAAGACATAATGTGGCTGCTATAAATAGAGTAATATTATACGGTCAAACTAGATATTCGGCGGTTGATTGTTGTTTAAAACTACCTGAAAATATAAGAACTTTGACGTTTCGAGCGAAGGCCCTTCGTCTGGAAGTTAGTAGAGACTACTAACTTCCAGACGAAGGGTCTTTGCAGTCGAAACATCGAAGTTCTTGTTGTATTTTTCAGGTAGTTTTGCACAACAGTCAACCGCCGAATATTTGCTCAACTCTACCCACATTGGCACCGCACTTTCGGTCAAACTAGATAACTAGATTATTCGTTAACAAAAAACATACCAATAGTATATCAATATTTTTCCACTTCTGAAAGTCACTAAATTATTAAATTTCACCTACCATCATCAATGCGAAAATAGGCTACTATTTGTCAGCAAGACATGTTACTGACCACACCTAAGTTTAGAGATTTTACACGCACACATGTCATGTTTCAAGACACTTATAAAACGTTTGTATCGGCAATGAAAATTTGAAAATTGACTTTGTTTCTGCTGAATTTTTGCTGCGCAATAGAACGCAATTAATTATTTAAGTTAATGATATACGCGCGTTTTTACTTTCACTTTTGGTGAATATTAAGACATAATGTGGCTGCTGCTATAAATATAGAGTAATATTATACGATCAAACTATATATATATCATGATTACAGTCAGTGGCGTAGCTAGCGGAAAATTATTGGTCATGCTATAGACTACGTTACGGCCCAGATCACGAGGCGCCACCATTAGACCCTCTAGAACGTCTGAAATGACCATTTCAGAGGCTGGTCATTTGATATTTTTACAACCAGTTTGGTCAATTTCGAGTCTCTGAAACGGTACTTCATGCTTTCTGCGCGATGGAACTAATGACATTTCATTATAATTCCGCGTAAAGTCCTTAAAGAACAGGAAAACAAGCTAGGAAACACAGTTGCAAATACATCATTTTTATTTCAACATGAGTAGGATAATTAAGTACAGTATATTACAAACAATGAAACAACTTAAACAAACAGGTTTTTATAACTTATAAACTCGCAGGCTCAGAGTCAGATTGAGTGCAAAAAAATATCAAAAAGTTGAGATGCTGCACTGGACAATCATCATTGCCAACGAGAAAAAAAAATAAAGAGAGCTTCCCATAAGCAAAAGACAAATAAGACATGGCATACTATTACGTTAACATTGAATTTAATAGACAATTTGCATTATAGACTAATTTTCTATATCTAAGCAAAAAAAGTATATTGCCGGAAAGAACATACTAAAATTAGTAAAATTGCAAAGTTTGGTTGCGAAATGTTGTAAAATGCGGAAAATATAGCCTTACAAAGTTTGCATACTTTTGTATTACGTGCGGAAATTCCTACCATATTTGAGCCGAAATGTGAGGAATTTCCGCACGTAATACAAAAGTATATAAAATTTGAAAAGCTGCTCTGATTCTAACCAAAGCTGCTCCACCCATAACTAATGGACTGGCTTGTAGTCCGTCCAAATACCAAAATTCCCAGAAAATTTGAAAAGCAACACAAGCGCCAAGATAAAATGTCGTCATAAACATGAAAATATAGTGACCATCAAAAACAACCTTCTTCACTTCCGTCCAGTCAATGGTGCGATCTGTTTCGTATTTAAATTCAAAGAATGGAATGGACAGCATCGATAGCGCAAGGAAAATAGTTGCCACAAGAAAACTTGTATAGAACCCATATCCTTCTTTACCACATATTTCCGCATTTTACAACATTTCGCAACCAAACTTTGCAATTTTACTAATTTTCGTATATTCTTTGTAGTTGCAATTGTTGTGATTGATTCCCTTCTCCAGTATCTCCAGTAGTTGCTTGTAAATTTGGCATTGGCCGCTGCTTCACAATTATATTTTGCTCGCCAGATTGCCGAACAGAGAAAGGTTTCTTCAACAAATCGATTATAATAGCGAGCTTAAGATCTACGACGACGCGGCAGTCGACAACGCCATATAAATATGTGAATATAAAGAGACCGCAGTTGAACAACGTTCTTGTTTTAGCTCACAGCTTTTTAATCATGACTTTTAAAACGTTTCAACTGCAGTTATCGACTACAATGCAGGCTGTAAAAACAAACGCGAAATGCAGCTATTCATCCTTCTGACTTGCCGTCGTCCTGAGGACGTCGTCCTTGACAAACTGAACGAACATTCGCTGTACAGGGTGTCCCAAATTTAGAAATTAGAAATTATCTCATTGTTCTTAAACCGCTCTTAAACGCGCGTGATTACACACCTGGGAATTTAATGAAATTGTATTTACATTCAAGCATTTTAAAACGTTTTCGCTTCGTCCAAATATTTTAACGCTCGAGTCAAGCAAAACGATTACACTAATAAACGGTTTGCTTTTTATTTTACACGTAACAACAATTGATTAAATTAATGTTTAAGCTGTGCGCCGCGCCCTTCAACATGTCCCCCACTTCTTTCGAGATAAAGAATGATTCGCCTGTGCATTCCGCGCATCACATTTCGAATCATTTCAGGTTGCTGCCGTAAAGCGTTGAATTCCTCGATTATTGCACTGCGGTTACATTCGGTATTAGGGTAAATTGTGTTACAACAAATACTTGTTGCTCTGTAGTCAATTGAACCATTATTGTTACTCCAACTGGTCGTATGACTTACATGTAATTTGATTTTTATGGTAATAGAAGTTATTTTAAATTCCAGAAGCAGAAGTTTATGCACTTGTGGGTTTAGCATAGTGCTCAGGCATTCAAGTTATAACAATAGGATAATTTCTATAGTGTCACTTTTTTTTGGGACACCCTGTATAAAAATATTCGTGCAATCACAGTTGTGCAATCAAGCGTACGGAAAGAATTCTCGAAGGCTCAAGTCATGTTTTCGAAAATGAGCATGACTAGATGTTGCGAAACTGCGCGTTTGAGCATGCTCAGATGCTGTTATCCAATCAGATTGCGAGTATTTCTACTATAAAATATATTACTTGGTCATGCTGAATTCGGAGAGCATGACTAGACGCGAAATGCGTGGAATATAAGCTTTACACGCAAAATTCACACGCATTGGCCATGTTTGTTGCTAGGTAACCTACGAAATGAGCAAAATACTGCATAAAATGACGTAATTTCGCGAAAATATCGCAAAAGATTGCCAAAAAATGCGAGAATATCGTCAAATAAAATGGTTGAAAGTTTTTGGAAACTATTTAACCAAATGATTTGAATTTGAAATTTTGAGGAAAGGAATCTTTATTTTGGGGGAAATTTTTGGTCATGCTGGGCATGACCAGCATGACCTCTAGCTACGCTACTGATTACAGTACATTCACGTTATTTAACTCAAGCTACAATTTGATCGCCATGCACTCAGCATCTGCTATACGCAGACTAACAACATCCATATATACAACTGTTGTCAAATGACGGGATGGGACGTGTTGACTGAACTTGAAGTCGAATTAACAAAAGAAGCTTTGTTCGCATTTTATACTGGTTATCAAATAGAAAAAAATATTGAACTACTATCTTGTTATTGTTCATATAAATGAAAGTTCATATAACCTCTTCTCAAAGGACCCAGTCATCAGGGGCGGTATGCAAGCCCATTTTCCCCTTCAAATGCCGCAGGCAAATGCCCCACTACGCTACGGTATTAGAAAATGCCCTGACTTACATCAAACATTTGTGTTGTTATCCCTTTAAATAGTGCATGGTGATCATGTGATTTGAAATAGTTTACACTGTTCATGGATTCATTCCTGGTATATAGTGTACAAATTACTGTTTGTCTCGTATAATATTATTTCTCACGTGTACTCATTACTAACTTTCTAACTTACTAACCAATTAATCAACTATACTAGCTAAAAATCATCAATTTATCAACTCTATTTAATGTCGTTACTTACCAAGTAGTTAAAATAAATATCTATAACATTGAAGTTACGGTGCCAAATATATCAAAATGAAAACAAGAATACAATAATAACTAAAAACTAACAAACCTGCAATGCTCTTTGACGCGATATATATATTTAAACTAAATGTTCATTTACTGAACTGATATATTTATTTGAGCTAGGATGGCGCTTATTGTTGAACGAGTTCATAAATATGAACACTGCATGAACAAAAACATTAGATAGTGTCTATATCAGCTTAAGATAAAGAAGATAGAAACTAAAACTTCAGAATTCTACTGTACTCAACTACATGGTCATTTTCAGATGCATGTGAATAAATTATTACCCCATGCGCACAACGTCTCCATTTTGCAGCCGTTTATTGTTGGCGATGAGTGCTGAATGTCATATGGATAGAGCAAATATATATAGTTTTCGCTTATATACCTCAAGGTTACTACTACAGCTTGTTTCGTCCAATGATAAAAAGCAGTGACAATCACCCTCTTAAACATATCGGTTACCCTAAGTTAAAGACTCGCCAAGACGTAATGATTGTGGAAACTGTAAATTGTTTCCTTTGGAATGGAACGTGGGGAAATAGCGATGAATACAGATAATCACGTCTGTGATACACTAAATTATTGCAAAATCCTATTCATCGTCAACTGTGTATATAAATAGAATATTTATGCTTTTGTCCCAATATAAAGTCACGGAGGGATATCATATAGTATTTCATATATCAGACGAAATGGCCAACTACACCCCAGGGCTCCTCGTTTAACAAACTGATCCCTGACTTATTGAGATCTCATTGTTCTATACCCAATGTTACGCATAACTGCACTTACTATAGACTATAAAATAAACTTTAAACATTGGCCTCATTCAATACATCGATTAGCATTGGGTTAACTGTTAAAGTACAATTGAAAACCGGCTTTGTTTTGGCCCCGACCAAATTCAATTAGTTACGAAAAGCCTAACGATTCTGTCTTCTTTTTATTCTTTGATGCTGGTCCAACCAGGTTTACCGCCACGTGCATGTATACACCACCATGCACGCGAAGTCTCAATTCATGAAAGCCAAACCGCTGTAAAGCCTAAACTTAAAGCATCTACGAGCTGCACCAGGCTAAAGACCAGGGGCGGGCTGACTACCTCATAGGGGCCCTTATACTTCCGGGCTAAAGGGGGCCTTATACTTCTGACAATACAGCTAGCGCTTTAAGCGGCAGTGTTTGCCTAGATTTCAAGCTAGATGATAGGATTGGTCGCAGCTTACAGCCTACTAACAGCCTATGCACCCTGATACTTTGATCCCAATAAAGTGACTTTTCAGGGGGAGAATCAAGCATAAAATCTTACCGTCACACTCGGGTCACGCATAAGTAGGGGAGTCTGAGGCGGGAGCATGCTCCCCCGCGAAACATCAGGAAAGAAGACCATTTGCTGAATTACTGGAGCGTAGCATTATACATGTATATCCTTGTCTTCATTCTTTGATTTCTTTTAAATGTTGGTCAGTCTTACGTTATGCTTAAAGTTTCTGTCTGTTTTCAAAAGAATGAAGTCGAGGCTATGCGTGTGTAATGGTACACTCTAGTAATTCTGCAAAAGGTCTATTTAACGAAGATTTCCATATAATCTGACGGTGGGTTGTGCCACATTTGCGTACCCTTTGATCGCTCCCCCCTCAGCGTTTCTTTGGCCTATTAGGAATTTGAAGTTCTTGCGTTTGTGGGTTCCGGCAGTTTTTGGGCCCTCGTGTTTTTCGCTCGTGCCTTTCGGGGCCCCCGCAGCCTGTACTTTTTGAGTCGTGTTCTTTCTGAAGCGGATTCCTTACAACCTCTTATTCACACATAATTAATCTGGAACTGCTAGCGCTTATACTAAAAATAACGTAGGTCCATTTCAAGGGGCCGAAAGAGGCTTAGAAGCAGGGGTGAGCCCGACTGGTCAGTCCGCCCCTGCTATAGACGATACGCCTGATCGCCGCCAGGATATATCTGTGGCCTGTGGGATATGAAGCGAAACGTGTCTTGCGTTCAGCTTTCGCTTGGACTTGGTTTTGAGCCACTCGTTCGTTTACTTGATTTTCAACTTGTGCTGACAAGACTACTGGAACATCATTGGAGATTTGAGCTTCTTCCGTCATGACTGAACTACTTTCCGTGCAGAGCGTTTAACGGCAAGCTGAAGCCCGACTTATTGAGATCGCATTCCGTTATATTAATTATTATTATTATAATACATTTGTTGAGCGCAAATTAGCACAAAAATGTTCAGATGCGCTGTGAAATAAATTATACATACTATTATGCAACTACTGCATGCGTTTATAAGTTAAAAATGAGTATAATTTACGTATATATATATAATTTACGTATACCCAATATATAATGTTACGCATGACTGCACTTAGAATAGTTAAGCACAATCAAACTACTGCACTCAAGTGGTTAACTGACAAACAACTGAAAAGATGCTATCGAACTACAAGTGAAACCGAAACGTATCTGTAGTATTATGCACTAGTCATTGGAAAGCCCTGCACCCCCGTACCCGGGGAACAGCGGGGCATTAGATAAAGGTTGTGTCCTAAGTCATTCTAATCCCTCGCTATACATGACCTTCTTACTAGGCTAAACATGACTAAAGTCCCCCACTACCCGGGCACCAAAAATGAAGGCTACCATAATAATTGCTTTAAAATTCAACAAACTATTCTAAAATTTCCCCAATTTTGATCTTTGGAGGCCAAACATGCTGTCTAATGCCCGGGTAACCAGGCGTAACAGGCTAATCTGCAGATAAATCCCCGCTATTTCCCGGTATGTCCCGGGTAGGGGGGTGCGGGCCTTTCCAATGAATGGTGCATTAGAATATTATGGCTGAGCCATTGAAGCTTGCAAAGGCCGCTTCTTCGAGAAGCCAAAAATTGAAAGGAGAGGCAAGTTTGGCGGCGGGGGAAGGGGAGCTTGTGCAGGTCCTATATTTAATGTGGCCCGTTTGAAAAATAGTTGAAAAATAAATGGAGAACCATGTTTGGTGGGAATCAACTCTTTAAAGGATGAAATAATGATGATGATGATTATACTGATGATGATATAACACAAAGTGCATAGAGTTAATAATAACTTGTTTAGGAGGCTTGTGAACATAAAATTGAATTTTGTAGAATTGAATCTGTTGCCTCTAAACAAGAAGATGCTTTTAAAGTATTTACTTCCTATTAAAGCGCGGTTTATAACGATTGGTTCTTCCACTGTTTGATTACCTAGACGTAGTTTGGGGCGATAAAAACAATACAGGACTTATGAATAGCATTTCTTCAGAAAATAGCCGCTAAGATTATATTACATAAACCGTTACACTTCTCGTTTTCAGGAGCACTAACTGCGTTGAGCTGCATAACATTAGAAAAGAGAAGATTTTGTCACAGCGTCAATGGTTATACAGATCATTCGATGGAACTATTAACACAAGGTGAAACATGTAATTACAATCTACGGAATAAAGATAACCCAAGGTTGCCTCGCGTTGTACGAAACTGGGGGAAATATAGATTGTGCTATCACGCGATCAAAGATTGGATCTCTTTAACTGCTGATATTAGGAGCTCAACGAACATTTCAATTTTTTTAACGTAATCTCTATAGAAATTTACTGGAATAATTTTGTAATTTGTGTAGTAGCTAATAGTTAGCTAATAGTATTAATGTAAATGCAGTTAAATTAATTTAGTTCAGGTCCTTGTTGAAAACCATTGCAAAATGAAAAGGTTTTTCAGATTATATATTATTATTGCTACTATCAGTCTATTCCATTACTGAACAAACTAAAATTGCGCATGACGATGAGATGGGAACTCCATTTAGTTTATTTGGAGTTATTTTCAGAAACATCGTTTTAGAAAGCACAGGAGATTGATCCTTCGCGTAAAATATTCCAACCTCTTTAGGAGTACCGGGTTAATGATCCCTGACCTGTCCATCATTCCAACTGTTTAATCCGCCCATATTTTTTTGAACTACAGGTATATTTAGCGTTTCATAGCATTCATATATTTCATAGCATTTAGCATTTAATCATTTAATTTAGCAACTTAGAACCAGTCACTTAGTTATAAATTGACAGCTTATAGTGCTTATTGTTAATTAGTATACTGCATGGAATAATTTTTATCCCAACATTATGTATATTTAATATCTATAGAATTGTAACTTTCAAATATGAATTGTTTCAATTGAATAAAGACCAATTTACCTATTTATTTTATCGATTTTAGCACATTATTCTTTTAGCACATTTAGAAAGTACCTACAGATATCTAGAATTTTAATTATGCTATAGGTGGAAGTTGTATGTAGTGCCCCGAACGGCACCTATGTTACTACTCAGGCTACAGCCTATGCTTCTTATATATTCCGAGGTTCTTATACTGCCACACAGTATTCTTAATCCCAACATCGGAATTTTCCTAACGTATAATATCCCGACTCCTGCTTGTGAGGTTCTCCAGTATCTCCAAATCTTAGTTCAGTAACAGGCAGCGTGTTCTTATCTGTCAGGTATCCGCTGTCTTCACGCCACGTTTGGTCATTCTGGTCACAATTACATTTTCCTCCTCCTGCACAGCTGTTGGTCATTCCACATGCACATTTTCCACTGTTGATTTCCGCTCCTCCCCAATAATTCATCTTTGAACCTTGACGTGATACCCACCAAGCATAAATATTTGTAGTGTAAAATAGTACGCTACCATGACATTCATATTTGATAAACTGCTCACAATTCTTGGACTGCTCCATAATGGTAACAATCTGTTCCATTGAAATGTCATATTTGATCTTTCGCTTGTAAGAACCTGGAGGATCATATCCCTTCACAAGTGTTCTTGATTCACTGTCATGTCCAATCACTGTCACACCAGCACCATTCTTTGAAGTCATATCACAGTATACTTGAACCAATGGTGACGAACTGAGTCCTTGGGGATTTAAATAATACATGCCACTGGTTGTTGAAGGATGTTTTATTAACAAAGCTGAACAAGATGCTGGTGGATGTAACCTGTCAGTACGGGTGACAATATCTGTAAAACATAAAGATTGTTGTCACGTGACAAACATGATTGGAGCCCGACACGAAGATTAACAAACATGTAGCCTCTGCGAGAATTGCAGTGTTTATTAATCATTTCATTTTACTACCTTGATTTTCTTTTTCCAGATTTTTAATCATATTTCCTTGAGTTTGAATCTGGTTTTGTACTTGTTGCTTTAATTGCTGAAGCTAGAATGACATAAATCATTCGATAACATATTATTTACTAGGTTTATATATGTTGCCTTGGAAATATTAGATATATAACTAGATATAAAATTATCAACTACATATTTGTGTTCTAATAAACCCCCATATTGAATTTGACTGACTATGAGTTATGTAAGACTGAAATAGACTTCTTTCCCACCTAAGTTTGGGACGAGTTATAATGCTCTTATAAATCCGCCATTTCGTGTAGACAAATATTTGACTAAGAAGAGATCGGAGTAGGCATTCAATGTCTCGCGTAATAATAAATACGCCTAATAATCCAAGACACAACGACACTTTGGTTTCAACTTAATTTTATTTTTAATTTTAAAAGAAAAATCAACCGGATTTCTCTAGTCCCTAGAATTTCGCTCTTGATGTAGTTTAAAATTCGCCTTCGGGCAATATTAAATGTTAAGATATTTTAGACACTACTATACTTAAGGTGGTCTTCCACTTAATTTTAGAAGAAAATCGTATTTTGAAATTAGCCATATTATGCATCATTAATGATCCCTTTTTCGTTTTCTGGTGTTAATTTTTCTATTTTAATTGTTTGGCGGAAAATTGGTAAATAGGGGAAAATAGCAGAAATTTTGTCCCGTAGTAACCACCATACCAACGACATGTTATTGGAAAATCGCGAGCATTGGAGCATTTACGAAAAAGTTTTTTTCTCCAAATGAGTACCCACCTACAACCACCCCCCCCCCTAGCTATATAGTGATTTTAAACTTTTTTATTTCAAATTACACCAAGTACAAGTCGGTTATATTTAGGCCGGGAGAGGCGTTATAATGGCGTTAAAGCAAATTGTGTTCATGCTCTATATTTTCTATTATTACGGTTCCACTTCAAGACTTTGACTGATTGAGGACATGATGTAAAGTCCGACGAAAGTCGATCTGCCATAACCTTTCAAGTAACCGAAAGGTTAAACATTGGTGTCTTTTTAAAGACGGCAACGGCGGAGGTCACAGCTGGGAACCAAACTTAGATGTTGAAATAGTACGTGTTAAACATTTTTCAAAAAATCTAGCATGGCATTTTCATGATATATATGCCTACCTCTCCCGTTTAGGATATGTTTGGGTATGTGATTTCGACCCCGAATTAGTCTTAGTATATTTTGTTAGCATATGAAAATGCACAAGAGGGAAAAGCCTGGGTACGAGGATGATGAAAATGTAGGGGAGCTCCATGTCCAAATTTTAATATGTGAAAATCAAGAAAAGGAAGGACAAACGTATTCAAATGGGTCATTCTAGCTGCTGTTTGCCTTTCTTTAGTTAATTCGAAACTATAAACGCTATTCGAAACTATAAACTTGATTTTATCAAAACAGCTCAAAACGTAAGAGTAAGAAAGAATAAGCAAAATCAAGGAGAAACATATGCAGCTGGATCACTTTAAACTTTCCAGATGCCTATTCAAGTCTTCAAATTAGGATAGTTGTCGAAAACATACCTAACAATATTTTAAACTTAATTTTCCCAAATTGTCAATTCACGAGACGTTAAAAACGCTCCTGGCTTTACTATTTATGCAATCAGGCGGAGTCAAAGAGCTTCTTCCCTTCATTCTTTGCGCGCTCCCCCACCCTTCTCAAAACTTCGTGTAGGACTAATGAAAATGCTCGGGACCTCACTTTTAAAAACGACGAATTATTTTTAATAGCTCACAGCCTCTGCAGAGAAGAGTGAATGTGCATTGTATAAACAGATTTGAAAAATGTAGTGATTACGTTTTACATAGCCTGCGAAGCAGGCGCATAGTTTGATATTGTGGAATGCTGAATTTGAGAAAACGCTCTAAAATGCCGCATTCTAAACCCACAAGTGCCTGCTTCGCGGTATGTTTTTTATCATATGCTTTTTACAAACAATCTATTTCCACGTGAGAGTAGAGAATGTCACACTACGTGTATTCATCTTTCGTTCGAAACAACGGTAATGGTGAAGCATAATTTAAGCAACTTCATGTTTTTAACTTGCTGCTCAAAAGAGGTTATGTTCGCAACTTCGTACGTTGGGCAGAGATATGTTCAAAAGTTTCAAGTCGTCTCAGTGGAATGCGCGCTTCCAAGTTTGGTTTTTAAGGCAGCACTTCTTTGGCTTAATATCTTCCAATATATAATATATATCTTAAGCTTCTTATTTTATCTTCTGGTACAAGCAACTCAACAAAAAACCTTGCTATATCCCCATATTCAAAACATACCTCTTGTTCAGTGCTTAATGCTTGCCACTGTGATCCTTGATTGACATAAAGTTGCTTATTATCTGTACGATATGAGAGAAGACCGGGAACACCTGGAATCTTTTCCAAACTATTCTTGTCAGTTACTGTCAATGTCTGAAAAGAAGATTTTTCGTGACAAAGACAAAAGTAAAACTTAATATATTCTACATAATGACTTTACACAAAGGGATGGTATTCAGTATATACATGGCATTTTGGGCGAACCACTATACAAAAACATTTTCCAATTTTTATAATACTTTTTCCCTTTCTTATAGCTGGTGATAGTATCCAATAAATGTAAATAATGGAGGAATATGATTGTCAATAGTGTGTCAATATGTAAAGGTAGAATATTAAGAAGCTGAACACATGGACAGTTTTCGGCAAATAGCTCAACCTAAACTCTTATCACCGGGTTGAAATAATCCCCAAAATGGAAAATGGAAATGGAATAGAAAATCTAACCTCTGGCCTGAGCTTAGGCAAAGGCTGACATTTCAACTTAGTTCATTCAGCCGGACTAATAATGTTTCGCGGGGCACGAAAAACGGTTACTTTGCCTTCTTTCCCTTTGCATGTAGGAAAAAGGAGGGGCAAGTGGAGATAAGATGCCCTTTCTATTTTGACTTAGTTTTCGTACCTCGGTTCGATATCATGATAGATTTTAGGCATAGCTTAATCGCTTTTTGGCATTGTATGCGCAACAAAAGACCCTGTCCCTCTATCGCTAAGTAGGGTTAGAACTGCACTGTGTATAATTAGCCCAATAAATTATCATTTTGGCCGACAGTTAGTTTTCCTATTTGCTGGTCTGCTTTTTATTACTATTTGCGTCTAAGTTTGATTTCTTTGCGTGTAGAGTTTGTAATAACCTTGACTCAATTTCCTTCCACAAAAACATTTAGGTAAATTCTCGCCGACCCTACAATTGTATGTCAAAACTTGTGATATTTCGTCTTCCTGTATGTTTATGCAAACGATAATTTTTAAAGAAAGTGTTCTTGTAAATCACTGCAGAAGCTAACAATATTTTCACTATAATACTTACACCTTCGTTCAAAAATGCCGTAAATTGTTCTGAACAGGAACCCTAAAAAACCCAAGAGGTAAGTTAAATTCTTCATTTAGTTGGCTTTCTATCATTGTATGAAAAAAATTAAACGCTTTTTTTCGATCAAAAATTATTCACATTTCTGATTGTGTTGTTGTTTTTGCCAATCGATATTTTCGTCGTCGTTGTTAACTAGTTGTTGAAATTATTAACTTTGTTATTTACTGCTCTAGTATCGGTACCTTGTGTGCAGTGCCAGTTTCAAGATCGATGAAATGCTTTTCAAGTTTGCCTCCAGAAGTTTTCTCCATAAACTCCATACATTTTTTCCACACTCGTGTGGGCATTCTAGTTCGAACCCAAAACCAAACAAAAGCTTTCTTCATTACTGTTCCACCGTTAATAGCAGTACATTTAGGACCACAGTAGTTTTGTCTTCCACCTTTCGGTCCAAAACATGCACAACACTGCAAGATAGAGATGCAGTTAGCAGCAGCGTCACTTGGGCCTAAACATTATCGGGTGTGGATCGTTTTGTACGACGAAAGGGCGTGGTCAGGACATAACGTAAAGGGGCCGACCAAAACTATGAAGGTTTCGGGGGGCCCATTCCGCTAGCGGGAAAGCATAGGTATCGAGTGGCAAGGCATATTTTAAGGAATTTACAGTGGTGGGCCAAAACTAAGATTAGGGCCCTGAGTATTGATTACGATTGTGTAGTATCAAATGCTTCCTGAACTCATTGAATGATTGAAATGTGATCTTGTATTTGCGTTTTATTCAGGTGTGGCGCCAGGAATTCCCCGATGAGGGGACTAGGGTCCTCGACGATGGGGCTAAGTTCTTAGAGGCAGTCAAACTATTTATCTGATGTTCAACCTGGGGGGTTCATGGGAAAAGTTTTGAATTTTAAGTCTCTGGAGCGGTATTTCCTGTGTTTTGAGGGTACTTTGCGGGAAAATAGAATTGTCACGCTCGTTACAAGAAATAGATTCTTCCCCGACGAAAGAGTAATTTTTCCCCGATAGGGGAGCTAGAGTTCCCCGACTCCTGGTTTTATTGCTTCACATGCACACATCCGTACAGTGGGAGTGTGATCACAAAAGGAATGCTCAATAGTCGGATCATTATTACTATTTGTGATGGTCTCTCGACTCTCTTAATTTTTAAAGCATTCTATATATTGTCTGGTGATCTAGTCTTCAGTATAATAGTCTACTATAGGCTATAGTGTGCAGTAGTAAAGAGTAGATCAGCTGTAATATGGAATAGGTGTACTTGATATAAGAATACAAAAAGAAACATGTGTTCCACTGAGCACTAAACAGTACATTTTTCTCTTTGAATTTTCCAGAATGTAAAAATGATGCTACGAGGGACCAAGCAGTCGTGGGCAAATGGTCTGTCAGTTGTCGGTCACTTGGCCATTTGGCCCACCAGTCTATATGTTAACATATGCCTTGTCGAGTGGTGAAGGTACGAGACCAGTTGGGGGTATGTTTCGCCAGAAAAATTTGCAAAGATTTACAGAATTCTGACGGTCAGAAAATGTCGTATATTGGATTAACGAATTTTTCAAATTACCCAAACTGGTCTTCAATGCTTTTTGTTCTTACTAAACATCTCTCAGTATCTCACCCTTCCCCCCTCCCCAAGTGTTACGTCCCTGGCAGTTAGCCTTCCCTTTAATTCTTAATACCGAAAAGAAAACTGCGGCTAAAACACGTGTTCCTTAGAAATTAGGTTAAAAGTTCAGGTAAATTAGGTTAATTTTAGGCGTTTTAGGTACCTTCGCTTGGTCGCATCCGACAAATGCTGTGGAGTTATGTTTCATTCCAGATAAAGGAGAGCTGGCACTATAACTGAAAAGGATATTGGTATTTGCATTCAAGCATACGACACGCCACGTCGCCATAAAGGCTGTTTACGAGGTTACAGCCAATATTCCATCGGAAAACTAGATGTTCAGTGACATTTAGGATTACTGATTCGAGCGGAAAAGGTTATGAACAAGCTAAATGTTCAGTGAACTAGTTTTTTTTTAACTGTAACCTATCTAAATCAACTATTTCGTACTTTCTTCTCTTATAAGAAGAATACTTGCAGATAAAAGCATACAAAAATTAGAAGCCGTTCAGAAACACAAAACCTTTGAAAAATATTTGAAACGTTGACATTTATTTCAATGATACTGATAGTTTTACTGATTGCCCTTCTTTTGTATCTTTGTATTAACTCTTTAATTAAACAATTAATCTATAAATCATGTTCGACTGCACACAAATATTTCAATCAATTTTGCGCCATCCGCAATAGCATGCTCTTGTTTTTTATTACTGCAATTAAGCATTATGTGTGTTTAATAATATAAAAACTCTGCTTTAGAAACGAAAATTAGGCTGATTCAAATGAAACTGTTACCTGTACGATCCAAAATTATCGTAGCGAAATTGAAGGGCATCTAAAATTGCGTAACCATTCTTGCATTTATGTCGAAGGCAGTAATTCATTTTTCCCTTGAATGAAAAAGAGATTTAGTATAAGAAAAGGGAAGTGGTATTTTTAGAGGATTGAAATAGTCTAGACAGTCGGTCGCATCTCTGAGGCAGACAATAAAATATAAAGGAATTTCTACATGCATGAAGCACTGGTCCTATTGTTCCCCTGAATTTTCATAAGTTAAGATTCCATTTTAGGACCGTTACTTGTTCTCTTATGTATATCATATTGATTTTTTCAGTCAAGTCATAGTCTATGTATATATAACTCAAAATGTTGTGCACATTACGATCTTCCTTTTAAGAGAAAATTAGTAACTATTTACCCATCCCAGCAAATGATGTACGTGTTGTCCAAATTTTGAGCACTTGAAATTATTGCTAAGGACAGTTTTGGTCATCAGGTCTTTGACAAATGAAACGTTTCCAATTCCAGCATGAAGAAACGGACATCCACTATTTATAGTGAAAAGATTTCCAAATTCGCGTTGTGGATTTAACCTGTACATCCTGCATAGTATAAAAAAGAAAGAAAGTTATCGGTGTAGACTTCAGATTTTTCCTAATTTTCCGCAAATCAAAACCTCATCTTATTGCATTTTCCTTTCTATATTATTTTGCTATTTAATAGTCGAGAGTGAGTTATTGCGGTAAAGTAGCAAACCGAAGTTTGGTTGTGTTGACCTGGCGATTTTATCCAAATTTCACTCGAAACCTGCAGCCATGCTCTAACTTTACAAAGTAGACACTGTTGATATTTTTATACTATTCATGCATGATTATACTATTCTCAATATTTGACATGAAATTTTCTCACCAGTCTGCCTTTGTGCCTTCGAAATTTTTGTCAGTTGAAAATTGAACTCTAAAGTCCAGAACCTTGACATCGCCTAAATCACTAGACCAATGTGGGGGTCCTTCAGGGTCAACAGGGGTCGAATTAGACGGTACTGTCCAAGATACAGGACTATCCTTCATTCCAACCAGCGTAAATCCTCCACCATCTGTATGAACATCACACCAAATCTGTTTTGGCCAAGAAAATAAATATTCAATTTTTTAACCAACTAAATAATTTTCGTGCTACATATAATAATATTATACCTCAACTTCAAATTGTCCAATCAGAAAGCTCAGTTTGTGCCACGTGAGCATGAAATTAATCGCGATATCACGCCTTACGTCATCACTTAGCGAGCCTGCGTTCCTTTTGACAATGTTCCACCCAATGTTCCCCGGGGAACATGGGGTGGAACATTATTCGCGTAGACCACGCGAGACAACACGCACGACTCAATGTGTGAAAATGGCGGGAAAACAATATGACGTTCGTAATTTGTTTGTAATTTCGTAAAAGATTTATTCATTTAAGTGACGATTTTCAAGAGGTATGTTACCTTCAATGATCCAAAGGATACAAGCTCAAATATATTAAAGGGAAAACGTCAGAAACTCAGGTAAAAATAAGAAATTAAACATTGTATTCGCTTAGTTATTCAGCAAGTTTATTCTCAACTTAGTGGGTTCTTTAACTTTCGGTATAATATATCATTTATAGACCCTCAGTGATGATATTTCTCTCGGGGAAAAGCCCCTCGGGAAATATCATCACTTCGGGTAATATTTCGCCGAATTCCCCTCGCTCCGGGTCTATAAATGATAAATGTAGCCTTAAACATTATACTTGATATATGACGTAGTCCAAAAGTACCTTGTGTATAGTTCCTTTGTGCAAAACAATCCAATAAAATCCATCCTTCGCTGCAGGCAATTGATCAACAATATCAGAACAATCTCGAGCTGGGTTGAATTTTTCGCCCAATGTTGGAGAACCTGTGGGAAGGGTAAACAGAATTTAGCTAAATATTTTCTAAATGTTTTATTTCCGTTAATTAATGAAATTGTATGTATATAAATTTAAAATTGGAAAGCTTTTTCCAAAATGAGATTCGTTGCAGGCACGCATCAAAAACGGGTTATGTGACTTGGACACATAGCCGTAGATATAAGAGGCATCAATCTTTTCACTGCTTCATAGCATTGCGTGGGCCGAAACACTGCTTGTATACGCACTCCGGGGCGAGCGGCTGGCTCCAGCCGTCATTGGGTATGAGTCCGAAGCATATGCGCATGGATTTCAGTAACTGTCCCGCTGCATGGAGTATGTTGTGGTTCACTCAATTGATCCTGTGAGTGATTAAAGTGATGGATATTTTATTCACAAAAGTGGGATTCAGTAACAGTGACAGTGCAGGACTTTGTTTGATAGCAAGTACATCATAGACAGATGTCGCATCATGACTACGTAATTGTGCATTTGGAGTTGATTGCCTTTTATAGCAGTTATAGTTGTTAAAATTATTAAAGCGATAGATTTTTCATTTTGCACAAAAGTGTATGTATATCATGCAATGACCGTTTTAGTAGAAATACATGATAGATGGATTTAGCATCACTTTGTGTCACTCAAGTAATGTGCAGTACAGTACGTACTGACATCCTGACTTCGAGCCAGGGTCTGAGTCAGGGTCATTTTTTACCCTCCCCCCTTAAACTATTAGTTCCTAGTTACGTTCCGCGGGCGCCAAGACTTACTAGCCATACCCGTCACCCCTCACTTTGCCAAACCTGATATTGGTAGCTACGTATATAATAATTGTGGTAGTTTATTAAAACTCTCTTGCAGTTACACAGACTGAATTAATATAGACGGCCGGCCAAGCTTGCAAAAAGTGTCTAGAAAACACTGTCGATAGCATTTTTTGTTACAAGCATGAAACTACGCAAAATGTCTTAGGATACTGTTTACTTTGAGAGTAAGAATGGTTGCCAACCGTAATTTTTTATTTATGTGCTAAAATTTTAAGGTTTTTTCTAAAACATTTCGAAGGATGGCATTTTTGTCGAATGCTGTATTTATAAAAGTGTTTTATTTTAATTGGCTGACTATCTAATTAACATTTGTAAAGATCGGGTAATCTTCTTTCGTATAATTCAAAATGATATGCTAATAAGAAACATGGCGCAAATACATCAAAACACGACCTTTCAAAAAGAAGCCACAACAATATGTTTTTGTTGTGTTACAGACAGGCAACAATCACATATGTTTAGATTACATACGAATCAGTATTACACGCCCGGTTGCCACCCGTGTAACACAATATATTTCTGTTGAGCCAGTCGAGTTTTGACATGTAAATGGTTGAAAAACAGCATATTGGCGCAAACACGTAGTTTTACTACAACACATAGACCTTCTAAATCGGTAAATATTCGAAATTAAACGCAATAATTTACGAATTTAAGCCTTCGGGTAACCACTCGTCCTAATAAATCCATCCTTATTTTGAAACTCACCTCCATACAGGTATTTTAACAAGTGTAATAGTAATACCATTTTCTCATTAGCATGTCACTTTGAGTTATGACAATTAAGAAAAGGAGAAATTTGCATATGTTAATTAGGTAGTGAACCAATTACAATAAATCCATGATATCGAAAATTGCTTTTAAATGGATTCCCATCTATCGAAATGTCGTTATAAAAACCTTCCAATTTCGGTACATAAATAGAAAAATTACGGAAGGCAACCACTTTTCCGTCAAAGTGACGTTGTTTTAGCCATACAAATCTGAGATATATGGTGTAGGTATGTTCTTATGCATTCTATAAGCTTCGAATTAATGTTTAAATGCAACCTCCGTTTACTAAAACGTTTCCAAAAGTTTATAAAACTAAACTGCCTTTTAGTTTTACTTATAAATTAGTTTTTGAAATGAAATCGGTTGAAAATATACAAATTCTCTCGTGTGAAACGATTTCGCTTTCCTTTTAAGTTGGAACCTTTTGATAGCATAAAATATAGGATATTTTAATTGGAAAAAAATGAAAATCTATGTAAATAAAACAACATTATTACGGCTATATCAAAATACATCAACAATTTAATATAAGAAACTTGCCATATTTTTTCGACCTTCTATCTCTATTTATCCTTTTTTATAAAGTATAAGCGAAAAATTTGTTCCGCAGCTTTTCCTGAAGTCCCAAAAAACGATTTATAAGTTATAATTCAGACTTACTGATATGACTTACTCATGTTTTTTTATAATTCGCTCATTCCACTCCTAACTCCTTATCGTTTTACGGCTTGCGCCGTAATTACGATCGGTTGTTTCAAATGTAAATATCTCCAGACGTGTTTATTCTCTGGCAACAGGACACGCGTCATTCGATAGCTTATGACTTCCTCTTTAAAATTATATTTAGTTTGCCCCGGTTCATATTACATATCCAAATTAATTTGCATACATGTTCATAAATGATCTAAAAATTTTACAATTATTGTTGAAATAAATCGGAATTGCCAGGGCAAGATTTATTATTTTCGAGCAAATGCTAATTCCAAAATTGTAGCTCATGTAAAAAGGAATATTATTGGAAAGTTTCATTGTATTTGAAGAAGTAGAAGTATTTTTTTTTATTTTTTGAAAGTCGCATACAAAATGCCGAGATCGTTGAAATTTGATTCCCGCACGCGCAAATTAATTACGAAATGCCATATAAGTAGGGGTGCACCGGATATCATATCCGGCCGGATATCCGGCCGGATAATGAGATAATCCAACTATCCGGTATCCGGCCGGATATTTTTAATATCCGGCCCGGATACCGGATATTTTTTTCAAGTCGTATTAATTTTGTTTCAACTTAAAAACGGAAAAAATATCAATAAATATGCTATGAAAAGAAAACAGTTGGACATCAATACAACAAACAAAAGAACAATATTACATGAATTGGTTTACTGTTCCAGTATTTCTATTATAGCAAAGCCAAAAATGTTGGCCAGCGGTCACTATATTGATACTTCAATACTTCATGACAAACAGCATATTATATAATGAATCTCTATATAGTCCTAACATGAAGTAGTGCGTTGTTCATCATTGGGCATCATTCGGGCATCATTGCCTTCATTGCCTGCATTGATGCACACCCTTATTCAACCTGAAAAGGAGGCCCAAGTCTTGAATACGAAAATAATCAAAGTATCCGGTATCCGGCCGGATATCCGGGCCGGATATTTTTAAACTATCCGGCATATCCGGTATCCGGCCGGATAGTAAAAAGTAATATCCGGTGCACCCCTACATATAAGGTCAGTGTTGATTGCTATAAACCAATGAAAATCCGCCATCTAGGCAATTACATCACGCGGAATCGATTGCCGGTACTTTCAATACGCTAGAGTGCAAAGCCGCGGAGATTTAGCTTCCGAAGTTGCCCGAGCGTGCGCCGACAAAACCGGGATTTCGCAATAAAGACGGCATTTTCACGAGAAAAGTCGAGAATTGTCATAAAATGGCTAGTTTATTTCGTATGGATATTTAAATACATCCTTTCGAACAGGATTTTCAAGAGCTATCCAATGGTCACACTTAGGAGTTTGTAGCGTGTAAACCAAAGGTAGGAAAGCGAAATGAATATATAATTAGTTTGTATTATTGTTAATTTGTAAACAATAATGAAACGAAATAAAGGTGTGCCTGCTTTTTTCTTTTATGTTATTAAACCATTCGATTACTTTTTGCGTGCTTCTCCATTGCTTTACTTTCAAAGTTTCGCTTAAATTAGCATTGATTTTATCAATAATTATTTTACTGATTTTTCCGAATTCACTTTTAGCCGGGTTAATTAGTCTACATTTTGGATTGTTCTCAAAATTGTCTTTATGATCTTTTAGTGAAATGAAAGCTTCGCGTTTTTTCATCTGCTCAATTCCGTCGCCAATTTCTAGTTTGCTCGAAATGCGTTTTAGTTCATTGTCAATCTTATCTATGTTGCCCTCTGATCCGTATGCACGACCAAGGACATAGTATACAAGGCAACTGTCACCACAAGCAACGCGTACAATTACACTAAACACTACATTGGCATGATTGCAAACACATTTAAAGAGCGATACCGTAACCACAGTAAATCTTTTCAACACAAAAACACTCAAATGACACCGAACTTTCGAAATATATTTGGAAATTGAAAGTAAACAAACAAGATTTCACCATAACGTGGTCAATCATAAAGCATGCAGTTTCGTATACGGGAGGATAAATATCAGACCTACAAGCACGAAACTGTAAGTAAGATGTTTCTCTTGATCAGAGCTTTTGATCTATGCATCTTACATGCATAGAACGTGTGTAGTTCTCAAGAAAATGTGCACGAAAATCGATGTATGTTTCACCGGGATCATGTATTTTTTAGAAGTTTAGTGCCGTTGAATTATTAGTACACTTTGCCTGCGGGCGAATAACTCGATAAATAATGAACTAACGAACTTCAAATAACCAATAGCTATCCCATCATGAAGAGAGCTTTATTTTCATGTATGATATGTCTATATAGCTTGTGTATTTCCATTCAAACATTACTACAAATTTTGTATGTTTTCAGCTTTCAAGCGCAGGACTTTAAAGAACGGATACCGGTTTAATTAAAGAGATATACAACCGATCTATTTGCCCGTATAACTTTGTAAATATTGCATCCACAACCTTGAAACAACTATGAGCGTGTTCGTCATGCCTGCAGCTTTCTATCCGTGCATAAAACATGTGTTTATCAACAAAATAGCTTTAAATATATTTTACTAAGTTCATTTCGCGCCGCGGTGACATTGGCGCTGCGAAAGTGATCATGTGAGTAATATTCCATTTGGATATCGCTTCATAAGTGACATAACTCAGCCAATATCAGACCTACAAGCACGAAATGTACGTAAAATGTTTCTCTTGAACAGAGCTTTCGATCTACGCATCTTAGATGTATGAAACGTATGTAGTTCTCAAGGAAATGTGCACGAAAATCGGCACAGCGTCGTTCGACCCGAAACATACATACTATAATTGTGCTGTAGTAGGGGTAAACTTTTTTGACGCGCCTGAAGTTTTGGTATATATAGCAGTGACCTATATAGTGTAAACAAGTTGTAGTTTTAGATGCCTGCACGCGTGCGAAGTTGGATTTTCATTACAGCATAGCTTAATGCGGCATATTGTTAGATAGCAATTATATATATCCTGTGTACTAGTCTGTTTCATGGTTAGACATGATAGCCAGAAAAAAAACAGTGTAAACTTCGATTGATTCAAGGCAAGCAAAGCGGTGAAATGGCGAACTGAATACAAGCCGCAGTGCTTAAGAATTCCTTAGATTGCGCAAAAAAATTCGCAAAATTTCCCCAGATATCCGTAAAATTCCTTAGATAATAATAATAATTAATAATAATGGTATATTTGGCATTTCCATTGTTACATGGCTATTCATCCGCCTGGTGATGATGAACGTAGCATGGTAACATGAAGTATTTCATTAATATTACGTCATTTGTGTGGAAAATAAATTTTGAAAATTTTAAATTAATGATATGTAAATATGTTATAAACATGAGCGATTTTAATCCCACGTTTTCCGAAGAAGGCGAAAACTGTGATATTGCTACCATATTACTGAAATGATAGCAATGTTAAATTGTTAATGTTAACTTCTTATAGTTTGTTCATTTGCATTAAAATACCCAAAACATGTATAGGTGAATATTGAATAATTTCTGGAAACACCATGCATGTTTATTGGCACGTGGGTACTCGCAAGTCGCAAATCAAACATAAATATTGTATATACTGCATGTGCATGAATCGACTGAATATGAGAATGTCTGTCACATGTAATCAAAATTATCATATTCAAACCCAGAATCAACACAAGGTAAACAAAATGTGCACAAAAACAGTCTAAAGATCAGTTCCATTCACTTCGACCACTATTTCAAAAAATTCCCCAAACATTTCCCCAAAAAATGTGATTCCCCAGATCTCTCCCCAAAATTCCGCAAATTTCCCCGTTTTGGGGAAATTTCCCCAAACGTGAGAGCGCTGACAAGCCGATCAAAGCTAAATGCCGACTACCTTGCGTGACGTCAGAAAATGGGCTAGACCCAGGCTCTTTTTGGTTAGAAAATACGGCGGCCAAGGTCCATCGAAAGCTAAGTTCAAAACGCCATAAAAATCGAACGATTTGACCAAATTAAAAAACATTTTCACGGATATAGTCGAAATGATGCCAAGATTTGATAAAGCCAAAAAACAAATTTGGGGTGAGGTGCACCGGTGTTATTTTCGAGTTAAATAATATGAAAGCCAAAATATCCGCCATATTGAAACGTCATTGTTGCCATAACAACGGCAGTTATGGGTGTTAATTTGCAAAAATTCAAACTCTTTTAGTACAGTTTTTCAACAAATAGTAATTGTCGAAAAATTGGGATCTAAATCGGAAATCTTGTACTTTTTAAGAAACTGTATGGACCACCTTAAATGACTCTCTGAAATGCAAATGTCAAGCCGCTTAGCAACCAGAATATAAGTTTTCTTAATTTGTCGTATATGTATTTCATCTTTCGCTTCTTTTACAGCTTAAATATATAGACTAAACGTCTAATGCATAGAATCTACTTAAACTTTTTCGAAGCTTTAATTTTTATACCTACATACCTTAGCATCGCTTGTGTGTATTCTATGACGATTATTTTTCATTTTGGGAAGCTAAGTTTTGTTGTTTACCAGTCAGACAACTTTTAATATATATTGTAAACAAAGGTGATTGAGAATGTATTTTACACGGAGAACTAAACCGCTAAGTAAATGTACAGCAAAGTTCTATGTCTGCAAATCCTTTGACTAAATTTCGATTTAGTTCGCTAAATTAAAATTTGTCGGAAGCAGGAATCGAAGCGTCATTACAGAGATAATGTGCTCTCCCCTACTGCAGTGCCCTGCGCCAACTCACTCCACCTCACTAGCTGCATACTCATGAGTGCGCCCCCTGATGCGCCTACTCAAAAATCCGGATCGAACGGTACATTATATTAGTACTCGTGTATGTTGTATTAATCAACTATCAGGCGAACTTATTCAGCGATCCATATTTCGGATTTTCGCAGCAACAAAAACGCTACTTAAATAAGTCAGCGACTGCAGAGTACAGCATTGTAATACTTCACCTATGCATGCAACAAAGTAATACATATAGAGTCAAGCGCGTTTTAAAGTTCAGCGCTCTCTTTGTATTACTAAAACAGCAGGGATTTTATGTATAAAAATCGTCTAGTGGAGATCCGCCTTAAGTCCATAAACCGATGAGATGAATCACGCTAACATCGAATGCAAAATTGTAACATTTTCTCTATATGTTTTGATTTTTACTGACGGTCTATCTATTTAAACGTTGATTAAAGTTTGGTTATATAATATGCATATAAAGGATATGATCAGCATTGTATATATAATGTATAAGACACTTCAATATTAACAATCTATCGATTATGGAATCAAATCACGCGTTTCGTTGAGTACATGCTGCAGTTGCATGGGATTGGAAGACAAAACTTATTCATGTTAAATATAATTTGTTCACTTAATATATATGTCTTTTTAAAAAATAACGACAATGTGTTATAAATTGGCACACAAACATATTTTGTCCAGGGCGAGGAAGTGATCAAAGCAGTTGAAAAAGAAACGAAATTGAAATAAACCTTCCTTGCAAACTATATACATATATTGATTGGTATAATAGTGCATAAAAACATTCTGTCTTTATTCATGTCTTTATCACGAATATTCTACTTTGACGGTGTGCAATGGCAACTTTGAATTGGGTAATAGAGCATGCATAATTGCTAGCGGCTCTTTAATAATTATAAATTACCATACGGTTGAAATGATCAAAAGGCTTCAAGTTGACGTACCTTAGGACAGAGAACAAACCATATTCAACCCGATCACAATATTCTATCTTCTATTCTCAACATAAGCATTTTTAAAAAACATTGGCAAATCTTACCATCAACAAATTTCCAACGATATTTCATGTCTTCTTTTAAACAAACAACTTCCACGTCATTTCCCTTCTTATTATTGTACAACACATGAACTCCACGGGATGTCTGGTTGCATTGCTGAAGCTGCAAATAAGGAAAATTCTAGTTTGCTTTGAGGAAGTAAACATGACAGTATTGCAAAAGCGCACCAGCCCAACACGGCTGAGACGACTGAATATATAAAAATTCATCTTATTATCTATATAGACTACATGAATATACCACAGATGCGCCATGTTAGGTGAGGGTCTATGTGAATATAAATGTTAGATTAATTATGTCTATACTGGAGTTTAGTGACTAGTGTCATTTAAACAACATCTATACAATAGTCAATAAAGTACTGCAGGTTTGCCAGTCAATGCTTAAGCTACCTAATCCAGCTACTACAAATTTCAATCATTATATTATAAGGGCGTTTTGGAAAGAATTGGAAAACCATTCCTGCATGTTGGGTAGTATAATCTCATGGAATCCCAAACAATTTTGGCTATTATATTAATTTTGAATGTAATCTACACGCATGCAGTATATTAATTATTTAGCGCTCTTACATACTCATAATTTCTCGACGTTTATTTTACGCTCATGTTTTACGATTAACGCAATTCTTCTACAATTTCTCTATTCTGTGTACCAAGTATATAATTGCGAAAATACGTGTGCTATGACTTGTTTTGCATCATTGCATGCCATTGAAGATATATTTTCCGAAACTGTAAACCGTTTTTACCCATTTGGTATTTGTAGAACAATGTAAATTTTATTCAAGACTATACGTTTCAGATTGATGCAACAGTACTTTTCATTTGATATTTAGTAGAATAAACTAAGTTCAATTGTAGTTAATTGTGTAATGAACAAAAACGTAACTACTAACATTTTAGATTAAAATTATACAACGCTACTCTCAGTTAATTGCGACAATTACATTCTTCTTAACGTGCACGGTCCTTATGGAAGCATGTAAAAATGAAACAAAATACAGACCTCATTATGTACACCATCCCTGGATGCTTGAACAAGTTTTGACGACAAGATGATAGAAATGGCGACTGTACTAGTTAAAGTTAGAAAAAACATGTTGCTCCTAAGATCAACGTCTGCTCGCCTTCGCTGTCTAAGTATAACTGACAATACGAATTAAACATCATTTCAATAAAACACATCACAAGAGTTTTCAAACATGAAATTTCATGTTTTGCTTTGTTAAATAGATGCACATAATAATTTCCATTTAATTTAGTGTTTTCCTTCGAAATGTACCTTTTTTTACTCTTCACTAACTGAAATCGAGTGAAGACTTGCCTGTACAAATTCGCCGGGTTTTAAACCGATGATATTCTGGTAATTAAATGTTAGTTCTGAATCTGCAAAGATAATATATACTGTATTGTGCTTTTGCATGCTGAATGTTTATTTTGGAATATACAGTGATATAGATCAGCACATGCTGAGAGAATACAATATTTGCGGAATTGTTTATACAGTAGTCATACAGAGAGCTGATATATTAATTAACTGGGAAAGACAATATCCGCTATGCTGACACGACTAAATCGTTTTCTTTTTATAAATATCTCTGGATCATTTCCCATACTCCTTGCCCTCTGTCGTCTGTCGAAAAGTATCTGTCGTCTGTCGAAAACATGATAAATATTGCAAGAAATATATAGTATTGCGTTGAAAACGTTTGAAGTTATTAAGGCACACAACTCTCCTATAGTCATGCTTCAAATGTTACGTACAACACTGACGCACATTCCTCTGCAGAGGCAGAGTTGTCGTTGTCGAGCTTTTATTAGTGAGCTTAAAGCAAGGCGACGTTTTTGTCAACACGGACGTCACCCGAAAATTGGTATATCTAATTTTGGCGGCATTTTGCCTCATAGCGCTCGTGTAAGGAAGCAAAAAACTTTAAAAATCTTATGTTTTGTCATAATATTATGTGTTGAAAATTACCACAAACTGATTCAAACACAATTTTTAATCCAGTCCCCCCACGGCAATCTGACGTTCGTGTTGACAAAAACGTCGCTTTTACACGAACTTTTGTAAGGATTGGAAGGGAGTGCGTGGTACACATTGGGAAATTTAGGGATGTGAGAAAGCAACGGGAAGACAGAAAAATCCTAATTCCCGTTACATCCGTGCGCTCCCTTCGTGTCGTAGGAAAACGTCGTGTAAGACTAATGAAAAAGGTCGACTATAAAGCTCGATAAAAACGTACGATGTATAAGACTGCGATAAAAAAGGCATAATAGCCTAGTATTGAAGTATTGCAATTATATACAGACTGTCAGACTGCAAGCGTGTATTAGCGTAGTAAATTCTATGACTTGTTCTGACAATCTATTTGTTTCGACTGGTTCTATGTCATATGAGCAAAAGCTATTGAAATACTGTACCTGATACATATCACACTTATCATCACTGCATGATCATATATAATTCAAGAGAGAAAGTATATACCCATTATACCCAGCGATTGTTAATATTGACTTATCTTGAGCGGGATTTAACTATGCTTAGTTATGCACGATTAAACTCTGCTTAGATCGACTTTATCAATAAACAAATTTGCAAATATTACTAGCATAACTGTTAGTGTTAAGTCTGGCGAGTGGTGGTCGCTTCATCGTAGTTCTGCAATCTTGGCATAAGTCATGTAGTCCATGCATCACACGCTGCAGTCGGTCCTATATATAAGCTAGAGTTTATAATATCCTCATATTCATTTTGGAACAATATTTTGGTAGCTAAAAGGATAAGTTCATTTTATTGTGTGTTCAAATACTACACTGCCTGGTATACTGACAATAAATAAAGTTGTCTAAGCGGAGTTTCATGTTGTACAATAAACTTACAATCAACTCCCACCCGAAACAGTTTATATTGGCAATATATTATTAGGTATAGGCGTTTTCTCTTACATATTATATGCTCAGCGATGTCAGGAAATGTTTAGTACGATTTGTGCAAGCCCCAATCTGTCGTTCTGCTTTTGACATAATCAGACAAACAAATACAGTCATGCAGTGTATATTATAGTATACAAAAATTTTAGTCTGTATATAACGTTTGCGAGAAGATTATTGCTTGAAATACTTCAAGAACATTGCTAGATAGTGTAAAATATCTTACCTGCAAATATCAAAATGTTTTATGTACTTTGTCACATTACAAATGTTCGACTTCCGTAGGGAGGCAGTACACTATTCTTTACGTCCAGTGTTTTCATCCCCAGTCCACAAAACGGAGCTATATTGATTTCAATCCTGTGAGTACTGGTTTTAATGCCGATAGAGTCAAACAGATGACTGGATTACGCCAAATTATTGACGTTGCGGCTAGGGAATAATCAATATTCGACTGGTGCCTAACAAATATGAGGCACCTTAATTTTCAGATAACTCAACTGCCACCTGTTGGCTCAAGTGACCCTAATTCAATTCTAGTGAACGGGAAATTACATCGTGTATACAAGCCCTCTAACGATCGAGTGTGGAAAAGAGCATGCGATTTTTCGGACAGTGGATAACCAATTTTGATTGGTCGGTAGTTCTGGAAATCCCCGATTGCGAGTTAAAATATGGTAAATTTAATGACATCATGTCTGATATGATTGAACACTTTTTCCCAACTCAGCCGACGAGAATTAGAAAATCAGACAAACCGTGGGTGACTCAGTCGTTGAAATTGCTAATTAAGAGTAGCCAAAAAGTCCTGCATATGTATGGAAAACCTCGCAGATTTATAAAATTGGCATAATAAAGTCCAGCTCGAAGTCAAAACTGCTCGCAATAAGTTTTATCACCAGTCGGTCAAAAGGTTAAAGAATACCAATCTTGCAAGGTGGTGGAAAGAAATTAAGTCGTTGGGTGGTTTATCGTCTCAACAGCCTTGGTTCCATCAGTTGCTGTCCGATGATAGTCCTACATGTGCTGACCTTGCTGAGTTTTGGCAAACAATTTCTTTGAAAAGTTTGAAAAATTAATCAAAGCAATTGATGATGAAAATAAATGAAGCTGATACCCCAACCAAAAATTAAATCACTGTATGAATTGTATCAGTTGTCACAATTAATTAAGGAAGCTACTCTGGTAACCATGACAACCTCCAGCCTCATTGATCATATAGTTACTACCACCAGAGAAAATCTCAGATTCTGTGTCATACATACAGGAATCAGTGATCATAGTTTGGTATATGCTATCAGAAAAACATATTTCTAAGAAACAAGATAAAAACATAGTGGAAATTAGAAATATGAAAACTTTGATGGGCAAAACTTTGTTGAGGATTTGCTCAGTCAGCATTGGGAATATGTGTACTTTTTCGCAGATAATCCAAATTCTATGTGGGAGATTTGGAAGAAATTGTTTACGGAAGTACTAAATAAACATGCACCTATTCAACATAAAAGGATCAGATCAAAAGTCCCATGGATTACTAATGAAATTAAAAAGCTTATACATAAGAGGGAGATATTTAAGAGAAAAGCCATAGTGAAAAACTTTGAAACAGATTGGGAAGTGTATAAACAAACCAGAAATAAAATAAATATACAAATAAGAAAGGCCAAAAATTATTATTACTCCAAAAAAATTGCTGGTCAAAAACAAGATCCAAAAGAGGCTTGGAAAACAATAAACAATTTACTAGGCAAACAAAACAAACCAACAAAAGTGAATGAGTTGAATATAAATGGAAATATTAATTTAACAAATTCTAAAGACATTGCAGAGGGCTTCAATGAATTCTTTTTAAATATTGGTTCTGACTTAGCTAGCAAACTTGATACGTCAAATTGCAATTTTCAAGAACATATTAAGAAACCTAAATCAGAATTCACAGGATTTGAGTCAATTACTACCAACAAAGTTTACCATCTCCTGCATGACCTCCTGCAAAAGCAACTGGCATTGATAAAATTTTAAGTAAAATTTTAAAACTAGCAGCAAGTGCTATCACCAGTTCAATAACTTATATCTTTAATCAGGCTATTGCACTATGCACTTTCCCTGATGAGTGGAAAATGACAAGAGTATCGCCTCTTATAAAATGGCCCAAAAAATATTCCTGGTAACTACAGACCAATTTCTATTTTGCCAGCCGTTTGCAAAATTATGGAAAGAATTTTATATGACCAACTATATGATTATTTGACAAAATTTAAACTACTTAGTGATTGTCAATTTGGCTTTCGTAAATCTCACTCAACTGCTACAGCATTATTAGACTGTACTAATAGTTGGTATATGAATATTGACAAAAAACTATTCAACTTAGTTGTACTAATTGACTTAAAATTACTAATTGGCGTAAAAGGAGATGCTTTATCTCTACTAAAATCGTACTTGATGAATCGCACCCATAAATGTCAAGTAAATGGAACTATCTCATTAGAGAGATTGATTAAATGTGGTGTGCCACAAGGCTCTATTTTAGGGCTTTTATTCTTTTTGTTATATATTAATGACCTGCCTCATTGTTTAAACAAAACAAAACCTCGATTGTTTGCTGATGATACAAACCTAACAGCTGCTGGTCAATCTATAAATGATGTTGAAGCTGCAATGAATTCTGATTTAGAAAAACTTAGGAAATGGGTAATTGCCATAAACTAAGTTTAAATGTAGTTAAAACTGAATTTATGTTAATTGGATCTAAACCAATGATAAAAAGTGTTTCAAATATACAGCCAAACATTACCATTGAAAACAAACCAATTAGACAAGTTTACGATTGCAAAACTCTTGGAGTGACTGTCGACCAGCATTTGTCTTGGAAGAATAATACTGAAAAAGTTTGCAAGAAAATAGCATCGGGAATATCAGCATTCGTCGAGTAAAATAATTTGTTGAGAAAGATACTCTTGTTTCTGTATATAATTTTATTGTTCGCCCACACTTTACTTATTGCTGTGAAGTATGGGATGTGTTTGGTGAAACACAATCAAAACGCCTCCAAAAGCTCCAAAACAGAGCTGCTCGAATCACAATGAATATGAGCAATGATGTAGAATGATCTGGAAGTCACTTAAAACGGAAAGAATGAAGGCTAAGTCAAAACTGATGTTTAAATTGTTGAATAAAATGGGTCCTAAATCACTTACTGATTTATTTACTTTCAAAAATGAAATGACAAATTATGAACTTAGAGATATTGAAAGTACTCTTTGCTTACCACAGCCACGTACTAATAGCATGAAAAAAAGTTTCATGTTTGACGGGACACACATTTGGAACTCTTTACCAAATGAAATTGGGGAGAGCAACTCCCTCATGTCTTTTGAAACTAAAATCACTACTCATATTTTTTAATGATATAGAGATTTGTAAATAGATATGTTTCACTATACGTTTTTCTGTACCCTATATTCTTGTACCTATATAACTTTCTTACTATATACTGTATTACCATCTATACTGTATTTTTTAATCTTATTATCGTACACGCCCCTTGTGGAAATCAGCCTATAGGTTGACAATGGTTAGCGTGTTTAAATAAAGTTTTTCTATCTATCTATCTATCTATCTATCCATCTATCTATCTATCTATCTATCTATCTATCTATAGTTCAATGGCCTATTGCGATCACTAAGTTCGCTAATAACACGTCGCAATACGTGTGCCGAAAGTCCAAAGGTAGTTTACAGTCGGTGGATACAAGCCAGAGAAAAACCATTGGCCATTGAAAAAACCTTTATTTATTTGAATCGATCATCATAAAGATCATCAACCTCAAACGTTATGAAATCAAACATATACTCCACTAAATTATGAATTTACGTAATATCCGTATGAATTATAAATAAATTATCACAACATTTGTGAAAGCGTCTGGACGAGAAATTTGAGATTAATGCACAATCCACTCATTAAAGTTACAGAATAATGACGTATGTCAGTAATCTGTGCTACAGTGGACTGGAGCACAGGCTATATCTTGACTAGTTCAGTCCGTTACATTATCACGCCAACTGGTTCGCTGACGCACGATGTTCGTTCTTTGCGTGCGTTCGAATTTTCCGCGTTTAACTTTTCGCGTGACGACATTTCGAAAATATTTCTGATCTTTTGTTAAGCGCGATTCCCTTTTCCGCTTCCAGCAAACAAAGTTTTTCCTCTATGCAGAGATAACAACGCTTGCCAACAGCCAAGATTGAAGGAGCGCGCTTCAAAATTGACCACTTTATGGAAAGTTATTTTCCTAGATGCTTTCCAGACTTCAATATATTCGGATGCCAATCACAAGAAATCGTTCAAGAATGCTAGACATTCAAATGAGACGGAGCTTTCTAAGTATGTCTGGCAGTTAAAGCATCTAGGAAAAGAATTTTCCATAAAGTGGTCAATTTTGAAGCGTGCTCTTTCAATCCCGGCTGATATACTGACATATGGCATGCCCAAACAAAAAGTGACTACCTTGTGATTCTATAATATTGAATAGAATGCGGAACTATTCAGTAATAGTAATATTCTGGTGGTAAAAGAAACGTCCATGTCCATTGACTGGTCTCGTTAAAATAGTTTGAAACACATTTATCGCTAAAAGCCTTTGTTTCTTCGTTAAAGTATTCTGAAACAGGTTGATAAGTTGCTTAATGTTAGTTGAAATGTTGTTTACGACTCCGCACTTCAGTTCAAGTGTGTTAGAGTTTTAACCCTCAAAAGTCAAGAGTTCTGTTTGGAGTTCTTTTCATAACTTCCTCAAATATTTTTGACCAAGTTTAATATAACTTCCTTGTCTCCATAAACGGAGACAGACAAATCTATGCTCACTAAACTAACTATATTTATACTGAATAGCTTTGTGAGTTCTAAACTGGCCTTCTATTGGTCCAGTGTTACCGCAGAAGGATCTCGTACTGATTTAATAGCTCTATCAGTTCTAAGCTGGTTGACTAGAGGTCCAGTAAGAACCATACCTTCCAGTGCAACTACAGAAATGAAAACCGTATCTAAACTAACTCTATGTATACTGGATAGCTGTATCAGTTCTAAACTGTTCTTCCTGTAACGGTCATCCCTTATTGGTCCAGTGTTACTACAGGAGGAAACATAAACTAAACTAACTGAATATATACTGGATAACTCTGTCAGTTCTAAACTCATCCGGTATAAAACTTTGCAAGGGCCATCTTTTACTGATCCAGTGTTCCGATCCTGCTGGAGGAAAGCAGAGTTCCTGAAGAAAATCTCCGTTGTTTGTTAGAGTCAAACTGGAAGCACTCATCTCACATGTGACTGAGGTGAAATTATAATCAGGAAAGAGCATATTGCAGAAATCGAACCCAGGTGGAAGAGAGGAAAGGCCCAAGCATTAACAATTGTGTCACTAAACCCTATAAGACGATCGCGAGGAGACAGTAATGCATGCATATGCATAGTACATTTATTTGATTATAAATTCACCTCACATGTGAGAATAGTACTTCCAGTTTGACTCTACCAAACACTCGGAGGCTTTATTCAGGAACTCTGGTTTCCTCCCGTAGGAACACATGATCAATAAAAGATGGTTCTTGCAAGAGCTCTAGGGAGACAAGTTTCGAACTCATAGAGTTATCCAGTATAAATAAAGTAGGTTTAGTCTAGGGGTCCTCCTGTAATAACACTGGACCAATAGAAGATGGCCCAATTGCCCAAACAGTTCTATGAAAGGCTATATCATGTTAAATTACTTTACTTAAACATATTTCGAGTTAAGAAATAAAGGTATTGTTAGTTTCATAATCACTTCAAGCACTTTTCTCGCTTTGATTGGCATGTCTTCTTATGAGCTTTAAGGCAGTTTTGAGTGTCACAAAATGAGTTGGACTAATGGGCTTTATTTGTGTTATCCGACGAGATTTTGAACACATACGGCACTCGCAGTAGCTTCATATATAGCGTGTGTCATCAGTGTGGAATGATCAGAGTAAACATCTTGTTCAAATCAAAACTGTTTAATGCTTTCTGATCAATGGATACTTATTAAAAGCCAAGCTAGCAAGTCTTTTGACTTCATGCATGTAACGTATTTGCCAGGGCCGTAGGTAAGGAGGTATTGGAGAGTGGGATGCGGCACCCCCAAGATTTCAGAATTTCTCATATATGGAATATTTAGGCATCTATTCTGAAATAGAAACGTCTCAGAGAAAACAAAATAGTCACGCGGCGTTTGTATATAGTACTCGCTAACTATGAGATTCGTATTCAGAAAATTGAATCCTATTCAGAAGTACAAAGTTTCAGTCCAAAGTTACAAAATTAAAGCGACTGAAATTGTTTGTTTATTGAGATGACTGGAATGTGTCGCAAATACGTACGATCTTCATTTTCCGAATTAAAATTACTAAATTCAGAAAACCTGTCATTGATTGATTTATTCGGAAATACTGAAATTGCGGTCCAAAGCAATTATAGCAATGTAAACAGAAAATTGAAAACTGTTTGAACTGAACAAAGTGTCTTTCGGCAAAATGTCCTGGTACCGACATAAGAATCCTTTGAAACCAGTAAACAGGCTTTAGTTGCATGAAAGATCTCTTTTTCATCACAAAAAAATGCTTGAATACCAAAATAAAAACATTTTTGAGAAACAGTACTGTTATTATTTTACTTACTTCAAGTACTTTTCTCGGTTCGTTTAAGATGTCTTTCTTTGAGCCTAAGTGCAGTTTTGAGTGCCACGAAATGGGTTGGGCTTCGCTCAATGTTATCTCCAATTTCGAACAGACACGGCACTCGCTGTTTGCTTGTATCTGCAGCAGAGTAAAATTTTTGTTTAAAACAAAACTTTTTAATGCCTTCTAATCAACACTCAACAGACTCTTATTTTAAGTCAAGGGTTTCTAAACTTGACTGTTGAGTTATACGTATCAAGTTTCAATGACATTTTGACTGTATTTGCTATAGCCTATTTAAATACTGAACGAATTAAAACAGTATTCTGCGGTTGTGTTAAATTTCGCTCCAGACTGTAGAGACACTATACCTGGAATAAAAACTGATAGATAGGGATTATTTTAAGGTGCAGTGTAACCAATGAGATTATGTGCAGTATTAACTTTTTCTTCAATATATAAAAATAGGTGTTATATTGTAAGCAAAGAAGAGTACAGATTTTCATAACCAGGCATTGCTTTTGTACCTAATATTCACGGTCTCTCTATATGAAATATGTCAAAATTTGTGTCTGAAAATACTGACAATCAAGATTTTCGAGCTCCAGAGGCTCAAAATAGAAAATTTTTCCGGGAGAGGACCCCCACACCCCATTAAGTTCGTACGTTTCCAGTTAACAACCTTCTAGTTAGCTCCCTCAGTGTAAATTCCTTGGTTCCTATCCTTTTTTTGCTCTTTGTGCATTATTAAATTTCCTTAAAATATTCCCTGCTGATAGAACTATCTAGTGTAACTATGATAAAGTTAATTTTGTTTGCTTAATTGGGTCTTGTAGTAACACTGCACCTATATAGAGCTATCCAGGCAGCATGAATAAATTTAGTTTTGTTTAGGGTTTTTACTGTACCTGATACATATCACACTTATCATCACTGCATGATCATATATAATTCAAGAGAGAAAGTATATACCCATTATACCCAGCGATTGTTAATATTGACTTATCTTGAGCGGGATTTAACTATGCTTAGTTATGCACGATTAAACTCTGCTTAGATCGACTTTATCAATAAACAAATTTGCAAATATTACTAGCATAACTGTTAGTGTTAAGTCTGGCGAGTGGTGGTCGCTTCATCGTAGTTCTGCAATCTTGGCATAAGTCATGTAGTCCATGCATCACACGCTGCAGTCGGTCCTATATATAAGCTAGAGTTTATAATATCCTCATATTCATTTTGGAACAATATTTTGGTAGCTAAAAGGATAAGTTCATTTTATTGTGTGTTCAAATACTACACTGCCTGGTATACTGACAATAAATAAAGTTGTCTAAGCGGAGTTTCATGTTGTACAATAAACTTACAATCAACTCCCACCCGAAACAGTTTATATTGGCAATATATTATTAGGTATAGGCGTTTTCTCTTACATATTATATGCTCAGCGATGTCAGGGAAATGTTTAGTACGATTTGTGCAAGCCCCAATCTGTCGTTCTGCTTTTGACATAATCAGACAAACAAATACAGTCATGCAGTGTATATTATAGTATACAAAAATTTTAGTCTGTATATAACGTTTGCGAGAAGATTATTGCTTGAAATACTTCAAGAACATTGCTAGATAGTGTAAAATATCTTACCTGCAAATATCAAAATGTTTTATGTACTTTGTCACATTACAAATGTTCGACTTCCGTAGGGAGGCAGTACACTATTCTTTACGTCCAGTGTTTTCATCCCCAGTCCACAAAACGGAGCTATATTGATTTCAATCCTGTGAGTACTGGTTTTAATGCCGATAGAGTCAAACAGATGACTGGATTACGCCAAATTATTGACGTTGCGGCTAGGGAATAATCAATATTCGACTGGTGCCTAACAAATATGAGGCACCTTAATTTTCAGATAACTCAACTGCCACCTGTTGGCTCAAGTGACCCTAATTCAATTCTAGTGAACGGGAAATTACATCGTGTATACAAGCCCTCTAACGATCGAGTGTGGAAAAGAGCATGCGATTTTTCGGACAGTGGATAACCAATTTTGATTGGTCGGTAGTTCTGGAAATCCCCGATTGCGAGTTAAAATATGGTAAATTTAATGACATCATGTCTGATATGATTGAACACTTTTTCCCAACTCAGCCGACGAGAATTAGAAAATCAGACAAACCGTGGGTGACTCAGTCGTTGAAATTGCTAATTAAGAGTAGCCAAAAAGTCCTGCATATGTATGGGAAAACCTCGCAGATTTATAAAAATTGGCACAATAAAGTCCAGCTCGAAGTCAAAACTGCTCGCAATAAGTTTTATCACCAGTCGGTCAAAAGGTTAAAGAATACCAATCTTGCAAGGTGGTGGAAAGAAATTAAGTCGTTGGGTGGTTTATCGTCTCAACAGCCTTGGTTCCATCAGTTGCTGTCCGATGATAGTCCTACATGTGCTGACCTTGCTGAGTTTTGGCAAACAATTTCTTTGAAAAGTTTGAAAAATTAATCAAAGCAATTGATGATGAAAATAAATGAAGCTGATACCCCAACCAAAAAAATTAAATCACTGTATGAATTGTATCAGTTGTCACAATTAATTAAGGAAGCTACTCTGGTAACCATGACAACCTCCAGCCTCATTGATCATATAGTTACTACCACACCAGAGAAAATCTCAGATTCTGGTGTCATACATACAGGAATCAGTGATCATAGTTTGGTATATGCTATCAGAAAAAAACATATTTCTAAGAAACAAGATAAAAACATAGTGGAAATTAGAAATATGAAAAACTTTGATGGGCAAAACTTTGTTGAGGATTTGCTCAGTCAGCATTGGGAATATGTGTACTTTTTCGCAGATAATCCAAATTCTATGTGGGAGATTTGGAAGAAATTGTTTACGGAAGTACTAAATAAACATGCACCTATTCAACATAAAAGGATCAGATCAAAAAAGTCCCATGGATTACTAATGAAATTAAAAAGCTTATACATAAGAGGGAGATATTTAAGAGAAAAGCCATAGTGAAAAACTTTGAAACAGATTGGGAAGTGTATAAACAAACCAGAAATAAAATAAATATACAAATAAGAAAGGCCAAAAATTATTATTACTCCAAAAAAATTGCTGGTCAAAAACAAGATCCAAAAGAGGCTTGGAAAACAATAAACAATTTACTAGGCAAACAAAACAAACCAACAAAAGTGAATGAGTTGAATATAAATGGAAATATTAATTTAACAAATTCTAAAGACATTGCAGAGGGCTTCAATGAATTCTTTTTAAATATTGGTTCTGACTTAGCTAGCAAACTTGATACGTCAAATTGCAATTTTCAAGAACATATTAAGAAACCTAAATCAGAATTCACAGGATTTGAGTCAATTACTACCAACAAAGTTTACCATCTCCTGCATGACCTCCTGCAAAAGCAACTGGCATTGATAAAATTTTAAGTAAAATTTTAAAACTAGCAGCAAGTGCTATCACCAGTTCAATAACTTATATCTTTAATCAGGCTATTGCACTATGCACTTTCCCTGATGAGTGGAAAATGACAAGAGTATCGCCTCTTTATAAAAATGGCCCAAAAAATATTCCTGGTAACTACAGACCAATTTCTATTTTGCCAGCCGTTTGCAAAATTATGGAAAGAATTTTATATGACCAACTATATGATTATTTGACAAAATTTAAACTACTTAGTGATTGTCAATTTGGCTTTCGTAAATCTCACTCAACTGCTACAGCATTATTAGACTGTACTAATAGTTGGTATATGAATATTGACAAAAAACTATTCAACTTAGTTGTACTAATTGACTTAAAATTACTAATTGGCGTAAAAGGAGATGCTTTATCTCTACTAAAATCGTACTTGATGAATCGCACCCATAAATGTCAAGTAAATGGAACTATCTCATTAGAGAGATTGATTAAATGTGGTGTGCCACAAGGCTCTATTTTAGGGCTTTTATTCTTTTTGTTATATATTAATGACCTGCCTCATTGTTTAAACAAAACAAAACCTCGATTGTTTGCTGATGATACAAACCTAACAGCTGCTGGTCAATCTATAAATGATGTTGAAGCTGCAATGAATTCTGATTTAGAAAAACTTAGGAAATGGGTAATTGCCATAAACTAAGTTTAAATGTAGTTAAAACTGAATTTATGTTAATTGGATCTAAACCAATGATAAAAAGTGTTTCAAATATACAGCCAAACATTACCATTGAAAACAAACCAATTAGACAAGTTTACGATTGCAAAACTCTTGGAGTGACTGTCGACCAGCATTTGTCTTGGAAGAATAATACTGAAAAAGTTTGCAAGAAAATAGCATCGGGAATATCAGCATTCGTCGAGTAAAATAATTTGTTGAGAAAGATACTCTTGTTTCTGTATATAATTTTATTGTTCGCCCACACTTTACTTATTGCTGTGAAGTATGGGATGTGTTTGGTGAAACACAATCAAAACGCCTCCAAAAGCTCCAAAACAGAGCTGCTCGAATCACAATGAATATGAGCAATGATGTAGAATGATCTGGAAGTCACTTAAAACGGAAAGAATGAAGGCTAAGTCAAAACTGATGTTTAAATTGTTGAATAAAATGGGTCCTAAATCACTTACTGATTTATTTACTTTCAAAAATGAAATGACAAATTATGAACTTAGAGATATTGAAAGTACTCTTTGCTTACCACAGCCACGTACTAATAGCATGAAAAAAAGTTTCATGTTTGACGGGACACACATTTGGAACTCTTTACCAAATGAAATTGGGGAGAGCAACTCCCTCATGTCTTTTGAAACTAAAATCACTACTCATATTTTTTAATGATATAGAGATTTGTAAATAGATATGTTTCACTATACGTTTTTCTGTACCCTATATTCTTGTACCTATATAACTTTCTTACTATATACTGTATTACCATCTATACTGTATTTTTTAATCTTATTATCGTACACGCCCCTTGTGGAAATCAGCCTATAGGTTGACAATGGTTAGCGTGTTTAAATAAAGTTTTTCTATCTATCTATCTATCTATCTATCCATCTATCTATCTATCTATCTATCTATCTATCTATAGTTCAATGGCCTATTGCGATCACTAAGTTCGCTAATAACACGTCGCAATACGTGTGCCGAAAGTCCAAAGGTAGTTTACAGTCGGTGGATACAAGCCAGAGAAAAACCATTGGCCATTGAAAAAACCTTTATTTATTTGAATCGATCATCATAAAGATCATCAACCTCAAACGTTATGAAATCAAACATATACTCCACTAAATTATGAATTTACGTAATATCCGTATGAATTATAAATAAATTATCACAACATTTGTGAAAGCGTCTGGACGAGAAATTTGAGATTAATGCACAATCCACTCATTAAAGTTACAGAATAATGACGTATGTCAGTAATCTGTGCTACAGTGGACTGGAGCACAGGCTATATCTTGACTAGTTCAGTCCGTTACATTATCACGCCAACTGGTTCGCTGACGCACGATGTTCGTTCTTTGCGTGTTCGAATTTTCCGCGTTTAACTTTTCGCGTGACGACATTTCGAAAATATTTCTGATCTTTTGTTAAGCGCGATTCCCTTTTCCGCTTCCAGCAAACAAAGTTTTTCCTCTATGCAGAGATAACAACGCTTGCCAACAGCCAAGATTGAAGGAGCGCGCTTCAAAATTGACCACTTTATGGAAAGTTATTTTCCTAGATGCTTTCCAGACTTCAATATATTCGGATGCCAATCACAAGAAATCGTTCAAGAATGCTAGACATTCAAATGAGACGGAGCTTTCTAAGTATGTCTGGCAGTTAAAGCATCTAGGAAAAGAATTTTCCATAAAGTGGTCAATTTTGAAGCGTGCTCTTTCAATCCCGGCTGATATACTGACATATGGCATGCCCAAACAAAAAGTGACTACCTTGTGATTCTATAATATTGAATAGAATGCGGAACTATTCAGTAATAGTAATATTCTGGTGGTAAAAGAAACGTCCATGTCCATTGACTGGTCTCGTTAAAATAGTTTGAAACACATTTATCGCTAAAAGCCTTTGTTTCTTCGTTAAAGTATTCTGAAACAGGTTGATAAGTTGCTTAATGTTAGTTGAAATGTTGTTTACGACTCCGCACTTCAGTTCAAGTGTGTTAGAGTTTTAACCCTCAAAAGTCAAGAGTTCTGTTTGGAGTTCTTTTCATAACTTCCTCAAATATTTTTGACCAAGTTTAATATAACTTCCTTGTCTCCATAAACGGAGACAGACAAATCTATGCTCACTAAACTAACTATATTTATACTGAATAGCTTTGTGAGTTCTAAACTGGCCTTCTATTGGTCCAGTGTTACCGCAGAAGGATCTCGTACTGATTTAATAGCTCTATCAGTTCTAAGCTGGTTGACTAGAGGTCCAGTAAGAACCATACCTTCCAGTGCAACTACAGAAATGAAAACCGTATCTAAACTAACTCTATGTATACTGGATAGCTGTATCAGTTCTAAACTGTTCTTCCTGTAACGGTCATCCCTTATTGGTCCAGTGTTACTACAGGAGGAAACATAAACTAAACTAACTGAATATATACTGGATAACTCTGTCAGTTCTAAACTCATCCGGTATAAAACTCTTGCAAGGGCCATCTTTTACTGATCCAGTGTTCCGATCCTGCTGGAGGAAAGCAGAGTTCCTGAAGAAAATCTCCGTTGTTTGTTAGAGTCAAACTGGAAGCACTCATCTCACATGTGACTGAGGTGAAATTATAATCAGGAAAGAGCATATTGCAGAAATCGAACCCAGGTGGAAGAGAGGAAAGGCCCAAGCATTAACAATTGTGTCACTAAACCCTATAAGACGATCGCGAGGAGACAGTAATGCATGCATATGCATAGTACATTTATTTGATTATAAATTCACCTCACATGTGAGAATAGTACTTCCAGTTTGACTCTACCAAACACTCGGAGGCTTTATTCAGGAACTCTGGTTTCCTCCCGTAGGAACACATGATCAATAAAAGATGGTTCTTGCAAGAGCTCTAGGGAGACAAGTTTCGAACTCATAGAGTTATCCAGTATAAATAAAGTAGGTTTAGTCTAGGGGTCCTCCTGTAATAACACTGGACCAATAGAAGATGGCCCAATTGCCCAAACAGTTCTATGAAAGGCTATATCATGTTAAATTACTTTACTTAAACATATTTCGAGTTAAGAAATAAAGGTATTGTTAGTTTCATAATCACTTCAAGCACTTTTCTCGCTTTGATTGGCATGTCTTCTTATGAGCTTTAAGGCAGTTTTGAGTGTCACAAAATGAGTTGGACTAATGGGCTTTATTTGTGTTATCCGACGAGATTTTGAACACATACGGCACTCGCAGTAGCTTCATATATAGCGTGTGTCATCAGTGTGGAATGATCAGAGTAAACATCTTGTTCAAATCAAAACTGTTTAATGCTTTCTGATCAATGGATACTTATTAAAAGCCAAGCTAGCAAGTCTTTTGACTTCATGCATGTAACGTATTTGCCAGGGCCGTAGGTAAGGAGGTATTGGAGAGTGGGATGCGGCACCCCCAAGATTTCAGAATTTCTCATATATGGAATATTTAGGCATCTATTCTGAAATAGAAACGTCTCAGAGAAAACAAAATAGTCACGCGGCGTTTGTATATAGTACTCGCTAACTATGAGATTCGTATTCAGAAAATTGAATCCTATTCAGAAGTACAAAGTTTCAGTCCAAAGTTACAAAATTAAAGCGACTGAAATTGTTTGTTTATTGAGATGACTGGAATGTGTCGCAAATACGTACGATCTTCATTTTCCGAATTAAAATTACTAAATTCAGAAAACCTGTCATTGATTGATTTATTCGGAAATACTGAAATTGCGGTCCAAAGCAATTATAGCAATGTAAACAGAAAATTGAAAACTGTTTGAACTGAACAAAGTGTCTTTCGGCAAAATGTCCTGGTACCGACATAAGAATCCTTTGAAACCAGTAAACAGGCTTTAGTTGCATGAAAGATCTCTTTTTCATCACAAAAAAATGCTTGAATACCAAAATAAAAACATTTTTGAGAAACAGTACTGTTATTATTTTACTTACTTCAAGTACTTTTCTCGGTTCGTTTAAGATGTCTTTCTTTGAGCCTAAGTGCAGTTTTGAGTGCCACGAAATGGGTTGGGCTTCGCTCAATGTTATCTCCAATTTCGAACAGACACGGCACTCGCTGTTTGCTTGTATCTGCAGCAGAGTAAAATTTTTGTTTAAAACAAAACTTTTTAATGCCTTCTAATCAACACTCAACAGACTCTTATTTTAAGTCAAGGGTTTCTAAACTTGACTGTTGAGTTATACGTATCAAGTTTCAATGACATTTTGACTGTATTTGCTATAGCCTATTTAAATACTGAACGAATTAAAACAGTATTCTGCGGTTGTGTTAAATTTCGCTCCAGACTGTAGAGACACTATACCTGGAATAAAAACTGATAGATAGGGATTATTTTAAGGTGCAGTGTAACCAATGAGATTATGTGCAGTATTAACTTTTTCTTCAATATATAAAAATAGGTGTTATATTGTAAGCAAAGAAGAGTACAGATTTTCATAACCAGGCATTGCTTTTGTACCTAATATTCACGGTCTCTCTATATGAAATATGTCAAAATTTGTGTCTGAAAATACTGACAATCAAGATTTTCGAGCTCCAGAGGCTCAAAATAGAAAATTTTTCCGGGAGAGGACCCCCACACCCCATTAAGTTCGTACGTTTCCAGTTAACAACCTTCTAGTTAGCTCCCTCAGTGTAAATTCCTTGGTTCCTATCCTTTTTTTGCTCTTTGTGCATTATTAAATTTCCTTAAAATATTCCCTGCTGATAGAACTATCTAGTGTAACTATGATAAAGTTAATTTTGTTTGCTTAATTGGGTCTTGTAGTAACACTGCACCTATATAGAGCTATCCAGGCAGCATGAATAAATTTAGTTTTGTTTAGGGTTTTTACTGTATTTCTGTAACACTGGATTCATAAGGAATGGCCCTTATTGGACCTCTAGGAAGAAACGTTTTGAACTGATAAAGTTATCCCGTGTAAATATCTCTAAGATAATAGATTAAACTCGCTTACAATCGAAATATTTTGGAATTGAATCCGAGATTCCCAGGAAGTCATTCCTTTGTTGCATTAAAGATCTCTTTGGAATGAAAACGTATTAAAACCTTTTTGTCATCATGAAAAGCATTAAAAACAGCATATAAAGTGTATTCCTAATGTAATTATAGTTGTTTTTAGCGGTATAATATCTCCCTCCTTCCGAGTGGTAGTATAAGGGTTTAATGCGATGGCTGAGAGTGACCTCATTAGGTGAAGGTGAAGTATTTTTGTATGTTATTGAAGACGAAAAACACGTCTTATATTAGATCATATGAAAGGGAATCACGGATGGCAGATGCGGTCAGCGCGCTGCCCCCTACCTCTGAGTTAAGGCTGCAGGTCGAGGGCAGGGATTTACTTAGGTTGGGTAACGTCCCTGTGCTTGATAACTCATTTAAGTCAGGGATTGGTTGGTTCTCTCCTAACTGATTAACTAACTAACTAACTAACTAACTAACTGACTAACTAACTAACTGACTAACTAACTAACTAACTAACTGACTAACTGACTAACTGGCTAACTGACTAACTAACTAACTGACTAACTGACTAACTGACTAACTAACTAACTAACTAACTAACTAACTGACTAACTGACTAACTAACTAACTGACTAACTAACTAACTAACTAACTAACTAACTAACTAACTAACTGACTAACTAACTAACTAACTAACTGACTAACTAACTAACTAACTAACTGACTAACTGACTAACTAACTAACTGACTAACTAACTAACTAACTGACTAACTAACTAACTAACTAACAAACTGACTAACTAACTAACTAACTAACTAACCCTCGGAACCTTTGTCATTTGGGCTGTAAAACCTGTTAAGACTTTCCGTTCACCTCAGAGTGGTAAACCTAATAAACCTCATTATGGTGTGGCGTAATTAATATTTTTAGTTAGCTATTTAGGTGTTTATTATATACATGACAAAATTATTGCAATCTGATTGATTAAGAGGAGTGCAATTATTCATTAATTGCACTCCTGGGGAGTGCAATTAATGATTTGAGAAAACAAATGGCCGCCCGCTTTATAAACAATACCAAGAATGAGGAAGTCTGGCTTCTTTTAACGTTGAAAAAAAACACTGTGAGTTGGTTTAAAAGATGGTTTAAAGGCAAGAATGGGCTTTCTGACGAAATTACGACGTTGAAATGGAAAATTATCGACCTGAATACTTGGATAAAGCTTTTCAAAAGTTCTTACTACGGAAAGGTGCGAACGAAGCTACAATTTTGGCTTGCATATAATAAATAAATAATCACACGTGCAAGTCGCGCAATTAAAAATATGCCAAATTGCACTCACCCCGACGGCTCGTGCAATTTTGGCACATTTTTCAAATATCACTCGTAGTTTTAATCATTAATTGCACTCCTTCCCGTGTGATTACCTATACAAATTTAAAACAAAGCAAATATTTGCTCCAGTTTCCTCCCACGGGAAATGTTGACAGGGTTGGTTTGGATAAGCCCCAAACTATTAACCCTTCCATCGTAGCTGTGCTCCCAGATCAGTCATGAGTCAACGGTGGTAACCAGAAGCGCCTTTAATAAGACTTCGACTCGACCAAGTCGAGCTGCGTCCTTCGTAATTCAGCTCAGCTCTCAGCTGCAAGTAAAGATGATTAACACACCCCCACTTACTTAGAAACTTAGTCCTTGAGATTCTGCGGTGTCGGAAGAAGCTGAGGTGAAGCACGTGGGGGTGGCTGGTTAGCTCTTTTGGAAAGCCTAAGGGGGCTAGAGCCAAGGGCAAGGAGGCAGAGGTGTAGTTGTCTTCCCATTAGCACTTCACCTACATTGTCCAGCAGAAGATAAGCTACAGTGTGCAGGGCGCCCGGAAGGGGGCAAATATTGAAATATGCATAGACATTACTATCAAATATAGTCTCCCAGAATGCAGGAATCCGCCATTCGTCAGACCCTAATTTCAAAGCTTTCCCGTAGGAGACTAGGACCCCCATTCTGAATGCGCACTGAGAATGCTATTTAAACTTCTAAGACTAAAGGTCGTAATCCAGCTTGTTGTCCTAGAAGTTAAAGAGTATGGAAATTAGTTTTCAAACGGAAAACATGACTCAAAACAAGGCAAAGATCTTGCGATATTTCCTAAAAAATTAAATCCAAACATGCAGGCAGGAAATGCAATCCAACATAAGCATAAAATTTCTTTGTTCAAACGCATAACCATACCATTTAAACAAGGTTCTTTGTCAAAGAAACTTCTAGAGAGAACAATTTAGAACTGAGAGAGCTTTTCTGTATAGATAAAATAAGTTTTGTTTAGGGTACCTTCTGTATTGCTTTAGCACGGGACAAATAAGGGATCGCCCTTACTAAACCTCTTATATAGAGAGAACAGCTTAGAACTAATACGACTTTCCCGAGTAGAAATAGAGTTAATTTATATAGGTTTCCTCCTGTAGTAAAACTGCATCAATATGAGACGTCCTTTCTGGACCTCTATAAGTAGAGCAGTTTAGAACTGATAGAGCTATCAGGCAGTATAAATATTAAGTTTACTTTTGTTCAGGTTTTATCCTGTAGTATAAAACTGGATCAACAAGGAACGGCCCTCAACTATACCTCCAGGTAGAGCAGTTTAGAACTGATACTGTGATCAGTATAGGGCTATCCAGGCAGCATGAATAAATTTAGTTTTGTTTAGGGTTTTTACTGTATTTCTGTAATACTACATTAATAAGGAATACAGGCCCTTACCATTTGAACTGATAAAGTTATCCCGTGTAAATATCTCTAAGATAATAGATTAAACTCGCTTACAATCGAAATGGTTTGGAACTGAATCCGAGATTCCCAGGAAGTTATTCCTTTGTTGCATTAAAGATTTCTTTGGAATGAAAACGTATTAAAACCTTTTTGTCATCATGAAAAACATTAAAAACAGCATATAAAGTGTATTCCTAATGTAATTAGAGTTGTTTTTAGCGGCATATCTGTCTCCTTCCGAGTGGTAGTATAAGGGTTTAATACGATGGCCGAGAGTGACCTCATTAGGTGAAGGTGAAGTATTTTCGTATGTTATTGAAGACGAAAAACTCATCTTATATTAGGTAATATGAAGCGGAAGTGCGGTCAGCGCGCTGTCCCTTAGAACTGCCCCTTACGAACGAAAATTTCACTTGTCATTTTCACATGTGAAATTCTATGTGAAATTGGAAGATTTCGCATGTGAAAATGCACATTTCACATTTGAAATTCAGAATTTTTCACATGTGAAATTCGAGTTTCACATATTCGTTCACCTGTGAAAGCGAAGGTTCATATGTGAAATATAATTTCACATGTGAAATATATATATATTATATGTGGAATTGGAACAGTTCCTATGTGAAAAGATAGTTTCACATGCATGTGAAATTATATGTGAATTTTTTGTAAGGGACAGGTCGAGGGCAGGGATTTACTTAGGTTGGGTAACGTCCCTGTGCTTGATAAACTCATTTAAGTCAGGGATTGTTTGTAGAGATGAGCAACTATATCATTGGCAAGGAAAATAGTTTCACTCCACTTTCAGCAAGGGCGCCAGAGCCATGGAAGCAGAGGGGTAGTTGTCTTTCTCATTAGCACTTCAGAGGGGGCCATTTTCCCCAGCTAAAGGGGGGGACGGTCCAAACAAAAATATGGTGAAATATGCATAGTTGCCAAATTGAATAATAGTAAGACCTAAGGGAATTAACTCGTTTGAACAACCATTATCAATATCAAAAGACAATATGTCATTACTTGCATGTAAATAAACGATTGGATTTTTTTTTAGATATATAACGCTGTAGTAAATTGTTCAAATATATTTAAGCATCTTCCAACCTATTTATCAATTCCAAGCTGTCCTATTATAGATATACCGATGAAACAAACTAGCCTGTAGCGATTGGTTAAATGATGCTGCATTAACGAATCAGAATCATGCTTTGCATTTTATTTCGAGTAAAATCTGTGTATACTTATGTATGTTTTGGCTTTCTTTCAAAGGTCTTACAAAGGTCTTACAGTTACAAAACAAGAATTCAGGAAGCTGTACGTAAGTGTTTTTAACTTCATTTACTTTGTAAACTACGCCAGGGTCAGGGCTACGTGCAGGGCTTATATCAACGTCTAGGTCTAACTAAGACCTTCTTTCATGTCTTTTTTGGGCCACGCCGCACAAACGGTACGCATAAAAGCGCGCATAAACAGGCAATCTAACCAGAGGGGATCGAAGCAGCCATCAAGATGAAGTGTTGGACAATTCTAGCCTTGCTGATTGCAGTCTGTTCTGTGTTTCTTGTTGTTGGACGCACAGAAGAAACCGAAGATGATTTTAGAGAGCAAGCTTTGGAAGATGTCTATAGCGACACCAAAAATGATGGGCAATTGTAAGTCTGTATTTTGTAATTTCTATTGCTATATATATATTTATTTACCTTATTATTAGCATGACAAAATTACTGGATGCTGATTGGTTGAGAGGAGTACAATTATTTCATTAATTGTACTGCAGTACAATTAATGATTTTCCCAAAAGAAACAAAATGGCGGAAATTTTGTCATGCTAATAATAAACAAGTAATCATGCGATGTTGCTCGTACAATTAGGGATTAATAGTACTCGTGATGTTTGAAAATGTTGCCAAATTGGACTCGCCCCGGCGGCTCGTCCAATTTTGGCAAAATTTCCAAACATCACTCGTACTATTAATCCCTAATTGTACTCGCCATCGCATGATAACCTATACTTATTTTTGTTGTATCTAAATATCCAATTTAATGTATAGCATCATTTGCACTGTTGAAAATGCATTCTCTAATAGTAATTCAGCTCTTTTCAGTTTAGAACAGTCGCAAAGACAAACGTTAGTAAATTTCTCATCGCATTTTCATCCAAACTCAACCAAAATTTGATCGATTTGTCCTTGGCCTATGGCCATTAGTGAACTTCCAGGAAGAGCAGTTTAGGACGGATACAGCTACCCAGTATAAACGAAGTTAGTTTAGGTTAAGGAAAAGGTTTAGGTTAGCTTTTGTGACTATTTAAAAGTTCAAGTATCTATATATATTGTTGCAGAGCAGAAGCTTTTTCTTTCATGACCATTATACAATACATTATGCCGCACCAAACCGCACCACATCATACAATATATCATACTATATACCATACTATATACCGCATACCACACCATACCATACCATACCATACCATACCATACCATACCATACCATACCATACCATACCATACCATACCATACCATACCATACCATACCATACCATACCATACCATACCATACCATACCATACCATACCATACCATACCATACCATACCACAACATGCCACACTATGCTATACCGCACCATATTTTTGACAGTAACATATACTACATCAAACTACGTGTACTTCTGTTGGAAAAGGTCTGGAAATAAACTAAACTTCTCAATAGATATCTTCATTCTTTTAATTCAGAGAGAACGTCTTGGATAGTGTAAATGAGAATCTATCAAACGACGAAGATGAACCAGCCATGTTCAAACGTGCACCACTATGGAGACGTCGTCGTCGTGGTCGTCGTGGTCGTCGTGGTCGTCGTGGTCGTCGTTTCTGGCGTCGCGTAGGTAAATGGTTTCAAAGATTTAAGAATAAAATTCCTAATGCTCTGAAGAAAGTTTGTGGATGGCTTAAGAATTCTCAAAAAAAGGGTAAGTTCTAATACCGCTTCTTGATATTAGAAAGAGCCAGAGAGAACTACAAAGGTATCAAAGCCGCTAAGCCGGGAACTACTCCTGAAAAAATTGATGGGGGTGAGCCGCCAGGCGATAGATTCCCATACCTTATTTCACGGCAAAATATAAACGAGTTTCCATACCTTATTTCAGACCTGGCCGCAAAAAGTTATACCATATTTTAGACCAAGACAAGTAAAAGCCATACCCTTCAAGGTGGCACATACCATAGCAAACAAACCTGAGGTAGGGTGGCATGGGTGGCAGTTGCGGTTAAGGTCCTTCCCCTTACCTGCTAAATTAAGCCAGCTACAGTAAGTAGTGTATTACCAGTACCTTTACCTTTGCAATATAGAACATATTGATAATTATTGGTTGGTCAATTTAAGCAAGCCTTAAGCTTTAATGTTTCTGGCTAATGCCTTCGTCGACTTCGTTCGTCGCCATGGTAAAAACATGGCTTTACCGTGCAAATTTTAAAACGTTTTCTCCAATTTTTTCTAGTTATCAAATGGAGTTGCCGTTGGATCAATAGATTAGGAGATGAAGGTATGTGCGGAAATAACAAATAGCCCACTGATAAAATAACCTTTCGCTTCTGCGTGTATGCTCAAGCTGTTAAATGAGGCAATTTGGATAGCTCTATCGGTTCTTTAAAGTTCTTCTTTCTAAAGGTCCAGTAAGGGTCATTTCACATTGGTCCAGTGTTACTACAGGGAAAAACCAGGATACACGGAGAAAACCTGTGTTGTTTGGTAGAATCAAACTAGAAATACGTACTATTCTCGCATGCTACTGAGGCCAAATTATAATCAGCCAACTGCATATTGCAGGAATCAAACATCTGTCGCAGAGACGAAAGGCTCATGCACTAACCATTGTGTCACCACCAAACAATAAATTAAGCTAAATAGCTTTGTTCTGCACAGTTCTTTTCATATATGTATATTTTGTTCTTCCACAGAATCCCCGCGAAGTCTGTCAAACGACGAAGCCTTCATCTCACCCGAGGCGCAAAGTCTGTCAAACGACGAAGCCTTCATCTCACCCGAGGAAGCGGAGGAATTAATAAAACAAGGGTGGAAGAAAGAAGAATGAAGTGAAATAATCTTGAATCATCTTGCACGTATAATCACATTTAGTAAAATTACATAGGTGATTATTGAAAATTCTCAACGCTGATTGGTTGCGCTACCTCGGATTAATACGCGAAAATCACCTAAAGCGTTTTTAAGCCGCTTTTATCGTAAATATTCAATTAAAATATTATTGAAATGTACATTTTCTATTCTTTTCCAAATAATCACCTATGTAATTTTACTAAAACAAATATTCGCCTCAGGCTCGGTGAATATCGGTGAATAAAAACCTCGACTTCGTCTCGGTTTTTATTCACCGATATTCACCTCGCCTTCGGCGAATAATTGTTAAATAATCATTAATGTAATCTTTTAACTTTCTTATCACTGACATTTAGCTATACTCCTATTGTATAACCTTAGCATAGATGTTTGCACGTTTACTTGGTAGAGGGAAGCAAGGTTAAGTTTGATATCGTGAATAAAATGCACTTTAAACTTTTAAACTGGTATTCAGATATTCTTTGAGTATAATGGTGAATTGGAACGGGTCAAGGGGGGGAGTAAATAAGGATATTTGGGGCTGACATCACATGCTCTGGCAAATTACGGAACAACTATTTCAAAATAGCGATGTTAAACAGTGCAGTTATAATTGACGGAATTCTTTTGTCCAGTCGGGCGTGTATACACAAAGGAAATATCAGACTTTTCCTTGCCCAAATTTGGTTGAATATCTGCGAAGATTGCCAAAATTCAACTCCGCAAAGCGAAGGCTATAGGTCGTCGTTAGTGGTTTTTACCTGCCGTCGTCGCCGTCATGTTGGATGAACTTAACAAAGGATCGTACTTGTTTGCACTTTGCAATACAAATTTAATCCAACATGGCAAAAATCTCTTTGTCTTTTGAATATCAGGGGTTGGTTGCAAACCACCTATATGGCAACCCCGACAATCCATATTATAAAATGAGTGATTGCAAATCATGGTCCTCATTGCAAATCCAGTAAATCACATACGTCAAGAAGAAAATCGGACCCGACAAATCGGATCGTGTGAATAGGCCTTGTCACTTCATGCCAAAAAATCTTTCTGCCTTGTCTCCAAAAGTCCCAAAGGAGTCTCTCGCATTGTCGCATTCCTCAAAACGTCGTCCTGCTAAAAATCGATTGTTATTACCATTTTTGGACATTCATTTGCATCTCCATATCACAGAGTAGGAAATGCCCAGAAGGGCCACTCAGCAGTGCAACGTGGCCCCCTATTTTTACTGATGCAGTTTTCTGGCCAGAATAATGGCGGACCAGCCAGTTCAGCGTGTTTATAAGTGGCCAGAAAATGCAATTTACTGGCCAGAATAATGGTAATGAACATGCGTAATGCGACATGCGCAGCGTCAAAAACTTCAAAGGTTCCGCCTCAAGTGGCCCTTCTAGTCATTTCCTATTCTATGTCCATACTTTGACTTAAAAATTAACAACATACCTCGCTTTGCCGCGGCGGTAATTTTGAATTTCGTCTGATTTTCTCACTCAAATTGTGCTAGATTTAATATAAGATTATATACTTGCGAAGCCCATACAAGCAACTGTTTAAATAATTGACTACAAACTGTCCATTCAATGGAACTACAAAGCAAATTATATTATGAAAGTCGCGAAGGCAAAGTTCGACTGAATTTGGTGAGCTGACTGAAAGGGCTGAAAGAGCCAGAATGATTTATTACCAGAACTACTTAAAAAATTAAACACTTCGACGTTCGAGCGAAGGCGCTTCGTCAGGAGGTTAGTGTTCAACTGATGAAGTTATTTCGCTCGAAACCGATCGAAGTGTGTTTAATCCTTTCAAGTAGTTCAGACACACAAATCACGGCAACTTATTGGAGAATACTTTCTATACACTGGACCCCACGTTTAAGATAGGTAAATTTAACTGCAATATCTTGCAATAACTTAAACAACTAGAATATACAATACTTAGAAACCGAAACTTATTGAAATCGTGAAGTCGTCTGAAAGATGTATTTCTTGAAATTTGTCCTTTTCTTCTCTGTGATCCGTGTCAGCTAGACCGCCGGGCAACACTTAAAATGTTCTAAAAATTTGTTTGATGGCATTTTTTGTTACAGACTGCCAAATAGCATTTTCTTATACAGGGTGTATCAAAAAAAACGCAACCACTTAATATTTTAAGATATTCACTTTGTTTTCAAGCACAATAGATGTTAGGCCCCTGGGAATTCAGCGGCAATGTTTTCCTCTGATCGTGCTGTTCTTCGCCTGCCATGAGAATTACCTTTGTTGAGATTAAGGCTCGTTCCTTCACTCGAATATTTCCTGACGTTCCTCAAGATTGTCGCTTTGTGAGGAGGGTCCCGATCAGGAAATCCTGCTCGAAAAAGGTTTTGCACTTCAGTTGTGTTTTGATTTCGATTGTACTGTAAAACTATGAAAATTCGTTGTTCGGTTGTGAGCTGCACCATTATTAGTTTAGCTGATTTGTGCGATTAGAAGCCATTTTAAATTCCCAGGGGCTTAAATCTATTGTGCTTGAAAACAAAGTGAATATCTTAGAATATTAAGTGGTTGCGTTTTTTTTGATACACCCTGTATATTTGATATAGACTTGCTCAAATTTTCTCCTTCAATTTTTACAGCGTAGATAACATCAATCTTCAAAATTCCAACGCCAGTGAGCGTACAAAACGAGTCATTTTAGAAGTCATATACAAACCTTGCAGTTCGGCCTTTATCAGATCTAAAACACTCGGCTGCACCTCGATGTTTTAAATCAGATAAAGACCTCCGCGCGGTTTGTATATATTACATATATATTTATATTTACGTGTAGGTTTAGGTATACGAAACGCAAAGAGTGCTCGACAACATATTAAGTTAGAGCAATCTAACAATCTAACTTACAGATGAAACAGCCTGTTGCAGACAAGTTTTGAGGTAAGCGAAAATCTATATTTATATATGTTGGCACCTCTTATTTTGGCTTTACAGCAGAAAATGTTAAAATATTTAAATTTTGCCTATTAAAGTACTATGTGACTAAAAATGCAAAATCTCAAGTTCACTTTTAACAAAAATAAACTAAACCATAAGAAAGTACGCAAAAAAGTATATATAAAACATTTAAGCGGGTAGTGCGGTTTTCGTCTCCTATTTGGAGATTAAATCTCAAAGTTAGGTTTCTCTCTTAATTATAGTTACTATTTTGCTAACTTTAACCTTCTTCAAACTCAAAACCGACTTGGAAAATCGCACTATAGTCGCTTATATATGTCTTATATATACTTTTCTGCGATCTTTCTTATGGTTTTTGCATTTTTAGTCAACATAGTAGCTAATTTAATAGGCAAAATATCGAAATTCTCAAATCTTCTGCTGTATTGCCAAAATCAGAAGTGCCAACACATATAATCTTGTTCACCAATGTTTAAACTATAAATTAATGCTAGTTGGCAGCTTGTGACAAGAAATGCCATCAGAGTCTAACTTCCAGATCTTTGGCCGGCCGTCTAAGCGTAGGAATCGTAAAATGTTCCCATAAAACACTGTTTTACCGCCGTCGTGGTATATATTTGTCCGATAGCGTTATTAGTCGTACAAAGCTTGCAAAGACCGAAGCTGAATGTGCTATATATTGCTCAAGAGATGATGAGTGCGTCTCAGTAAATTACAAAACGACGGGGGAAGAATGAAACGTTTTCCACTAACAGTAACAACGTTAAAATAATTTAACAACCTTGAGATTCTACAGAAGGTATCAAAATCCTGCACGGAGGGGCAGGTTTTCTTTGTCTTTGATAAAGATTTCTTGAATATAGTTGAACTATACTCGTACGCTAGGCCTACCAAATTTCTTGACAAGTTATACTTTACATGTTCCTTTGCTCGCCTGCATGTGAGATAAAATGTTGACAAGTTTTCTAAAGTTTTTTTGGCAGATTTTCCCTCAATAATTTCATAGACAAATGAAAATTGTTCTGTGTACGGTTATTAAAACGGTATAGGCCCGCACTTTACCGATATTTTTACTATATTCGCCTTTATTTCATTCAGCTTATGAATTAGAAAGATATATGTTTGAGAAGGAAGTTTAAGGTGGTAAACTGAAGAATAGAACTGATCACAAACCGTCGAAGTGATTAATTTTATACAGAAATGGTTCTTACACTTTTTCACGCTCAGATTGCAGTTATTGAATCTAGTTATTTTCTATTAAAAATTCTAATCGTCCATTGGAAAGAGTGTGAAATAAATTGAAACGGAAAATATTTTGTGAATTAAAATACTGTTTTTGTTAATATCATGCAGGGTTCATATTAGATAATAGTTTTTGAGAACTGATCCAAGGGTAGGGGGGGGACGCATTCAGCAATCTGCCATGGGCCTGTGACTGCATCTGGCCGGCCTTGCGTTCCTGCCAAGACACATGCGACACCTAAGTTCCTTTGGTATTGTCACACGTCCTTGTCCCACCAAACAAAAATGGACAATGTGTAAATAGAGAATATTGAAATTACCTCGACTGTAATTTGTTATTCATTAAAAAGATTTAACGATACGTTAATTAGAAAATTTTGCATTCTGCAGCTGCACGAATGCACAAAGGAACTACAATTGTTTAATTCATGTGTCATAAAAAAAACAACTTCAAAACGCGCCTCAACTGTTTAAACTAATAATTTGAACAGAATTTTTATGGTGGGTTTGTTTATTGAAAGTGTTAATAGTTCTGTAGACTGTACTATATGATAGTCTATGTCAGAAACATCGAAGCCATTTCTTTAATATTGGATGATTTAGCGTTGTTTGTCGGACTTGCTGTCATGAAGTAGATGAGATATTTAAAACGTATACTAACAATGTCGGCGAGTGAAATCCATTCCTTGGACTTATTTATTGGCAAGGCAAATTGATGTAGCCATCTGATTTTTAGGAGAAAAGTATTCAAGGAGACCATCGAAAAGCATTCGTTTGACACTTGATGTTTTAACTCTTTCTCGACGGATGTATTGTCTTTAAAGACCTACGACTTTGCTCGTACCTCTCTGGTTGCAGGTACCAAACAAGGACAAAAATACTACGGTTCGATTCAGCGTTTTACGATCTTTTTAGATAAGTAAATTTTGTTTGTTTACAACGATATGCGGCCGATTTAGCCCCTTTTAATTGATGAATTTTGTTTTGTTTACAAATTAAAAGATTATCAGGATGTAAATTCATTACAGTAACAGTTTTCTCATGTGTGGACGCCATGTTGCGAAGAAATGAAAACTCGACCCAGGGTCTATTAAGTCCTCCATCCAGACGCTGATATTTTCTCTGATTTTCAATGCATGTCAAAAATCTCCTCCCTGGGGCTTGTCAAAAAAGTCAAAATCCCCACTCACGGGACACAAAGGTCCGTCAATATCCCGTGGGTAACCTCCCCACAAACACACTGGGCTTAACATTGATAGGTGCATAAACGCTACGAATTCGGAAATACCACCATTCGACAGCGACTCAAAATATCTACCCAAAGCCGTAATTTTATTAAATTACGAAATAATCTAGCACTTTTATGGCAATTCTCATGAACATGCCTGTTCGTTGCAGCGTCGGCGCACGCTCGGACAACTTCGGATGCTAAAATCTCCGGGATATTTGCACCCATCGGCTTGAAAGTACCGGAAATCGATTCCTCGTGATGTCATTGCCTAGATGAAGGATTTTCATTGGTTTAGCGGCACTTAAATGACATAATTTATATCGCGGATGCAAATTTTGTCAAAAGTGAAAAGGTGCGACCACGAAGAAACTTCAATATAACTTTACACCACACACGGCTCACCGCAGAGAAAATTGTTTCACTCGATCAGTGCTATATGCTTAGCAACTGCGGTAGATGTTTTTATTATTCCTATAGGAGTACCAAGAGTTGTGTATCAGTCTTTTGGTCTTATTCTCATTGTATTAACTTTAACAATATCACTCTTTTTGTACATCAAAATTGCGAGAAAACTTCGCCTGATGAAGTGGCGTGTCAAACGCGTGTCGTGGGCATCAAATCCTTCTCAAATTCGTGCGACGGTGACAATGTTTTACGTCTTGGGTTCCCTGTTTATATGTTGGATACCTACGCTCAGCGGTTTTCTATACGTCTCTATACAAGGCCAAAACTTATCAAAAGTTTTTGTGGATTGGGGAGTCACGTGCATATTTCTTAACAGTTTTTGTAATCCGTTCATACGGTTGTGAACGTATCAATGGCCAGGCAATCACCTAGTATATGACTTAGATATAGCTAGTATCACTAACATAATATGACAGTGACGTAATATATCATACACGAGAAGGAATTTATTATAGTGATTTGAAACACCGAAAAGTGTGTTGAAAAACAAGGCGCTAGCCGAGTTTTTTTAACATATTTTGAGGTGTTTTTAAATCACTATAATAAACGACTTCGAGTGTATGATATAGCTTCTCAAAAAACCATGCAGTATTTAAAGAGAAATTCAACGCGAAAGTGGAGTTAATTTATGGGTGTTTATTACCGCGGTATCAAGACAACGATACGGTGGTGATTTCCTTTGTGTTTTGCTCATGAATTATTAATGCGTTTGAGAAATATAGTATCACTAACTCAATATGACCAGCAAATTTAGGCAACTTCACAATAGAATTACAAAACTTGAAAATAAGTTCACATTCTGCAACTGAGGAATATCTAGACATGTTATATACAGCAGTAATCTCCTACCTATAATTACAAAACCAACCGAATCACCAACCACACCTCTACTCTAATTGCCCATATTTATACTAATTATCCTATTGAATCAATTACACCTGGAATTGTGGCTATGGACATATCAGATCACCTTCCAATTTTCTGTATTGTTGATGTACAGTTAAAGAAATTAAAACCTAAAAGATTTTTTAGATATTATTCTCACTTTGATCAAAGCAGTTATATTAATGACATTAATTCAATCAATTGGGAACCCATTATTAATAATAACAATGATGATTTACACAAAAAAGCTAAATATTTTGTAGAAACAATCAAAACAATAGTCAATAAACATGCTCCAATAAAACAAGTACCTAGGAGTAAACTAAAACGTATAATACATAAACCATGGATGACAGGTGGATTGCTAAAATCAATTAAGGTAAAACAGAAAATGTACAAAACTCACTTTCTAACTGATGATCCTCAGAAAAGGGATACTTACAGGAAATATTCAAATACCCTTAACAGGCTCAAATGACAATACAAATCAACCTACTATAAGCATCAGTTTGAAATTAATAACAACTTTTAAAAATACAAGGAAATTAATTGGGTCTTTAATAAGAGAAAAACTAAGGGTCAGGCAATACCAACAAGGTTAATTCGACAAGGTAGAACTTACACAAATAGAAGTGATATTGTCAACCAGTTTAATGAGTACTTTATTAATGTTGGCCCAAACCTGGCACCTAGTATTCATCAAAATATTTCCCCCCCCCCCCCCCAAATTTACCATCCAGCTTTGTCCTTTCACCTATAAACTCAAATCAAGTCAACATCGTCCTTTCTTGCCTCGATCGTAAGAAGACAACCATTGACATACCTAACCATCTGATCAGTTTAGCAAGTCCTTCACTTTCCACTCCACTTACACAAATTTACAATGAATCAATTGAGTCTGGATGTGTTCCAGATATCTTCAAAATTTCAAATGTCACTCCTGTTTTCAAAAGTGGCAATGTAACAGATTCTGGTAATTACCGACCAATTGCGGTACTTTCCCCCTTTGCAAAAGTTTTGGAACGACTTGTGTATGATCAGCCGGTCGGCTTTTTAAACAAACATGATGTTCTCTATAAATACCAATTTGGATTTAGGAAAGGTTATTCAACTGAGCAAGCTATACTTGAACTTTCTGATAACCTAAAAAGGAGCATCGATGAGGGTAAATTTATCTGCAGTATCTTTCTTGATCTATCGAAAGCCTTCGATACTGTCAATCATCAAATTCTACTTAAGAAACTATATAGATATGGCATTCGTGGTATTCCATTACTCTGGTTTACTAGTTATTTAGAAAACAGAATACAATATGTTGAGGTTGATAGTGTTGTGTCTAATCCTCTTAATATTCAATGTGGAGTGCCACAAGGATCTACTCTTGGGCCACTCCTTTTCTTATTATATGTTAATGATATGCCTAATTGTCTTAAGAAAGCTAGTAGTAGAATATTTGCTGAAACAACATTGTTTTACTCTTCATTTAATCCTCAAGATATAGAACAAACAATAAATGAAGAATTTCAGTCTTCTTTATCCTCTGAGTTCAGCCTGCTATACAGTAGGTCGAGGAAGGGATTTACTTTGGTTGGGTAACGTCCCTGTGCTTGATTAACTCATGTAAGTTGAGATTGGTTGGTGCTCTCCTGTTTTTCGAGGGTTTTTCTCCGGGTACTCGGTATTTCTCCTCGCTAAAAGCTACCCTTAGGCACTAACCTAACCTTCACTAACTAACCCTCGGAACCTTTGTCAATTGGGTTGGCCGTTAAGGCTTTCTGTCCATCTCAGAGTCGTAAACTCAACTCAACTCAACTACTCACAACTATGGATTACCCAGGTAATCAATACGTATATACTGTATGTATATTAAGAAGCTTTTAAAAACTGTCGGGTAACATATGAAGCAATTTTTTTACATTCTTTGCCTTTGGCTATAGCCTTTGTCACTTGCAAAAATTATTTCAAACAGAAACTAAAAGAGACCTTTCAATACCAGCCCCAACATGGCTATACCTCAAGTCAGGTCTATCAAACTATAGCATCACGGAACGCATGGGATAGAGAAACTGCGCACTTTCTTAATAAGTAATCTATTCAATAATTTCTTATATAACATACAAATTCAAATACTATACCTAAAATTGTAAAATTGTCCGGCATCAGGTGAATAAAAAACGGAGTACTGGTTTCAAACATAAATTTTGAATAGAGTAAAATGGTAAAAATAGTATGTCTATATACAGCGTACTAATTTGCAAGCTTATTAAAATATTCCGCGCTTTTTAACGATCGGTTATTGTATAAATTTGAAAGAGCGGCTGGCTAATAATATTATTCCAAATGATGGAGATTGGAGAATCAAGAATCAATTTTTTTGAAATTGACGTATTTTGTGGAAAAGGTTGAAGGTTAAACAAGATTTCAAAATTCAATATTTCTCCTCGTTAGAAAGAGAAAGAAACACGTTTTGAAACAAGCCTAAAATCATTTTAAAAAATACGGTTACTGTAAATGATTACGTTTAAAAGTAGCACTCCATCTTTAATGTATCATTTTAAATATATATTAGTTCATTTATCCAGGGTTGAAACTACCGCGTAAGGGCCGATATAATTTTGCTTGTCCCGATGACTCAGCCATTTATCAGAGAAACACCTATGGGAAAGGCGCCCCAATTTCAAACGAGTATTTCTTAGCTTTTCAACTTTGAAAGGCTGAGTTCCCAAATTTGCTCAAGTTTACCATTACAATTATCTAAAATAGGACCATTTCCATTTACACCAACAGAGACGCACATGCCTGATACTTTATGCTGGATAGTCTTTGCCTAAAAAGAAAATGCAAGTTTTCAATATGCCGTATAATGTTTTCAATATATTCAGAATAGTGAATCATTAAGATTGCAAGAGCAATAATAACCTATTTCAATTGCCACTACATGTATCCTATTGACTGCATTGAGAGCGTCACAATGCTTATAGCTTCGCATTCATTCCATGCAGAAAGAAACTTTAGGCAAATATCATGCTGTGCACATTGAACTATATAATAGACTTTAATTCAGCGTCGGCCACGGACATATGGAACAAATTAGGGTTGATTCGCGTGTGCCTAAAAGATATAAACAAAATCTCGACGTTTCGAGCTAAAGCCCTTCGTCAGGAGAACGCTACTAATTTCTCCTGACGAAGGGCTTTAGCTCGAAACGTCGAGATTTTGTTTATATATTTTAGGCACACGCGAATCAACCCTAATTTGAACTATATAATAGACTGGAACGCTAACGCAGGGGGGGGATTGAAGCCAGCTTAATTCAGTTTTTCTGAGTTTTGAGTTGAAATACTTAACGCCGAACATTGGGTAGTATATGAAATTGAAGTATTAAAAAGTTATATTTGATATAAAAACGTCAAGACTTTAGGTAAAAGGGAAATACTTAAAACTGTGAGGGAAAATTTGCCGTGTTTTACCAAAATGTGGTTGTTTTTCATTTTGGTAAAATGAATTTCCATTTCCAAAGTATTTCCATTTTGCCTAAAGTCTTGAAGTTTTTATATCAAATATAACTTTTTAATAGCTTCAATTTAATATACAGTCTAATGTTCGGCGTTAAGTATTTCAACTCAAAACTCAGAAAAACTAGCTTGGCTTCATCCTATTATCGGGTTTGGCGTATTGAGTTAGCGTTCCAGTTTGTATATAGTTCAATGGCTGTGCATGGTTGTTGTGAATGAATCGATTATCGTTAAGAATAATCGATTGCCAAAAGCTAATCGATTAATCGAGAGAAGCTCTAAGTTTCAATTTTACATGAATAAAAGATGCACCTGGGTGTATTGGAATTCTTGGTTTCCCTGCATTTCATGACATCTGTAGAGAACAATTTTAGATCCAGCCTCGTGGCGGGGGCCATCAAGACAATCTTCGATATTACGTAGCTCGTAGATATAACTGTACTGAAATTTCTGCAAATTGAAAAAAAAGAATGAATGAATGAGTGAATTGAAATTTATTGATCTTTTCAGAATCAATACAACGATAAACATTTACAAAAACAGTAAAAAGATATCTCGACCAAAAGCTAGGACATTTAAAAACAAATTTACATAGTTAAAAACTTATCTAATAAGTATCTCTTTAGTTCGACTTTAAAAGTTATGGATAGAATTACAGCAAATCGTTCCATAATTTTGCAATTCTGTTTTGGAAGGTCTTTTGACCGATAGTATACCTATAGTAATTGGTCAGTTTTATTTAACGGTTATCAACCGAAACGGCGAGGGAAATTTTATTTATTATATACCTTACTTGTATTTAAATTCGCGTCGATTTTCATAATTTGCTTCTCTAACTTTCAGTATTTTGTGGCAAACATTTACACGCGGATTATATTTCGCTGAGTTTTAATTTCGCCCACCTAGTATCTGCGCGACTTGTAATACCGCGCGAATTTAAATACAAGTAAGGTATATCGAGATATTGAAAATTCCTTATGCGACAACTCGAAATACGTATGGGCCAATCAGGAACGCGAAATAATTTTCTCACACGTGGGAAAACGTTTCCTCCAATTAGGCGATACATGTGATGACGTACGAGTGAACTTACACATGGCGGCCTCTTTTTCCTCGCCTCTTAGTTTGAATTTGCCATGGCCAACACAGTCATTACTCTACTGTCTACCTTATAATTTGCATATACCGTATTTACTCGATTGAGCGCCGCCCCCGAATGAGCGCCGCATTTGAGATCAAATTTTTTTAAAGAGCGCCGCCCCCGAATGAGCGCCGCACTAAACAGTGTAAAAACTTTCCGCCGTCAAAATGGGGACATTTAGTGACAAAGACATTTAAAACTTGTTTATTTTATTGTCAAAAGTTCTTGTTATAATTCACAAATAAAATATTTTTTTAAAGATCGCCGCCCCCCATTGAGCGCCGCCCCCGAATGAGCGCCGCATCTGAAGCTCTGAAAATTTAAAGAGCGCCGCGGCGCTCAAACGAGTAAATACGGTACACATTGAATATGGCTTCGACTGTAAACATTATTGATATAGTGTTTCGCGATGTTGTAAATCACGTAACTGGCTTGGTAGTTAAGCTACTGCCCATCCTGCCTATAACTATACATATATCCATTTACAGCACTAGGGAATAAACTAAAATGCAGGGTGGAGAGTTGCTTAAACGAGGCCAATATTACACTAAATACTTCGAGAAACTTTGTTTTCAAACCAGGGAAATTGGCCAGTTGTAAACGACCTATACCATATATAAACTCAGATTTTGCGATTAACAACATCGCGTTAATAATACACGTTCTAATGGCAAGAAAAGTATCACTTTCTATAATTGTCAGTTTCACTATTTCTATAGGCTGTATGGCGCTTCTGTATTGTATTTTCGCACTTGTTCATTGGTTTTACCAAAATTCACCTGCTCATTGTACTCACTCGTTCGTATTGTGAAAACATGATTAACTAATTTATTATTACTGATTCGGTTTCTTCCCTGTTGCTGAGGAGAAATAACACTGACCAATAAGGTACTGTGATGTTGTTTAAACTTTATTGATGTATACACTAATGCTATATAGGTCGAATAAGACTGTCCGCCAATCGCATTCCTCTTCTTGCATAACATGCATGTGTCCCCATGGGGGGGTCTAACGTGGTGAGGTCATCACTACAGGTCAGGGCACGAAATAACGGCTGGAGGGTTGCCGGTCAAGGTGACTGGCCAAACCAACTTTAGCTCGGATATCCCGCATTTCTGGCCGGTCAAATTATTCAGCTAAACTAAAGCCTGACAAAGTCCCCTTAAATGTAAAATACTTAAGGTAACTAGAAAAATGTCTGTAGAAGTCAAGAATCACTTCTGAGTTTTATTGTAAAGTCCGTACAGTAAATATTATTCAAAGTAAACGCAACATCAGACGAAATTAACAAAGAACATAAGTTTTGACAGTTGCAGCCACTGCGTGCCGGCTATTTTCACTTGTCAGCAACTTCGAAACTTAATCCATGAGAGAATTGCATGAAAATAGTTTGCCCGTTCGCTTTATTTAGCAACTGAATTACATGTAAACTTTAAAAAGTAGCCGGTCAAAATGACCGGTCATGCGAGAGTTTGACCGGGCAACTACTCATTTTGGCCGCAACTACTCATTTTGACATTGTCCGTTGACCGGTCGTTATTTCGCGCCCTGCAGGCACCAAGGCCGTATACAGTGGATGTCTAATATTACATAAAGTATTTATATATTCAGTTTTCCTATAGTGTTCTTCAATGATCTCGTGCATAAAATAAATCGATAAAGGATTTCAAAACCAATGTGTAGGAAAACACAAACCTGTGCCCAGCTGTACGACGAGCAAGATGATAGTCCCATCTCTTGACCAGGTTTCCCCCCTTTTGTGTCGAGACACAAGTTTGTACTTGGATTTCGAATCTAGACAGATGGCAATAATAGATAACATTTTAAAAATATATATATACAATTCTCAAAACATTAATAATTCAGTTGAACTACACCGTATCGTTGCCTTGGGAGTACGGCGATAAATTGAATAAACTTTCTCACTAAAACAGTCACTGGTTCATTTGTAATGAGAAGTTATAGCATTCACTTGAAGTTCAAAGTCATTCAACACACTTTCGGTGATTCAAACTACACGGTTACGTCATTGTATCACGTCCTATTTAAACCTATTGCATCCTACCTATCTACAAAAAGATTTCTATGAAAACATACTTTTTATCGAAAAAAATTAAATACTTCCAAACTTTTTTGTTCTAAAAACCTTTTTATAAATGTAGAAAACATATCCAAGGTAATCTATATCTAGTTTCGTAGCATTATTTTGCGATATTTTGCCGGCCTTAGGTTTAAATAGGACATGATACAATGACGTAACTATACAACTTCAAACGTGCTCGTGCACTATTCGGCTCGTTCAAATAACGTCACAATTTGGGTGGCAAGTTCCATGCACTGGGAAAATTCAATGCATCTGCTATGTATAAATGAAGCCAATGGCGGCCATAATGGTGTGATCACCACAAAGCGACTGTGGTGTTAGAAGGGGTTCTTACAGTTTCTGAATATCACTAGGAAAGGACACGTACATGTATATTGTCTAGAGAGAAATTGGCTACCTGCAGTGAATAACTAGTGAATAACTAATGAGGTTACACCAATTTAATATGACCGCCTTAAGTCGCACTCGAGACCTTACGATGTAGGACGGAAACCCGACGACAGCGAAAACAAACTCATTAATCGGACAGGCACGTGACCCTATTAAGGACTTAATATGATTGGTCAATTGTATGTGAGAGAATATGAGTGTATGATGAGATTTGATAATCATGAAAATATACCCAATTACTTACCAAGCCTGATCCACGAAGTGGTTCATAGTTTTGTCTAACTGTATCATTTAACACATTCTGCATGTACCATTTGAAACTACGACATTTCAATCTGTTTCGCAGAGCAAGTCGATCACTGATGTCGCCATAATTCCTAACTTCTTTTAACTCAGGTCTTCGTTCATATAACCACTCTTTGTAATCATCCATCCATACTTCTGCAACTCTTCGAAAGTTAATCACAACAGCGTTTGGTTTTGGGTACGAGTAAGGCACGTTCTTCCTGTAAACATGGCCAACTCTTGAGCAAGGAATGTTTGCCATTTTGCCACCACACATCCAAATCTTAAAACATAATGTGTATCTAGTAAACAGATTACGGAAAAAACTACCGATATTGCGATATTTTCGTGTTAATTGTGGAAATACGTTCATAACCAATCCGCATTTAGAGTGATATTAGGGAGCTAATGACTACGAGCACGAGATTCGTCATTTTCGCGTGTTGTTTGCATACACCATCTCGCAAAAGTCGTAGTCGTCGGGCTTTTGAGTACGAGATTTATCTCGTAGTCAAAAGCACAACGACTACGACTTTTGCGAGATGGCGTATACAAACAACATGGCGTTTGGCGCGAAAATGACGAATCTCGTAGTCGTACTCGTAGTCATTGCTAAAGCTCCCTATTATTATAAAACAACACAACATTCCCTTACTAACCTTAAAAGACAATTCATATTGTTCACCGCCCCAAACTTCCATGCCAGGGTCATACTGGCCAAGTTTATAAAAAAACTTTTTGCTTATCGCAAACAGTCCTCCAGCCATTACAGGTGACCTAAAATTTACAAAGTAAAGTTCAAATTAATGTATTTAGTAAGAGATTGTAAAACAAAATGTAAATAAATACTTTTCACGGCCAATGTTGATTGCAATTTACGATCTTTCCGTTTCTAATTCTCATGTTTATACAATTTACTCCTTCATCTGGCATTCTTTTCTGGCTTTTGATGGTTAAGTTCAATGGTAAATACTAGCGTTAACGACCAAGGAAGTACCAGAGGACGTACCAACGTCCTCTACCTTAACAAATTATGACTACATTACCTACTAAAATGAAAATAGATTAAGAGCTTTTTTGTTCGTTTTCACATGAAATAACGTGCAAAAAGTGCTCATTGAAAGTTTGTTCATTAATTCTTGTTTGAGTGAAAAATTATGCATCAATGAAAGCCGTGTACATTGTGTAGGTACATCACTTAAGGCTCTTTTCCACTCATCGCAAAACCAACTCGCAAACTCGCTGCGAGTTCTTGCATGTAATTAAAATAAACTGTCGAGCATTGTGATTGGATGAAAGTACTCGCAGCGAGCTTGCGAGTTGGTTTTTGCGACGAGTGGAAAAGAGCCTTAAGTGTCGTGGAAGTTTTATACCATATTTAACCCTAATGGATAGTTACTGGTTGAGGACAGTGCAATTTTGCTAACAGTCTGCCATTCTAATTGCGTTGTTGGCAAAAATGGTTCTTTCGTATTCGAGTGTTCATATTGTTGAGAAAATGACAATTTTCAATCAATTACAAGTGGAAGACGATCAACTATGTATATCGTTTCTTTGTAAAAGTTGTTCAATTTTCCGTGGAATTGAACATTGTCTTGAATTGAATTGAATTGAATTGAATTGAACATGCATACAGTGCAGGCGGTATAAGAAAAGGTACTCCAACTTTAGCATGTTATCATGCATGCATGTGTTAGCTATTGATTGAGTTTATAGATTTACTTTTTTCGTATCAATAAAAATCAGGTCTTTATAGCTGTCAAATGGTACTCTTTTTTTGTATCATTGCGAACAAATTGGTCAAATGCTATCCGATTAAAAATTACCGTTCGAAATTGAATTTTCCATGTACCATGTTCTTCGAATGGCGGCTCACTATCTGGGAACCGTTCCCTCAAAAGCGCGAGTTCGTGGTAAAATGTCTCTAAGTTGCATAGTAACTTAAAAGTTGAACCATGCGACGGCATACGTTGGGACATAAACTTGTAAATGTGAATTCCAAATAGGAACAATTACCATAGGTTTGCACTCAATTCTCAAAGATGGAAAAATGCGATGTCGCAATTTCTAATCGGATCGTATTTGGTCATTGATACAAAAAAGGCATCATCTGGGGCCGGTTGTATAAAAAAGTAGTTACAGTTAACTATAGTTAGTGCGAGAGTCAACCAATCAGAATCGCTTATTTTAGACTTAACTACTATTTAACTACAAAACAGGGGCGGGTTGTATAAAAATGTAGTTAAAGTTAACTATAGTTAGTGCGAAAGTCAATCAATCACAATCGGGGATTTTGGAGTTAACTGCGAAATGGGTAGTTAAAAAGTAGTTAAGACTTTTATACAACCGGCCCCTGACAAATAAAGACCAGATTTTAATTGATACAAAAAACAGAAAATATACAAACTAAATTTTACCGCACGAAAACATACAAAAGTTGGATCACCTATGACCTATTTTAATACCCCCTGTATATTTCAAACTTGACAATATTAAATACTTACCAGACTTCTTCTGTGGCATCCTTTCTTCTCTTCATTTGTTCTTGAGTTAATTCTTTCTCTTTATAGTCAAATCTCCAATTAAACGTACCCGAACAAAGGAACCCATTGGCTTATATTGAAAAGTATCATGATCAATGAAGTCTATGATGGGGCAAGTCACAACATGTTCATCTCTTGAAATTGGCGCTAACAATGGAGGTAGCCAACCCTGGTTCACTTCACAATGCGAGTCTAAAACAATAACTACGTCGCCCCGTGCACTAGACGATCCAAGCATTCTCGCTCGAATTAGACCCAGTCTTTCCTTCGATCTTATCAAACGCACTTTATTCATTCTGGCGACGTAGGACTGTAATTGTTGCTTTAAATGATCTAACAAATAGAATTATAATATAACATTTATAGTACGCGCGTGCTGATTGGTCGAGAAGCGTGTTTCTATAACTGTATACTTATAAAACTTTGAATACTATTTAAAAACAATTTTAATGCTTTTACACATTTTTTGACTGTTAATTTTCAAACAGAGTTGTTTTCTTGGAGCGAAATTGACGAGCAAAGGTCAGCATGCGTACGTAATGAGAATTTGTAAATTAATCGAGTTTAAAAAATGTCTTTTGAGTTATATTATAAAGAAATAGAAACATTTTTTCCTGTGTTTCCATACACTTATATAAACACTTGTGGGAGTTTGGGAGAACTCGAAATTACGTGGAAAACTCCCCCTACGGGCTCGTTTTCCCACTGATTATTTCTCGTTCTCCCAAATTCCCACGCGTGTTTCTATAAGTGTACAGAAACACGGAAAGTGTTAAATGCAAATTAGACAGTATTATACAGTTCGTATAGTAGAGAATACTGTAGATAAAACACTTGCTCTGATCCACAAGTTATTGAAAATCTTACTTACTAATTAAAACCAATCAATTTATAAATTATACATCCTATTTTAATCGAGAAAATCAAAGTCGATGAACACGTGAATTATTGGACGGTTTCTTAACAGGATTTATAGATATTGATTAAACACACAATTATTTGGAATTGTACAACCGTCCACTTTGTGAATGTGAGAGAGAGAATTAAATGCTTCTATCAGTCTTTAGTGTGCCAAGTAACTTGAAATGGAGGAAACGGTCAAAGATGTCATAATCAGGGAAAAGCACGCGGGCACATTGGAAAGGTTATACTTGTGTCGGACACAGTGTCGGACACTACGCTAAATACTGGATGGAAATGTTTTGTTGAAATTACAGCCTGTCAAGGCTTTTACAGTCATTGTTACAGCTTTTTAACACAGTTTATAAATAGCTATCATGCATTCAAAGGCTTTTGAAAGCATTGTCGACTAGTTGCAGGCCTTAAAATATCGGTCGGTCACGGACATTGTCCGACCCATTCGTGAAATTGTCCGACGTAGAGCGAAAGCACCGGACATTCTGTCCGACCCAAGTGAAACTGAGGTTTATTGTTTGTCCGACCTGATTGTATTATGGAATATATATTATGGACTGATATCCATTGTCCAAATCTTAACGACGGTTAGGGCGAGAAAAGCAATGAATTATTCAGCGCTTTTCAAGCCGTGTACAATTTTTTTTCTCAAGTGGCAAGGAAAGTTAGTTTTGGCTCAGAAATAAGTAGGAATGACAGTAATAACACAACTTATTCAATATCGACACAACATTTACTGTTCAAAATTTAATTAATACATTGTGCTGATATACATTGTGCTGAAGGTCGTCAGACATCATCATACATATGTCCGACCCAAACTCAAAGTCATCGGAGATTTTGTCAGACGACTGTACCGATTGATATTTTAAGGCCTGTTGATTGCTCCCCTCCGTCACTGGACACTCAAGAAAGCCCTTATTGTTCACATATGACAGAGGAATAGCAGAATGACAAGTTTTGGAATTTGGGAGAACTGCTGTATGAGAATATCTGAAAGGTTGCAGAACAACGATCGCACATCCAACGTTTTCTAGCCAAATTACAGTGTTTTTCAATATGCTTTGACCAAATTTCATTTTGGTCCAAGTTTCCTCGCCACAATTTTGGATCGCTTTTGATCAGGCTTTCATTACACTACCAGGACACCATATTACAGTATAGACAGTTACTACTGTAGCTACATCAGCCCACACAAAATATTACTTCATTCACTGTACCTTTATCACTGAAATCATCAACGAGAACAATTTCTTTCAGCATCGATGGTGGTGATCTGTTTAAAACACTGTGGACAGTTCTCACTAACGTTGACCATCCTTCATTGTGAAATATCACAACAACTGAAGCTTTCAGCAAATAGCTTGCATATCTGGAAGACTTGCATCTGAAACAATAATAATGGCAGATGCGCATTAAAGTGGGTTCAGCATTAGCTTTCCATGCATAAGAAATTACGTTTAACAATTAGTTTATCATTGGTAAAATAGATAATAATTTCGTGGAAATACCATGTTCACTTAAGCGGTATATCTATTTGGCGAAGCCATCAGTACATGTACTACCAACATGATGTCACTGGTCAATATGTCACTGGTTTTAATATGACTGGTCAAATTTGTATGACGCCGGAGATAGTGACTGGTCAGATTTTGGATCTGGGAACCAGATTGATTTTTGAGATGTTGTGGACCCGTTCAATATTTATGTCAATTTGTCAATGAGTGTATGATTCACGCGTTGATGTTTAAATTTCCCAATATGCTATGAGAGGTGACACGAGCTGATCGACCGTTCGGGACAAGCTACAAAAACGAAAATTGCATCGCCGACAGTCAAAACGATCTCGCCGAGACTGCCTCTTCGAAGATCAAGTGACAACGCATCCGTACCGGCATAATAGCGCAGAATATGCTTTATGTCTTTTGTTATGTTGCGTTTTCATTGTTTTTGGAAGGGCTCGAGGAAGTTGACAGGTCAGAAATCGCGTTTGACCGGTCACAAATGGAACTGACCGGTCACAAATGGAACTGACCGGTCACAAATGGAACTGACCGGTCACAAATGGAACTGACCGGTCACAAATGGAACTGACCGGTCACCATGACTGGTGTATGATGAAACGTTATTTTGAGCCCTGTACGTACAGTACATTGCAAGATGGCAGGGTAGATTTCAAATTGGCTCGAAGGAGAATGACAAATGTCATCAGTTTGTATTGTAAACTGCAAGATAATATTTTCTGTATACGGTACGTTTCAACTAGCATTGACTGAAGTACAAATTTAACGTTTGGGAGTTCACAACAACGTCCAAATTCAATGACAACTTGCTCTATTAAAAGGAAAACATTCTGGCATTCATGGATGGGGAGCGGGTGGCAGTCGCCCCACCCTGTCCCCCGCCCACTGGTTCAAGGCTGAATATTTCCCATCCATCAGTAATTCATCTGACATGAACATGAATGTGTATTAGCAATCTTACAGGAAAACGACCACACCAAAGATTTCCTTTACCCTGACGGTGATACTGTACTTCTATTTAAGGTACGTTTACATGCTGCGATTTGTCGGGCCGATTTTAGGTTTTGCTGAATGTTAATGACGAATATTTTCAGTTGGTGATGTTGTCAGATGACGTTTACAACGTATTTTTAAAATATCATTAACGTGCATCTGAAATCGGCCCGAAAAGTCGCAGTGTGTAAAGGTACGTTTAGAAGCTGAACTCTGTAGCTCAGTGGTCAGAGTGCTCCCCCCGGAGTCGCAGGGCCGCAGGTTCAATTCCTGTTGGAGGACTTAGAGTTGCATTTCTCGCAGCCGTTCCCGTTCAGGTCTAAAATATTGTATATAATATTTCACTCGAAATATCCATCCACCTAAACCTTCTACATCAATTTCAATCGAGTGAGATGCAGAAAAAACGAACCTTTAATTAAGTGTTTTTTCGGTAGTTAGGTTAATAGGTTCAAGCTGTTATGGAACCAATCAAGAGTATCTTAAGTAATTGCAAGTGATGAGTGGAAACTAGCCAATGTTGTTCCAGTTTTCAAAAAAGGTGAAAAAGATCGGGTAGAGAACTACAGACCTATCTCCCTTCTGTGTATAGTATCAAAACTATTGGAACGATGCATACTAAACCACATCAGAGTCCATTTGCAAGAGATCGTTAATCACTGTCAGCATGGTTTTACTCCCGGGAAGTCCTGCACAACTCAACTTATCCAAGTAATAGATTCAATCGGTAAACTTCTAGATCAGGGAGAACAGATTGACGTAGTTTATCTTGATATGTCTAAAGCCTTCGATAAGGTGTGCCATAAGAAAATGATCGATAGGCTCAGTAGTTTTGGATTTAATGGTGGCCTGCTTTCTTGGTTCAAGTCTTATCTACATCAACGTCGACAACAAGTCACAGTGTTAGGATCAATATCTCGGTCAACGCCGGTGAAGTCTGGAGTACCACAAGGTTCTATCCTTGGCCCAATCCTTTTCTTACTGTACGTCAATGATTTACCCGACACAGTCTCCTCGTCTACAATCGCGACATTTGCTGATGACACCAAACTGTTCAAGTGCATATCGAGTGAAGAAGACAACGATCTTTTGCAAAAAGATCTCAAGAATTTAAACGACTGGTCCTCGTCTTCTGAACTCATGTTTAATCCTAATAAATGTAAAGTGCAGTCCATCTCGCGTAAAAGAAAGCCGATTATGACCTCGTATTCCATTGGAAATACGCAGCTTGAACACTGTACTCAAGAACGAGACCTTGGAGTGTGGATCTCCTCAGACCTATCGTGGAAACAACAAGTGCTATCACAGAGTACGAAAGCCAACCAGATGTTAGGTTACGTAAAGAGAACAACGGAAAGCGTAACATCCCTCAACACAAGACGAACAATTTATTTGACAATCGTGCGGGCTCATCTTGGCTACGCGACGCAAGTTTGGGCACCTCAAACTGTAGAGCTCATTAAGAACATTGAACGGGTCCAGCGACGAGCAACTAAATATATTCTCCACCTACCATATATCTGCGACGTTTCTTACAAGGAAAGACTAATCCAATCTAATTTAACACCATTAACTTACTGGCATGAGTATCTGGACTTGATATTCCTCTTTAAAACTACCAATAATTATATATACTTGGACACCACCATCCTACCGAAACTTAAGACATCCCAAAGAGTGACCCGATCCTCCAGTAACAGAATAGGAACTACCTTTGAAGAGCGACGATACCGAACAACAACTTACGGTAAATCCTACCTAATACGATCAACACGGACATGGAATGCGCTACCAAAGGAAATAACCCAAACTGACATATCTCTCGCCACCTTCAAAACTCTTCTGAAACAATATTACAACTCTGCTTTGACCCTAACATTCGACTCTGATGACCCACGAACATGGAAGACAGTCTGTGTCAAGTGTAATTGTGCTCGCAGTCTATTAGTTAAACCATCTTGTTGTTATTAGGGGCACAGTAGCGCCTTTTGGTCGATGTGTTTTAGTAAGGACTGAAATGGCTTTAAAGAAGCGTGCAAATTGAACATTAATTGCACACCTGTGCACATCATTAGGGGCGCTGCTGTACTTCTATTAAAACTACAGTAGAACAAATTCGCGAGGCATATCACTTTGTAAGCGAGTGATTGAACTGATAAATTTTTACTTCTAAATTTTGAACATATTTCGTAGGATTTTGAAGTTCTATGATCTTTATAAAAGTTTGGAGGATTGTTGAGATTTTGATATTTTAACTTAAAGTTAGATTAAGATGAGATTTTTTAAGTGATACACCTCGCGAGGAAATATATTTATTGTTATATATATAATGTATTTGTTATTATAAAATTTTGCATGTATATGGGATCCACAGTAATTGGCTACGGCTGTTGTGGCAATCCTGCCTTGTATATTTTATCAAGGTAAAGTTAAATAAATAAATAAAAAGTATGAGCCTTTGACCTTTGCCTTTGGCCATATTTCTGCAAAACCATGTGATTCATTTCATATCAAATAGAAAACACATTTTGTATATTCTATACCAATTGTGGTGAATGCGAGAAAAAGGATCTGAGTCAGCCAAAGTGTCAAATTCGAATAAGATCTTTCAAAAAGCGCTTTCAATTTTAGGCAGTAGAAAGTCAGTTTTCCAGACCATGTGCGTCAAAGGTGTAAGTTGCTTGTAGTGTAGTGTAAGCATGGCACATTAATATTAATCATCATAATCTTTTTGAGTGAGGATGGCAGTAGCTTACTGTATTCTATCTCCACAAGAGTTTCTCCACCTGTGAATTCATCCCAAGGTCAAGGAGTAGTTCCGGCTATATTTTCAGGTACAGTCGAACCTCTACATGAGGACACCTCTTGTAAGCAGACATGATCATTCTTGGGTCCTGGCCAACCGCCTATTATATCACTACATTTTCAACCTCCCTTAAGCGGACAACTCCCATAAACCTTAGCAGACGCGGACACCAAAACGAAAACCACAAATAACCTCCTGTAAGCAGACAATTTGATTCTACTTCTGTTAAAATAGTCCTTACCATGAGAGTGTAAAATTTACTGGCAAACTGGTCTTAAATCAGCTGTGATGGAGACAGTTAAAGTCTGAAGTGCAAGGCATTGGGTCATGATTCAAGCTTATAACAAGAAAGGCCAGCAAGAATATGTCTGATAATTAAAGTACATGCATGTGGTTTTACATGTACTGTAATTAACATAGTCATTTTGATTGAAGCTTATTACTAAAGATTAAAGAAGATATAAGATGCTTTCATACAATATGCTGTGGTTATGTTTCGACTAATACAAAACTTCCACGTCCCCTGGGACTTGACTAAGGGCCTGTTTATGAGGCCTGGTTAAGGACGTTTGCTTTGTACATGGGACACTTTCTCTCAGAAATACCTGGGAATATTCTTTTACCTTTGCAGGACGCCATTTTGAATGATTTAACTGTTCAGATGTCATATAACAGTGACCGAATAATGCAATGTCAGTGGGATGGAGCAATTATATGGAAAAAACGTCCCGGTTGAGGCGGGATCCCAGTTGCTAAAACCAGGATCCCACCTACCTAGGCGGGACAGGACAAAAAACATCCCGCTTCCATATAAACAGAACGCGGAAAGTATTATGGAGATACAGTATATAAATGCCGAGATCTCGATCATCGTCCCGGCAAATGCCCCTAATTGTCTAGCAAAGCGAGCCAGCCCAGTTTACCGGGCCAGCGTGGCTCATATGAACAGCCCTTTAGACAAAAAATACAACCCTGGCAAGCAGTCATCCTAATTTCCAATCAGTGTGTATTCAGTGTGACACTGGGTTCTGGCTTCGGAAAAATAACCACCTCCTTCATACAATTATACTGTACTCACTCTTTTGGTCTTGTGTCAGGGATGGTTCTATTCAATGAAATCTTATCACTAACATACTGATTAAAACCGTAGTTTCGATAAGCTTCGCTTCTCTTATCACCGTCTTCTGAACTCGTAGTTACTGGATGGCCCATTTCGCCGGGACCACCATTTCTATTATGCTTTATAAAGGCTTTCTCAGGAACCCAAAAGTCGCCCACAAGAAGTTGCTGCAGATGCTGTTCGTGTTTGTTTATACCTTCAACGGGATCTATATGCTTTCCTTCTTCAGACGAATACAAAATATACAATAATATGACTATGGTGAAAAAAGCAACATTTCGAAATATTCTACGGAGTTGCAATCTGGCCATTATAAGCCATTCATGTGTTCGACTCTGGTGTTCGACAATAAACATTCGTGTCCATTTTTGCTAATAACCTATACTAATAAAGCAATAACTAATAAGATAATAAGATAATTGAGATATCTGAATCACCAAACCAGTAAACTAGCGGAAGTTGCGACGAAGTACTTCATGTAACTGCAGGACAAATATCAAGATTTTTCTCGGATTAATAGTAAAAGGTGTTGGTACAATCATTCGCAGACAATATAGTAATTTCTCAAATTTACCCCCTCCCCCTCCATACAATGTTGGTGTGTCCATGAAATCAAACCCATAGGTTTATACTATCATCAACATTGTGTTGGGGGGGGGGGGGGAGGGGGGATATTTCCAATTATTCTAGCATTGAATAATAAATTTCAACAACAGGTGTCGAACAATGCTAAAAATTATGGTTTTCATAAAAAGTCTACGTATATTATTTCCACAATTGTAGATGGAATACTCATACGGAAATTTTAAATTTATATACATTTTTTAGACCTAGCCAGTCTAAAAAATGTATATAATTTTCCGTTCGAGTATTCCATCTACTAACACCTACTATTAATCATATCGGACGAGATGCCGAGAAAAATCTTGATATTTACCCATACACCATATATTGGCATCACTCCCATCTTATATACCGAACTTGCGGTTAAATTAATGCTCAGCAACTGCTCCTGGCTAGGTTTAAAAAATGTATATAAATATAGAATTATTGGGGGCTTGATTTCCTGCATTTTCTGACGCATTTTTTTATATATATGCCAGCTAGACAGACTCGATTTTCAGCATAAAAATAAGCTTTGGTTATGGGAAAATTATAGCATAGCCTGCGATTTTAAGCTGTTGGGGTTGAGGCGCCTCCATCCCTAATTTTTCTCCTGCCCACGGCCACGCTTCAACTTCCAAAGTCTTAAAACCGCCAACTACGCAGGCTCGCTAAGAAGTTCTAAAGAATTATTCCAAACTGGAAAAACTTAAACTTCGTACCAAACTCTTTAAATTTGGAAACTTATTGTATTAAGTCTTTGTCATTTATATTAGCTTTCCCGTCGCAAGACAAACAAAGAGCAAAATACAAATAGCAAATACTGAAATACAGAACAAAGTCGGTTTGTACAAATGCAGATAACCACCAACTCTCGTCTTAACTTCAACAATTTACTTGGAATTTATTTTACATTTGTACATGTTTCTACATGCTATATATTTGCTTAATATAAATAATTTCTTGAAATGCATCTGTATTTAAATATTTACCAAATATGATTACCGGAAATATCCAGCCTCCGCGAAGAGGTTTGAATTAATGGTAATGGTTTAGTGTATAGAACTGTCTGTACTATATAAATTACAGCTTAGTGTACCTGAATTAATATTATTCTTTTTCTCAGCCTCTTTTAAGCATAGTTATAGTCGAGATATGGTTAGGAAACAGGGCAAACTTCAAATCTTCTATAACGAGGTACCATTTTATGTTGAGAGCATTACATTGCACAATCTTTTGAAATTTTGCTTATTCATATTTCTACAGCACGGTTGAATGATTCGACGAGATCATGGCAATGGATGATTGTTTCGTCATGCAGAAAATTCACTGCCTTCACCGCAGGGCCTTTTTTGACTAATGTACTGGGGGGGCAAAAGCCCCCCCAGCCCCCATGTTGCCCCCCCAGTAAGCTATTTTTGCCCCCCCAGTGAAGGTCCCTTTTGTCCAAAGTATAAGCCAAAAAGGGAAAAGGGAAGTTATTTTATTTAGAGGGAAGTTATTGTATTCTCACAACAAAACCTGGCTCCGTTTAGATGGGATATATCAAAAATTGTCTCTGAAAATGTAGGAAATCAAGCCACAGAGACTCAAGAATACAAACATTTTCTGGGGGAGGACCCCCCTTCGCCTTCCCACATCTGTAATACACCACCTACTTGTTACATCCCCTTTCGATTATGGCCCCCCACTGATGATTTCTTAAAAAAGGCCCTGATGTAAACTAGAAAATAACCGAATCTGTTTTAAGTTTAAAGTATTGTAGAGTGATGCAAAAACGTTGCACTAGAATCTAGATTGAAATGAATAAAAGTGGATAATCAAAATGTAGTAACGTGTTGTTCTTTATTTGGTATTTCAGAAAATGCCAGCCTGAGAGCATTAAGGAAGAGACGCCTCTCTAAGACAGTTTACAAATTTATAGCTTGAACAGTCTAGCTTTTCTAAAGCTGATCTTTGACCTATAGTCTGTTATCCTTATTCGTGTAGCCGTAAGCCGGCCCAATGAAAAATCGACCAAATTTTGATTCAATTTGGATGAAAACTCGATGAGAAATTTACAAAAGTTTGTCTTGTTTTAACGGGCTGAGAAAAATTGAATGTGTAATTAATATATGTATAATTTATGCGTGAATATACTTGAATTAATTTGGTGACGGAGGTACCCAGCATCTCTAAATGCCCCCTAGTTGAAATAAGTCTCTACCAACCTAAGCTGCCATTGTTTGGGCCCGAACTGCCTGAAAAGACCCTTGAGGTAGTTCAGACACAAACCAGGACAGCTGACTGTAAAATACTACCTACACTGGACCGCTACATTTGTCTTACCTACTTGCCAATGTTATGGTCGCGAATGTTATTATAATTATATTTAATTCCACCTACAAATTGGAATAAAATATTTGTTCAGAACGCAGGAAGTTGTGTCTACGAGGTCCTAGATTTCAAAATTTCCCAGAGGAGGATTCCCCCGGACCCCCCTGCGAATGGGTGTCCTACTGCATCAGTCGTCCTATTCTGCTGGATCTGCCCCTGTGTACATGAGTTCAGTAAAAATATGAAACGTAACTTACGCAAGTTGAATTGTGCGGCTATATTGATTAAATTTAATAATTCATTAATTCACACCAACGAACATATGAAAGATAACTGTCTTGATGAGCTTCCACTCAAAATTTTCATTATGATACTAGCGACACCACTCAAGTCTGTGAATCCTGTCCCTAATAATTTTAGCACCTAAGAGTTTTAGCACTGATAGCACTGTGTACGTAATTTCTAAAAACTAAAGGCAGTATGACATGAACTCTCATGCGTCGTACTCAATGTAACTGAAAGTCAGAGAACAAGTTTCTGCTCAATTTCTAATTAGTGTGATCAGATATAAAAACTTTTTTTCTTATACAAGGTGGTCATTAGTATGTGTGTACATATTTTGTTTATTGAATTGTGTTGCCATTGCGCTAATGGAGCCGCACACGTCATATTTCAATTTGACTTTTCGATTTAGAATTGGGGGGCCCCAATCGGTCTAAATTTATGAGTCGGTCTCATTTCGAAACTTCACCCCCCAACCAAAGTCAACATGCACGCCCCTGTCTTGTTGCTGAAAGAAATCAATTAAGTATAGGTAAACACACTTAATAGTTGTCAAATTTTATTGTACATTATCCATACACTAAGCTTAAAATATGTTATTGCCATGCTAAGGTCACGTTTACAGTAAAAATCTTTTTTCATTCATCCTTCGTTGTTTTGCCTGTATCTTCGGTATAAAGCTGCTGTAGCGTTCATCTCTTCTGTGGGTATTTTAGTTCTTCTTTCTGGGCCATCACAGCAGGGCCCACCTTTTGAAAAAATATGTTTGCTCCTGGAGTGCATGCAGACTTTCAGAACAATGAAAGGTCGCATGGCTGATATATAAATACAGTAAAATATATGCTATGGTATAGCAAAGTTAGTAGAACTACAGTGAATAGAGTTATGAGACTAGGCTTTTTGCATCCCCTCCACTTTGCTTCCTTCGTGCGCCTTTCTTGGAAAATCTATACAGTACTCTATGACTATATGCAAAATGTTCAAAAATAATGTCAATACCCCCAACTATGTTTGTGGTATTCCTACATTGGTATTGATGGTTACAAATTTCTCTAATTTCATGGTTATTCTACGCGCTCATTTCCATTTCAGTCCACCTCCATTTCTGTTCACTTATCCAGAGCCGAGGTGGCGTTTTTGGGACACCCTAGCTGTAATGTGCATGTATAAATCATTCTCAAAACATTTTTGTCTTGGCTATATGCTGTAGGTTTTCATGACTTACTGCAGTCAACAGACATGTAAATAATGAATACTTATATGTATGTTTGAAAGTTTATCGGATCCCATGCAATGGACAGTTTTCGCTCATATACCGGACTATATGAGAATAAATTATGATAAAACCATACAAAATCGTGTTCGTATATATTATATATAAGCAATATATTGAGATATATATTTACTATAGAAATTGGTTTCCATGCAATTCACAATCATAATATACAGAAAGAAAACCTGTTGGTTGGTGTTAAATTTTGTAATACCAATCAGATGGAAGATATAAGACATTTTCATAACAAATGTGTAGCCTATACTGGCTATAGTTTCATTTTATAATCAATTCACAACTACGTTGTTGCTTTGCGATAAACCAAAAGCCAAACAGAGCCAGGCTGAGAAAATCAGGATTTTCAATAGAACTCTTGCGGACATCATTTTGAAAATTTCATCTCCAAGCAAGTTCTAACTTCTTCTTTCAGCTCCTTGATACGTAATGATTGCATGTGTCTATTGTGTCCAGTTTACACTTAACTTCCGGTCATCATCCGGTCTAAAAGACGTATAATAAACGATACAGAAATTGCCATACACGACTGGACTAAATCTCCTAACGTTTGCTCTGCCGCATTGTGCGTTCTACTTCCACGTAAAGTTAAAGTAAGTAAAATTAAGTGAACTCTCTTGTAAAAATGCAGTTTCTAATTGGGTCTTTATGATGTTGAAGGTTACGTTTTGGGGGGCGTTTTCTTTAAAATAACTGCGCATTGAAAGAAAATTGCAGCAAAATATTTGAATTTGAAACTAGAGTGTTTGAAATCTTATATATATTAACGAAAGAGGTAGAGAAGACTCTGAAAATGCCATTTCCGACGATCTACAGACCATGGTCGCGCCTCGTGGGAGTCGGCACCCTATGTTTTGACAATCCTTCTACACCCCTGGCACTACACATATTTTTACATTAACTCGTAATACATGTTTTGATGTGGTCAAACAAATATAAAAAGTCGGTCCCTGAACAATGGACACCCTCCCAAACTTTTTTGGAATGTGCGCCCCTGGTTACAAGAGTATTTTGAATTGTATAAAAATGGTTCAGTTTGCACCAGACAATGTACATATTTTGCTACAAAACACAGATAATGTAAATACCATTACGAACTTGCGCAAAAGTGTCAATTATCAATGTTAAGCTGTACATTGATACTACACGTGTGCAGGCTTAGGAATCTGCCGTCAATCATTCTTGGATATATTTCGCGCGGTCAAGTAATTATAACATTACGTCATCAAAAGCTTAGTTCGTTAAAATATAGTTAAAATTAGGTCAAGTCGTAAAATAAAGTTAATATCCGTACAGTTTGAAGCTTTTGCTATACGATTATGAAAAAATATGTAAGTTATGAACATTTTAAAATATTGATCGACTAAGCATAAAACCGACTCGACAAGTGCGACAACGCCTTAAATAAACAGAAATAGAGAGCTGGTACGAGGTATCAACGTCACCCACAACTCCTACATCTCGACGCATTATGCCACGTAATGCTATGCGAGACTGGATAAATAGTTTCAGAGACCGACATCAATCGTTGCATTAATTAAAATATAAAGTTTGCCGAATATCCTGTTTCAATCTTTGTTGTAAAGCGTTCTTCTAGAATGTCATATCACTCATACTGTATGTGGCGTGCGTATGTTGAATATTTACACAAGCATTGAAGCACCGTAAATGCTAAAACAAACTACTTTAAAATAGAACCATAATATTGCCAGTTGCCAGTTGCCACAACTGCTATCATCTACATATTAAATACTTTATGGCAAACTTATTGTACATGCAGGAAGCTAAATTTATTCTTATCCGGAAAAACTACATTGTTTTTGCGATATAATTCGAAATTTTTTACTGATTTCCACCTACAAATTGGAATAAAATATTTGTTCAGAACGCAGGAAGTTGTGTCTACGAGGTCCTAGATTTCAAATTTCCCAGAGGAGATTCCCCCGGACCCTCCTGCGAATGAGTGTCCTATTGTATCAGTCGTCTGTCGTCCTATTCTGCTGGATCTGCCCCTGTGTACATGAATTCAGTCAAAATATGAAACGTAACTTACGCAAGTTGAATTGTGCGGCCGCTCATGCGCAAGTTATTGCATTCTATATTGTATTATAAGAATAGGTAATAGATAATTAATCAAAACTAACAAAGCGCGGACGCTTGATAAATATATGACTATATTGATTAAATTTAATAATTCATTAATTCACACCAACGAACATATGAAAGATAACTGTCTTGACCAGCTTCCACTCAAAATTTTCATTATGATACTAGCGACACCACTCAAGTCTGTGAATCCTGTCCCTAATAATTTTAGCACCTAAGAGTTTTAGCACTGACAGCACTGTGTACGTAATTTCTAAAAACTAAAGGCAGTATGACATGAACTCTCATGCGTCGTACTCAATGTAACTGAAAGTCAGAGAACAAGTTTCTGCTCAATTTCCAATTAGCGTGATCAGATATAAATACTTTTTTTCTTATAAAAGGTGGTCATTAGTATGTGTGTACATATTTTGTTTATTGAATTGTGTTGCCATTGAGCTTAATGGAGTCGCACACGTAATATTTCAATATGACTTTTCGATTTAGAATTGGGGGGCCCCAATCGGTCTAAATTTATGAGTCGGTCTCATTTCGAAACTTCCCCCCCCAACCAAAGTCGACATGCACGCCCCTGTCTTGTTGCTGAAAGAAATCAATTAAGTGTAGGTAAACACACTTAATAGTTGTCAAATTTTATTGTACATTATCCATACACTAAGCTTAAAATATGTTATTGCCATGCTAAGGTCACGTTTACAGCAAAAATATTTTTTCATTCATCCTTCGTTGTTTTGCCTGTGTCTTCGGTATAAAGCTGCTGTAGCGTTCATCTTCTTTCGAAAAAGTATGTTTGCTCCTGGAGTGCATGCAGACTTTCAGAACAATGAAAGGTCGCATGGCTGATATATAAATACAGTAAAAATATATACTATGGTATAGCAGAGTTAGTAGAAATACAGAGTTGTGAGACTAGGCTTTTTGCATCCCCTTATTGGAAAATCTATACAGTACTGTATGACTATAATGACTATATGCAAAATGTTCAAACACAATGTCAATACCCCCAACTATGTTTGCGGTATTCCTACATTGGTATTGATGGTTACAAATTTCTCTAATTTCATGGTTATTCCACGCGCTCATTTCCATTTCAGTTCACCTCCATTTCTGTTCACTTATCCTGAGCTGAAGTGGCGTTTGTGGGACACTCTAGCTGTAATGTGCATGTATAAATCATTCTCAAAACATTTTTGTCTTGGCTATATGCTGTAGGCTTTCATGACTTACTGCAGTGAACAGACATGTAAATAATGAATACTATGTTTGAAAGTTGATCGCATCCCATGCAATGGACAGTTTTCGCTCATATACCGGACTATATGAGAATAAATTATGATAAAACAATAAAAAATCGTTGGTGTTAAATTAAAAAATTGGTGTTAAATTTTGTAATACCAATCAAAATGGAAGATATAAGACATTTTCATAACAAATGTGTAGCCTACACTGGCTATGGTTTCATTTTATAATCAATTCACAACTACGTTGTTGCTTTGCGATAAACCAAAAGCCAAACAGAGCCAGGCTGAGAAAATCAGGATTTTCAATAGAACTCTTGCGGACATCATTTTGAAAATTTCGTCTCCAAGCAAGTTCTAACTTCTTCTTTCAGCTCCTTGATACGTTATGATTGCATGTGTCTATTGTGTCCAGTTTTAGTACGTACGCCTCTTGACAAGTAATTGTCAAATAAGAATTTTGACAAAAACCAAGGATTTACGGTACATAATGACATAATATATTCAAAAGCACTATAATGGCTTATCAAGAGCTCTCTCTTGCGGGGACACACACAAAACAATCACACGAATAAGGATAAAAGGGCTAAGGATAAACAAACATCTTCAAACCAGCTCGTTTATAGCATGTGCGAAACCGAAAAGCCAGCCGAAGTATAGTGTTACGAGCAGGGGCGCACATTATAGGGGGGTGGGGGGGGGGGGGTGTAAAACCCCCCATCTTTGTGAATTTTTCAAAAAAGTCGGTCCCAAATTGTAAAATTACACTACTTAATTCGGTCCGAGTTGGTCCAAAGCATCCTGTCTAAAAACGTATAATAAACGATACAAAAATTGTCAATAAAATAAATCAACATTGTAAAACCCAGATGACATAGCCTAATACACGACTGTACTAAATCTCCTAACTTTTTCTCTGCCGCATTGTGCGTTCTACTTCCACATCAGTATATTCTCGAGTAAAATTAAGTCAACTCTGTTGTAAAAATGCAGTTTCTAATTGGGTCTTTATGATGTTGAAGGTTACGTTTTGGGGGCCGTTTTCTTTAAAATAACTGCATTGAAAGAAAATTGCAGCAAAATATTTGAATTTGAAACTAGAGTGTTTGAAATCTTATATATATATTAATGAAAGCGCCTACAGCGAAAGAGTTAGAGAAGACTCTAAAAATGCCATTTCCGACGATCTACAGACTCAGTTTTTCAAAATTTTCCCCGTCAGCACCAACCCCCTATGTTTTAATAATCCTTCTACACTCCTGGCACTACACATATTTTTACATTAACTCGTAATACATGTTTTAATGTGGTCAAACAAATATAAAAAGTCGGTCCCTGAACTGGACACCCTCCCAAACTTTTTTGGAATGTGCGACCCTGGTTACGAGAGTATTTTGAATTGAATAAAAATAGTTTGCACAAAACATGCTTTACTACAAAACACAGATAATGTAAATACCATTACGAACTTGCGCAAAAATGTCAATTACCTTTCCATGAATGATATTTCAGACTGTCAAGTCGGATGAAAAGATCAATGTGGATTTAAAGATCAATGTTAAGCTGTACATTGACATTACACGTGTGCAGGCTTAGGAATCTGCCGTCAATCATTCTTGGGTATATTTCGCGCGGTCAAGTAATTATACCATTACGTCATCAAAAGCTTACTTCGTTAAAATATAGTTAAAATTAGGTCAAGTCGTAAAATAAAGTTCACATCCGTACAGTTTGAAGCTTTTGCTATAAGATTATGAAAAATTATTTAAGTTAAGAACATTTCTAAATATTGATCGACTAAGCATAAAACCGACTCGACAAGTGCGACAACGCCTTAAATAAACAGAAATAGAGAGCTGGTACGAGGTATCAACGTCACCCACCACTCCTACATCTCAACGCTGATTGGCTGGTTTGGAATCACACCACTCGCCAGATCACGTGTACATCGACTAGCTGAACCGTTATTATAAAAGGGCGAACCCAGCTGGGTTGCAATCATTGTGTAACAAGGAGCTGAAAGAAGAAGTTAGAACTTGCTTGGAGACGAAATTTTCAAAATGATGTCCGCAAGAGTTCTATTGAAAATCCTGATTTTCTCAGCCTGGCTCTGTTTGGCTTTTGGTTCATCGCAAAGCAACAACGCACCTGTAAGTTGATTATAAAATGAAACTATAGCCAGTATAGGCTGCACATTTGTTATGAAAATGTCTTATATCTTCTATTTTGATTGGTGTTACAAAATTTAACACCAACCAACAAGTTTTCTTTCTGTATATTATGATTGTGAATTGCATGGAAACCAATTTCTATAGTAAATATATATCTCAATATATTGCTTATATATAATATATACGAACACGATTTTTTATGGTTTTATCATAATTTATTCTGATGCATATAGTCAAGTATATGAGAGAAAACTGTCCATGGCATGGGATCCGATCAACTTTCAAACATACATATAAGTATTCATTATTTACATGTCGTTCACTGCAGTAAGTCATGAAAGCCTACAGCATATAGCCAAGACAAAAAATTTTTGAGAATGATTTATACATGCACATTACAGCTAGAGTGTCCCAAAAACGCCACTTCAGCTCTGGACAAGTGAACAGAAATGGAAATGAGCGCGTGGAATAACCATGAAATTACAGAAAGCTGTAACCAATGCCAATGTAGGAATACCACAAACATAGTTGGGAATATTGACATTGTTTTTGAACATTCTGCAGATAGTCATAGTCATAGAGTATACTGTATAGATTTTCCAAGAAAGGCGCGCGAAGGAAGGAAACTGGAAGGGATGCAAAAAGCCTAGTCTCATAACTCTATTACACTGTAGTTCTACTAACTCTGCTATACCATAGTATATATTTTTACTGTATTTATATATCAGCCATGTGACCTTCATTGTTCTGAAAGTATGCATGAGCAAGCATACTTTTTCAAAAGGTGCGCCCTGCTGTGATGGCCCAGAAAGAAGAACTAAAATACCCACAGAAGAGATGAACGCTACAGCAGCTTTGTACCGAAGACACAGCCAGGCAAAACAACGAAGGATGAATGAAAAAATATTTTTACAGTAAACGCGGCCTCAGTATTTTAGGCAAAAGAAAATTCACAAATATAAATTGTGTTAATGCTTCTTTATTTCTGGTTTTCAGAAAATGTAAGCGTGAAAGTATTAAGAGAATGACTCGCCCCGGTCCTTTTATCCTTATTCATGTGATTGTTTTTGTGTGTGTCTCCGCAAGCGAGAGCTCTTGATAAGCCATTATAGTGCTTTTGAATATATTATGTCATTATGTACCGTAAATCCTTGGTTTTTGTCTAAATTTTTATTTGACAATTACTTGTCAAGAGGCGTACATACTAAAACTGAACACAATAGGCACATGCAATCATTATGTATCAAGGAGCTGAAGGAAGAAGTTGGAACTTGCTTGGAGACAAAATACTACAAGTTCATTACTCCTAGTGGAATTCAATGTGGCGGAATTACTCAGTAGACTAGCAGCTAGGAAAAGGAATGCGGCGAGCGTTCATTGGTCAATATACATCGTTCTTTAGGTGGCTCAATACAGTTTTCTATAAAATGGAAAATCACGATTTAGATCCGAATTTTTGGTTCCAAGTATTACTTGTTAAAAAAAAAGTATCTTACCGATGTAAAACAACATCTGAAGAGTTTGAATTTGTTCACAATAGTTACGCAACTGCCGTAGCTATGGCAACAATGACGTTTCAAGATGGCGGATATTTTGGCTTTAAAGTAATTTAACTCGAAAACGACATGGGTGACCCCCAAATTCTATTTCATAAAATAATTTCCCTTAGTATACTCAATAATGTTGACTAAGAGAAATAATTTTATGAAATAAAATTTTGAGTTACCAATGTCGTTTTCGAGTTAAATTACTTTAAAGCCAAAATATCCGCCATCTTGAACGTCATTGTTGCCATAGCAACGGCAGTTGCGTAACTTTTGTGAAAAAGTTCTTCAGATGTTGTTTTACATCAGTAATATCACGTTTGCGAGTTTTCCTATTGTCTTAACGGGTTGATTTAATCACTAATACACCCCGTTTGACGTAGTTTGAGGTTGTATTATAGAACTAATACGTAGGAAAACTCGCAAACGTGTATTAGCTATTAAACCGCCCGCTCGATGAGGGTCATTAAGTAAAATTCCTTGGGACCTGTAGCCTGAGACAGACGAATAACGAAAAATATTCGTCTGAGAACATTCGTCACTAATCTTGCCCGGTCTAATTATCATAATTTATCATAAATATTTGCATAATTACGTATCTGAGAAAAACAAAATGGCGTTTGCTATGAGCGACACTGTATCGAAGTATCGAACGACCATGTGATCTTACTTGATCTTCCATGAGGGCTTTCAGTGGAGAAATAACCACTACTATGCTGGTTCCCGTGCTTCTTCGAAAGAGAATATCGGCCATTACGGGTGCAGCTTGAAATATGAGCGATTTCCCATACGATGTAGGGAGATTAATGAAAACATCTCGCTTCGAAAACAATTGAGCAAGGGCCTCTTCCTGTTCTTTATACAAAGAAGGTACTTGAAAAACATTTAATACCTTATTAATTGCACGTATCCATAAAATATTTCGATCTGTAAATTCCGCCATCTTTTTTTTTTCCGACATGTCTAATGAACCAATAAAAACGCACAATGCATGCAATTTTGGTGTGACCAATGACAATCTGTTATCTAAATCTCGACTAACGCTCTGACGTCATCAGGCAAGATTAGTGACGAATGCAGGGTTTCCACTTTGATGGAAATTTCCATATTTCATGGAAATTTTGATGTAAAGACGAGTGAAATGGAATTTTTGATGGAAATGAAAAATTTATGGAAATTCTATGGAAATTTCAACATTCACCACTGAATACTAAGTTAACGTATTTTTTCCCTATTTTTTCTGGTATAATGGTAGAAATAAATCAAATAATATCCAATATTCTATGCTCTACTCATGACCAATTTACCAACTCACTTCAGGCTTCTTTGGGTCCCAAATTTACAGATTTTTTAATAGTTCCATGGATATAAAGGGACGTTTTGGGATAGCAATGACAATTTACGTTCGCGTATTTCCCTCATTTTGCGCCAAAATATTGAGACGTGCATGATAAAGAACTAATTGTTGGCATTATCATGTAACAATGTTGATATTAAAAGGGAAGAGAACAATTTTATTACTTTAAAATAGTAGTAAAATACTGAGTTTTCTTAATTTCTTTCATGGAAATTTTATGGAAATTTAAACATGCTGTTTGTGGAATTTTTGTTCAATTTATGGAAATTTCTGCTTTCCCAGATGGAAATTCCAAATTTGAAAGTGGAAGCACTGGACGAATGTTCTCAGACGAATATTTTTCGTTATTCGTCTGTCTCAGGCTATGGGACCTGCGGCCCTCACGAATTTTACTTCATGACCCTCATCGAGCGGGCGGTTTAATAGCTAATACACCTCATTTCATCATATTACTTATAATAAGATACTTTTATTTTGTTTTTAACAAATTCGGATCTAAATCGTGAATTTTATAAAAACCTGCATTGAGCCACCTTATGACTAGACAGCCGGTATATTTAGCATTATATATTGTTTTTTGCGGTTGCATCCAGCGAGATAACTGGTGGCGTAGTGGTTTAGTGCGCTGCCTACGGGTTCGTAGAGCGGTGGTTCAAATCCCGGCAAAAACTTTGTTCTTTCCCTTAAATTGTTTTCTTTAAAATATTTTTTCCGACTTGTTTTAACTCCAAAATTGATTTTTAAACATTTCTGGTTAGAGTTAATGGGTTGGGGGTGGGACAGGTTTACTTTATAAGTATTTGACTTTAACTAAGTCAGGCAAATGCCCGCCGCACTCCTGTCCCTAGCTGCGAGTCTATTATATTTTTTGGAGAGTATAAGCACTGATCTGAGAGTGTACTCTCAGATCAGTGAGTATAAGCAAGTAATAGAACACCTTACTGAAGATTAAATCTTCCTCTAGCTTGAACAATTGAAGACACAAATTCAAAGTCTAGAAAACAAAATTCAAAATCAAGAAACCAAAACTCAAAATGAGTTAAAAGGTAACAAAATGAAATGATTAATGAATAACTATTAGTATAGGTTATTATTAGCATGTCAAAATTACTGGATGCTGATTGGTTGAGAGGAGTACAATTATTTCATTGATGGCGAGTACAATTAGGGATTAATAGTACGAGTGAGGTTTGGAAATTTTGCCAAAATTGGACGAGCCGCCGGGACGAGTCCAATTTGGCAAAATTTTCAAACATCACGAGTACTATTAATCCCTAATTGTACGAGCAACATCGCATGATTACTTGTTTATTATTAGCATGACAAAATTTCCGCCATTTTGTTCGTTTTGGGAAAATCATTAATTGTACTGCAGTACAATTAATGAAGTAATTGTACTCCTCTCAACCAATCAGCATCCAGTAATTTTTTCATGCTAATAATAAATAAGGTTAGTTATAGAAACCTTTTTCCATCCTTAGATTTACAGAAAGTTGAAAAATTAATCTCTCGTATACAAAAACAATTTTAAAACTGTTATGTTTTACAGATATTGTGAACCGCATTGACAGGTTACATGCACCTGCGTCTTGTTCAGCTTTGTTACAACAACGTCCTTCAACAACCAGTGGAAAGTATTACATAAATCCCCAAGGACTCAGTTCATCACAATTGGTTCAAGTATACTGTGATATGACCTCAAAGAATGGTGTCGGTGTGACATTGATTGGACATGACAGTGAATCAAAAACATGTACGAAGGGATATGATCTTCCAGGTTCTTACAAACGAAAGATTAACTATGACATTTCCATGGAAAATATTGTTACCATTATGAAGCAGTCCAAGAATTGTGAACAGTTTATCAAATATGAATGTTATGATAGCGTTTTTACGTACAGCCCTACAGGTCAACTTTACGGTTGGTGGGTATCACGTCAAGGTACACAGATGAATTACTGGGGCGGAGCGGCAGTCAACAGTGGAAAATGTGCATGTGGCAACAGCTGTGCAGGCGGATACAAATGTAATTGTGACAAGAATGACGCAACATGGCGTGAAGACAGTGGATACCTGACAGACAAGAACACACTGCCTGTTACACAACTGAGATTTGGAGATACCGGTGACAAGGGGGAGTCAGGATACCATACACTGGGGAAATTGCGATGTTGGAGTTAGGATCGACAAGACTAATGATAATAATATATTAGAATAGTTTAACATCAAAGTAGAACTTGTAGGACTACTTACTTCGTGCAGTCGAACGCCAAAAACTCCTATTCGAAGTTAGTGCTATATTTAAAGACCAACATGCAGTATCTTATAGATGTCTTTTAATGTAAACTAGAAAATAACCGAATCTGTTTTAAGTTTAAAGTATTGTAGAGTGATGCAAAAACGTTGCACTAGAATCTAGATTGAAAAGAATAAAAGTGGATAATCAAAATGTAGTAATGTGTTGTTCTTTATTTGGTATTTCAGAAAATGCCAGTCTTAGAGCATTAAGACAGTGACGCCTCCCTAAGACAGTTTACAAATTTATAGCTTGAACACTCTAGCTTTTCTAAACCTGATGTTTGACTATAGTCTGTTATCTTTATTCGTGCGGCCGTAAGCCGACCCAAGGACAAATCGACCAAATTTTAATTCAATTTGGATGAAAACTCGATGAGAAATTTACAAAATTAGCCTGCGTGGCCGGCCCTCGTTGGAGGGGAAAAGAAGAACAGGGAAAGAGGGCTTGCAAGAAACCCAGCTTTCATGACTAAACGCCCTAATAAAGGCTCATTAAAATTGACCAATACAAATGCAGCTGGACTATAGGGGAAACCCCAAACCGAAGGAAATGTATTCGCTTGTGCATAAACATGTCAATCAAGACGAAGAAATGTAATATAAATATATTCCTGTGTGCGTAAACATGTCAATTAATTCTTGGTGTTGACCAATCAAATTCTATTATCAAATTATTCCGGCGTTTAGTCATGAAAGCTGGGTTTTCTTGCAAGCCCTCATTCCCTGTTCTTCTTCCCCCCCCCCCCAACGAGGGCCGGCCACGCAGGCTATAACGGGCTGAGAAAAATTGAATGTGTAATTAATATATGTATAATTTATGCGTGAATATACTTGAATTAATTTGTTGACGGAGGTACAGGACCTTTTTTAACGGTCCCCCCCCCAGCCCCCATGTAGGCCCCCCCAGTAAGCTATTTTTGCCCCCCCCAGTGAAGGTCCCTTTTGTCCAAAATATAAGCAAAAAAGGGGAAAAAACTGAGTTTAGAAGAAAGTTATGGTATTCTCACAACAAAACCTGGCTCCATTTAGATGGAATATATCAAAATTGTCTCTGAAAATGCAGGAAATCAAGCCACAGAGACTCAAGAATACAAAACTTTTCTGGGGGAGGACCCTCAGACCCCCCTTCAGCTTCCCACACCTGTAATACACCACCTACTTGTTACGTCCCCTTTCGATTATGCCCCCCCCCCCACTAACGATTTCTTAAAAAAGGCCCTGCTTCACCGTGCATAAACGTGAACAGAAAGATAGAATAAAGACTTTGGCCGAGTTTCCACACATATTTTGATTGACTATGTTTTAAGGTAATTTGACATGTTTTTAACGAGTTGCGACAAGCAACTAGAAAAGCGAAGATAAGTTACTGTCGCGTCCTGACCCTTCTAAAGAAACGTGATTGGTCAAATGTGTGTGATGGTATTAGAAATGATTATATCCCCTCTCCCCCGTTGTGGCACTGAATACTCATTTGGCGATTCTGTTAAAGTGCTACTAACCCCAACTATGATTTTTGGTATGTGTAATATTTGGATCATTCTGAGAAGAAATGCAATATATCTTTACAGTAAAAATCCTCATCTTGATCAACTTTTCACTGTCAAAGTTGCCGGGATATGATGTCATTTGATGAATTTTAGCATAAAAAACAAAGGAAAACTAATTTTCAGAATACCTAATGACATCATATTCGGTAACTTTGACAGTGAAAAAGTTGATCAAGATTAGGACTTTTACTATAAAGATATATGACATTTCTTCTCAGAATGATACAAATATTACACGGGTTAGTACCACTTTAACTATCAGCAGTCAGTGTGGCATTGACTACGGTAGCAAAAGTGTGATTATTTGAGTCAGTTACCTCTGGCATTAAACAGCCTGTCCATGGTGAAATATACATTACATAAGAAAGGTGGAAATATGCGTGCTTGGCTTTATGATTTTTCAACCCTATTTCAATGGAAACCTTTCTAACTAAGCTAACCAATTAACAGGTATCCATTGTGGTTCCTTTGCCACGAGATATGCCGCTGTATATAGGCGATCATACGCGTCTTGAAGGTCATCATTAACAATTGTTAAATCAAAATAATGTCCATATTTATGTTCAATTTCTTCTGCCTTCATCATCATATCTTGTAACTCTGTAACCTGAAGTCACAAAGTACAACATTTAAAATGAAAAATTACAAAAATTGAAGTGGTTCTGTTTTGCAAAAATGCACGCTCGATTCTTAACATTCTTCAACGATAGGTATTCATATGAGCATAATTTGATGTTAAAATCAAAATATTATTACGTTCAGCTTATCATTATTGATAACGAATTGTATGAAATTTAAATGATAGGGGCTTCGGTGGCGCAGTCGTCAGAGCAAGCGCCTTTCACCTCTGAGTCTTGAGTTCGATTCTCGCTGGGGACTTTACTCATCACACTCATGTGAAAAGAGTAAGTCAACGCTCTGCCGAAAGTCGTGGGTTTTCTCCGGGCACTCCGGTTTCCTCCCACATGAAAGTTGACTGGGTGGGTTAGGATATACAGATTAGGAAAGTAATATTACAATTGTTGTAAAATAGATAGTGTAGGCTAAGTACGTAATATAGGTAAGCGAGATACTTGATGTAATCGGTCACTGAAAAGCCCCAATGGGGAGTGAACTGAATAATGTACTGTACTGTACGTATACCGAAAATGACCTAATAAACATCCACCCTTTATTAAACGTCAAACGCCCCAGTCAAACCAGAAATTTGTAATAGATACCCCTCTCTATTAAACGCCCTCTCATATGAAGCCCGATTTACACGACGAAAACTAACCCAAGTTCAACCCTACTCTGGAAGAGGGTTCAAACTAACCAGGATCAAACCTGGATTAGGCGTGTTTACACTTCATAAAATTAACTCGGGTTAAAGTTAATTCGGGTTGAACTTGGGTTGAGCTATGAAAGTTGAGGAGTTTCAACCTTTTTCACGTTGCAAACTGTTGGAAAGTGTTATTTAAGAAGCTGTGATTTCACTGTCGTATGTAAGAATACACGCACCTATTTAATACAGACGCCACTTATCTAATAACCAAATATAATAAGTAAGAAATATTCAATATATGCCTAGGGCGTTTCGATCATTTACGGTACGCATCGCGAAATATGCCAGGGGTACCAATGATGGAAGAAAACGGGAGTGCACAGACAAAATAGACTGATGTATTTTAGTACAGTACGTTAGTAGATCTCTAACCTCTTATCTGCATAGAATGTTATCTTGAACGAACTCGCTTTACGACAAAATTCTCAAGGTAACAAGACAGGTATATATGGATGAAAAGTTTGCATTATCTTGAAAGAAGTTCTCTTTCACTTATTAATATTCAAATGCAGGTACCGCAGAGCCAGTTTAAACGTGGGGGAGGGGGGGGGGCAGGATTCCGTATCTCATATTTCAATTCCGTATTTCAATTTCAATGAGCGATTTTATTTTTTTGCAGCGAAATGGGGGGATGCCCCCCGGTCCCTGAAATTAGCTCCAAATACATGTGTGTCGATCAGTTAACAAACGTGCCCTTACCGTAAACACTCTTCGATTTTGATTTTGCAATGAAGAAGACTTGACTCGCGTCATCAGGCGAGTTTTGCGAAGTCTTTGTAATGATGGAGGTTTAACAAATATCACATAAGGAAGCAGTTCGCGTGTTCGAATGATTGCCAGCTCCTTGTAGAAAAATGGACAATATATCAAAACTCTAAAAATAATTTCTCTACTATCAGTTTGTCCTTAACGGTATTCAACATTTCAGATCGATGATGGTTTTCCAAAACTGAGCAACTCACAATGAAATTTGTATACTTCATATTGCAAGCCTGAGTTGTTGATGAAATAACAATTGAAACTATTTGGACAAAAATACATTGTTTATCTTTAACGTGTGGTGCCAGTGTAGGTAGATTCTTTACGAAGAATAATGCAATAAAAACTTCGACGTTTCAAGCGAAGATTCTTCGTCTGGAAGTTAGTATAGAGACCTTACGATGTAGGACGGCAACGTGACGACGACGGCTATTAATGGAATGAAATTCATATTTTAGAAAATAAATGAATAATTAAAACCCCACGGGAGTTTTAGACGTCGTCCTCTCTCTTTTTACAACGGTAAGCTACAGATTTTTACGTCTTGTATACAACGCCTGCATTTCAAACCGCGAGGAGTGGTACTCAGCAAATTGGCTCAGTACTAAAGTAGAACTCTTCTCAACTATAAAGCCCCTGTTTTAACCTCGTCAAGCTGTATTAAATTCATATACGATTGATAATACACGACAGGTTTTCTTTACAATCATTTATTTGAATAAGTCCTCGTCGCGTTGCCGTCCCACATCGTAAGGTCTCTAGTAGCGTGGGAAGGGGGAAAATATGTGCTTTTATACAATAGTGAAAACAAAAGCGATCACGTGATAAAAATAAACCAATCGGATGGATTTAATTAAAACAAACTATAAACAAAATATGGAAATCACATTACAAAATATATTAGAGCATGTAAAGAAAAGCGAAGAAAACAAGAATAGGATAAATTACAGAACTATGTATGAGATGAGATGTAGAGTATCTGCTGATGGCAGGCATAAACAGATAGGAGTTAAATGTAAGAGAAGCGCTCGTTGATGCCGTGAGGATGAATGGTGCCAAATTGGGAAATGAGACGCATTTCTTGTCTTTTACGGCTATCATTGCTGCCAGAAATGGGACACAGAGCTCGAATTTTCATATCTGAAACACTGTGATTTCCAGTGTTGAAATGTCTGGCAACAGGCTGTTTAGCATCGTTGTCTGTTACAACAAGACGATGATCACCAAATCTTGTCGGTAAACATCTTCCAGTTTCACCAATGTAGAGCATGCCACATTTACTGTATGAAATACAGTAGATGAGATGAGAGGAAGTGCAGATGAACAGTGGCGTAGACAAGGGGGGGGGGGGGGGCAAGGAGGGCTCAGCCCTCCCCAATAGGCTGAAGAACTGCCCTTGTGAAAAGATGAAATCCGGGTAGAAATGAGGGGGGGGGGACGATGACTACCGAAGGCATGTGACTACCAATCTCATCTGTTCACCCCAGAAACAAGGGAAATCGCGATTAAGGGACTCTATATTTCAAAATTTTCCGGGGGGAGCATGCCTCCGGACCCCCCTAGAAAGGCTCACGCCTTCGGCGTTCGATATATATCCCCCCAAATCTTCAAGTCTGGCTACGCCACTGCAGATGAAACGGTACTTAATAGTATACTTAGATGTTGGTGCCGACATTGTAGTGGAAGAATCTATAAACTTACAGGTTTTACATTGCTTCACACCACAAGGAAACGTGCCATTAGGTGACGACGAGTCCTGTGGTAGAGAGCTATGGACTAGGGTTTCAAATCCCTTACTTTGACATCCCTTACTTTAAAATTGAAAGGATGGTAAGTGAGAAGTGCAAGTGAAGATGAGGACTTCCATACCAAAAGTCAGGAAATGAGAAACTTTTTTGTCCAACGCGGCTATCCCACCCCTCTCTTGGATACTGCCTTTTCGAAAGACTCCCACATTCCTCGATCTGAAACCCTTAGTGACCCTGTGTCTAATGTTCCCAAAAACAAAATACCCCTATTTCCAATGATAGCCGTAAAAGACAAGAAATGCGTCCCAACTTGGCACCATTCATCCTCACAGCATCAATGAGCGCTTCTCTCACATTTAACTCCCATCTGTTTATGCCTGCCATCAGCAGATACTCTACATCTCACCTCATCTCATACATAGTTCTGTAATGTCTCATATTCTTGCCTTCTTCGCTTTTCTTTACATGCTTTAATATATTTTGTAATGTGATTTCGACATTATTTTGTTTATAGTTTGTTTTGATTAAATCCATCCGATTGGTTTATTTTTTATCACGTGATCGCTTTTGTATTCACTACAAAAGCACATGTTTTTCCCCGACACACGCCACTAACTTCCAGGTCGAAGTTCTTATTGTATTTTTAAGGTAGATTGATCCAACTTAAGCGCAGTATATTGTTTACCTTTACTTGAATGAAACTAAATATTAAATGGTTTTCCAAGCCACCAAAAATATTAACAAGGGAAGTTAGTGATGGTACTGGATGGTATTATTATTATGGCATTTCATTCCATTTCTTTATTATTGGTGTATTTATCTAGCGCGTTCTTACGTTAAATCATTTTCATAAGAGAAACAAAAGGTGTGGAAAAGTAAAACAAAATGACGTAGTAATGATATTTATAAAATAACATGTTTACTACGCGAGCTGTGATTGGTCAATACCCGTGCAGGATGAGTCAATCATGCACGGAAAATTTAAGGCGCTTCGCGGGGCTTTTAAAATGTCCGTTGTTTCTTTGTTGTTATTTTATAAAATAATTACCAAATGGTTTTCCGCCCAGGATTGTGTGATCCTAACACTTGGGATGTTGCTCGACTTTCTGAAAGCTAAAAAATACTCGCTATCGGCTCGTATTTTTTTACGCTTTCAGAAAGTCTCGCAACATCCCGCGTGTTAGGATCACGCAATCCTGCAGCACGGAAAACCATCTGGTAATCCTTTAAGACTAGGATTAAAATGGTATGATCATAAAAGAAAAGTGCATGAAAAAATGAAAGGGCATCATGAGTAAAATCCTTTGTCTTTGTCTACCTGAAATCACTTTCTTTTTTATTGATCACTAACAATGGTCCATGAGTGCATCGCCGACAATCGGCGGCATAAGAAAACCAGGCTTTAATAAACCATTTCATATGTTTATTACCTGTGGAGGTACAACAATGACACAACATTTACCAGAGTTCATCAACGTTTTAACAGATTCAATCGAAATACGCTCAAACTCTCCTTTGTGCTCCGTGGTAACCGATCTGTATGTACTTGACGCCGTCATACAGTTCTCAATATCAGTATAGAATATGTTATTGTTCTCTTTGTCAAATTGTTTGCGAGATGGATCTATGAAAACAAAAATATTATCAAAAATGTATCGGCATGAATACCACGAAAAGGTCGTCCAGTAATCTCAGAGATCCCATGGACAATGTAAAGTTTCAACTTTCAAGACGCTGTTATAAGAAAGCAAATATTACATGCGGTCAACTTCTCAGCTTTGTTGGTAACAACTCAAATTAGGATAATGTTGCTACAGTAGACTATTATTTAATAACGACGGAGTTTACTCCGTAATCAGGTTAAGAACTACATGTACTATTACTATATACCGCCCATTATTTAAAATGATGTAAACTCCGAAACGTCGTTGTTATTAAATGGTCTTTAATAAGTTAATTTATTATATACCAAGTGTCAAATTCATCCTTACAAGTATCTAATTGGCTGAACGTTTGCCAGGTGAAAGTCACGAAATCTGAGTGTTTAGCGCCATCTACACTGAGCGGGCAATATGTTGTCGACCAGCAACAACTAACGTAAACAGAATATAAAGAAAGGTAAATAAAAACGTCATTTAACTTGAACAACGACAAAACGAGTCCGAATAACCTTTGACAATAGTCTTCTACAGCGTTTTTACGCATTATTATAACAATTCTATTTTTAAGAATATATTAACATGGAAACGTACGTTACTTTTCGCAACATTCTCCGCCACCGATGACGGAATGGTCATCTCCATATCCTTGCTGCTACCTTTGCAACTGGTCTTTGGAATTTTGCCATCAGATCCAGGTCCCAGGATGTACTATAATTATTCGTCAGATAGTCCATTTCCCCACAGCATTTGTATCAATTCTCATCACTACGACGTTCACCTGAGCGTTTCGACGATATACGCTCCACTTCTTTCTTTAATCTTTAATCTTTAATCTTTCTAGAATTTCACATTAAATAGTAAATACTAAATACTAATTTACAATGTGAATTACATTTAAACTGTATAAAAAAATATACTAAGACTAATGTTAAGAGTTAATATTTACAAGTAATCTTAAATAAAATTTGAAAATTTTTTGATAGAATTCGATAAATTTACTTCGACTCCAGCGTTCGGTTAAAACATTCAATCCCATACACAATTGGGCTATTTTTAAATCGTTCAGTTCGATATCTAAAATTATACAGTTTTTCTCCATTTGATCTAGTTTGTCTCTGTCTTATCTGATTAACTGTTTCTGGCAATAAACTGTGTAATCTATGTCTAGGGTCTGTCATTGTTTTTATAAGGTTTCCGCACATCTCTTCTCTGCGAGCCTTTAATGTTTTAAGGTTACAGTCCAGTAATGCTTCTTCATAAGTCAGACCAGGACAAATTATCCTAAGCGCACGCTTCTGAACTCGTTCTATGTCAGTAGACTGTTCCTTGGTTAAGTTTCCGTGCCAAATTTTAGCACAATATTCAAGTGTCGATCTTATGACAGCCATATAAAAGGCTTTTAAATCCTGCTTTGGTGCACCATAACCTTTTAACATCTTCAGAAAATACAGTCTTTTACCGCTTTTTAACAATATAGCATGTGTTAGTTGACCACTTCAAATTGTCATCAATCCATAAACCAAGTAATTTGTAACATTTAACCCTTTCAAATACATGTCTATTGATTTCTAGCGGTGGAATAACAGTTACATTTTTCGAAAGTCAATTATCATTTCTTTGCATTTCGTTTGATTTAACTCCATCATATCTTCTTCAGTAAACCTTAAAACGCTCTTAACTTTACTTTCAGCACCACCCAGTTGCTTCCCAGAAATATGGTGGCTGACATCTAGTACCTCGTATAATGTAGTGTCATCCATAAACATTAATGTATCATGTTCAAGTATAACATTAGTTTCCATGTTGGTTGATATCCTGAGTAGGATTACTTCATTTAGTACAGAGGAAGTTTATCAATCTTTATTACAAAGGCAATTGGTCGAGTTTACTTCCTTGTGGCACTCCGCCATTGATATATGCATAATCAGACGTATCATTCCCAAATTTAGTAAAATGGGATCTTTTATTGAGGTATGTTCCAAACCATTGGATTAAGGCCAATCTAACTCCCATCTCTTTCATATTTCTTAGCAGTATATTATGATTAATTAGATCGAACGCTTTTCTAAAGTCAAGAAAAATTATTCGTATTACTCTTTGTGGCTCGTCCATTGCTCTATACCAGTTGTGGAGTAGATTTAGAAGGGCATACAAAGTCGAAGATCCTGGGAGCCCTCCATATTGGGAATTGGAAATTTTCCCATTTATATCTTCATTTATCCACTTGTTGGTAAAGGATTCCTGAACTTTTGATAAAACACTGGTTAATGCAATCGGTCTAAGGTTTTCAGCGATTGTACATGGTGTGATCTTAGGAATCCCAGTTACTTTGTATTTTTTCCAAGTTTCAGGAAATTTCTTTGTCTGAAATGACTCATTAAAAATTTCAGCAAGGGGAACGGCAAACAATTTCGAAAACATTTTCAGAATCTTCAAAGGTGGATCATTTGGCCCAGGTGCCTTGTTAACATTAATTGCATTCAATTCTCTAGCAACTTCTTCAACACTGATTAACGGTAGATCATCCGGGCATTGCATTTCTAGCCACTCGTTTGATATATGTGGATAATTTATCGTTAAATTATTCTTGGGATTAGTAACGGGAAAACATAGTTCGTCCATCTAACCCAAAAGGAATTTACGATTCGCTGCACAATTCTACACGATCTCGTCGGTTCTTGATTGCTTTAAATGGACTTTGTGGTACTTTAGACGAGGAACGACCAAGTAGTACATCATTTGGACACAAATACGGTCGTTCGTGATTCTGTCAATGGGCCGCTAATTTACCAGATTTGCAACTTCTATCAAGCACGTGTATAACTCAAATGGAGATAATACTTGCTCTCCGATTGCTTTCTTTAGCGCATATTTACAACTCTTTACTAAAGCTTTATTTGCATCTGTTTTGATGAGCTGCTCTTGGCGTTTTTAACTGTCATACCATTCCGTTTGCAGCACAGAAGTTAGAAAGCAATTTGATGTCCCAATCTTGTATCATCTCTCGTAGCTCCCTTGAAGCGCCAGCCTTCTGAGAACCTGCATATAACTCATTTCCGAATAGTCAAAGGCCAATTCCAAATGAATTGCTCTCGTGTTAAGACATGTAAATATCACTGTGTAATGCTTTGATGTTTCTTCCGTCTATGGTGCTAGTCGTTGTTCCGGTAAGTTTTCCATCAGTTTGGATTCGCGTGATGAACGTAGCGTTATCAAAGGGATACCCAGTGCTTGCAAGGTAGCATTGCGGGATGCTTGCTATCGTACGTTACTATTGCCTTGCTTAATAAACGACCTCAGACTCATCTACGAAAGGGCTGAACTGCCGCCATTCTATATTCTGCTGTCAAGACCTTTCTTGCACTTGCTGGAGTAAGAGTTTCATCTTTATTTGTATCGTTGGTTTTGTATCCGAGCGGTTTTACGACGTTTCATGTTTACAGGTATACGTATACCCCAAAAACCAAGGTACCCCAAAAACCACAAGCTTATTTTAAATGCATTAAATACAAGTTAACACAACGGTTGATTAAAAAAGTAGCATTTTACTATACCCACATGCATAGGTTATTGAACAAATAGCTTTTCTCGGGAGGAATACTTGGAAGAAAATGTTTTCGCTCTAATTATCAAATTTTTTAAGCCTGAAAATTTTCAAACATTTTCCTTGGAAGCTGGTAAATTGCAAACTGCAAACTTTTAGGGGTCCTCTAGCCTAAAAAACTCGCATGGTTTTACACAATGCGGATGAACCACTACTACTGCTGCTTAAATTTGGTTTGGTCCACTGCATGTGGCTTTTGGGGACATATTTGCTAAGAAGGAAAACTGTGTAAACATCACAATTTTTAGTAATTGTGAGATATTCCTTGGTTGTAAATATATTTATCGCTAGCTTTTGACTGCCAGTCCGCAGTCTTCGACAGTTAGACGGATTCCTGTCACTTGTATCTTGCCATGGTTATTTATAATTGTAAACAGACGTCACATTATTGTAGATTTGTACATACATGTGCACAGTTATACATTGAATATTTCCCCTATAACCAAGTTAGCAGTTAAATATTTCTTTGTGTAAAGAATTTACAATGATTTCCACGAGTCAAATTTCACAACCATAGATATACTTCAAAGAAAGTTACAGGTTTTTGTTAATGTGCTTTTGGGGGTACCTATACAGTACACCTAAATACACGCAACTTCACCATGTTATAATTTTTACAATAATCACCATCAATAAATGAAAACTACCCGGAAAAGTTGATTTTAGTTAGGTGTACTCAAATACGAATCGATTTCCCAATTGACCTTTTCTAAAAAATTATAGCGCTGTGCTTTTTTTTGTGGTTTTTGGGGTACACATAGCTGTACTTCTTTCTTATCTCCTGTTGATGAGCCCACTCTTCTTCTGGGCGACTAAGGAAGTCGAGTCCAAATTTCCATCTCTGAAATAGACCTTGCACGGATATGCCTCCGGATAGATCACTTGCAACATTCACTTCTCCAGGGACGTGCCTCCATTGTGCAGGATGACAATTGCTGTGAATTTCTCCTATTCTGGTAGACACGGAGATTTTAAATGATCAACAGCCTGCGAGCGAATCCCTGCAAACACAACTATGCTATCTAGAAAAGATAGGACTTTCTCAAATTCGAACCTGGATTCTTCTGTGATCAGGTCCGGTGCTTTTAACCAATAATCATTCAGTTTGTGCCCTTGGTAACTTGCTGACGAATAAACGCTATGCGAACAGATGTGCTTTTCCTGTCAGCCCCTAGCACCTCGTGGTGAGCGATGTAATGAACCGAACCTTGGTGGTTTTTGAATTCTTCCTCCGATAGCTTTCTAGCAAAGTTCAACCCAGTTATTTCAGTTATTTCTTTGACACTGTCGTTATATATTCATAATATTTCTACTAAAGTTCAACTTAATAGGCCAAACAAGCACTCGAACCATAAACTAGTGCTTCGGACAATATGCAAATTTCCATGTCAATTTTTGCCGGAAAGCGCACTCGTGCCAGTCCGCATCACACATCGATCAGCGCAATATGAGCGTGTTGCACCGCCCACTTTACGAGTGCCCAGGTTTTGGCGTTGTGTGGGGACGGGATGAACATACTGATGGAAAACATGTAAAAATTATCCATAATTATCTAGCTATTTTGATTGTTCAATAGTGTTAGATCATAGCATAGACCTTTTTCATAATGACGTCAAACGCGGATAAACACTTCTTCTCCAGCTTTTTCTGTAAAGGCGAGGTAACACGGAACAATTTTTAACAACAACTCGCAATTCAAATCGTTGCCGAGCCAATAAAATCTCATATAGCATCATTTGCGTTGCGAATTGTCGCTAAAAATTCTGCCGTGAGACAGCACATTAAGTGTTTATCCGCGTTGACGTCATTATGAAAAAGGTCTATAGAATAACCAACGGAGAGGTTTAATGTAAATTTGGCGAAGTATAATTCCGAAATGAAGGTCTTACAGTACAATTGTAAGGTTGAATTTTAGCAGAAAACTGCATCAGCCGCGCGCTCGTTCCAGTCATTAGACTTTCCCGTTCCAGTTTGGCCGGTCATGTAATCGGTCATGTCTCTAGTAAAGCTGGAAGTGACCTGATGCGACCTTTGCGCCGACTTTGACAGAATTCATTCATTTTGCGTTGTGTTGTTCAAACGTCATAAAACAGTTCACGTCTTACTTGCCTTTTTCACGTTGACACTTGGTACGATACCTACGCACTATTCGTTTTGAGTTAATATAAACCGTGTATAATATATAGTCTTCAAAAATTCAAGAACCTGTATGTATGTTATACAAAAATATATTCAAATATTTACTTACAATTCACAGGTGTCATGAACCGTTCAGGATCACTGGAGATCAGTAATCGACGAAGTTCATTCCGGCCAACAGATCGAGGTCCTTAGTAAAGAAAAGACTAGTTTATCCATACAGTAGCGAAAGCTGCCTAATAATGTGGTATAACAATATTCTTGGACTTCAGAATAACAACCGAAGTCAATAAACACGCGGTTGCTTTGGCATAATTTTCGAAGGTCCCTCCCCCAGCCGGGCAGAGCAGTGATCTGAAAACAAGGATTGGATAGAGCATCTGCTATGGCGGCCATATTGGTGTGACCACCATAAATCTACTGTGGTGTTGGCGACATGTTTAAAGAGGTTCTACGGGTTTCTAGTTATTGGTGGGAAAGGCACGTATTGTCTAGATAAGTATTGGTCATCAGTGGCGTCTCTTTCTTCCTAAATTTGCCGGTGAATAACTAATGAGGTCACACCAATATGGCCGCCATAAGCCTCATTATGTGGTATTTAAAACGTTCTAAAACTCATTAGAAGAGATGCTAGAAGCTATATTTCTCAAGATATATAGGAAACGATATTTGCTTCATAGTATAAATAATTTAAACAGCTAACGATTTGACTAGTCAAGGGTTTGAAAGATTTAGAAATCTGATCTCATTAAAAATATTCTGGCTTCAAAATTCGCTCATTGAATTCAATAGGATGCTTTATCCAGTTCAGTGGGACAGAGTAATAAAGCTATGAATCCTATGATTACGTAATTATAACGTTGTGAGTGATATAACATCTCTATGGGTTATTGGTTATAACTGTGAGACTCGCTCACTAAAGTGCGATTTGAGTTTCATTGGAAAATACCATATCTATATTGATGCGCCGGAGATACCTTTAAATTTGGGTATTGTAACCATCTATTTGCGTAGGCTTTACCGATCCCGGATGCTTTACTTTGGGAGCGAGCCCGTCTGAACATGCAGTCTCATGTAAACACGGATTGATGGAAAGGGCGCGCGAAAGTGCGGGCAGGAGGAATTTAAAGGCGAGTGGGCGGGCGGGAGGCGAGAAAATTGGGTCCCATCGGCTTTTCCATGCCCGGCTCCCGCCCGCATTTTCGCGTCCCTTTGAGAGACAAACTTGGAGCAAGTCTAGCACGCCTCCTAAATGCCGTTTTCCACTTCAAACGTATCGTAATAGCATTATTGTGTCGGAATCATTAGTTCAACCCGAGTGCTAAGGAAACAAAGAAATACGCTACGTTTCGGTACGATAAGGTTGAAGTGGAAAACAGCTTTAAATAAAGATTACGATTGCTGCTTTGCTGGTTCGCTGCGGCAGCGCAAAGAAGCAGCATTTTTACAACGTACCACACAAATGAATCTGAGACAATCAATTTACGGGTTGTTTTAATCAAGTTGTTTTTACAGTGCAAGTGGAGCATTTGGTATTAATTTAAGAGCAAGCGAAGAGACTGGCTTACCAACAAGAACAACAGGTCTTGGTATGTCAAATGATGGCGTCAGTTCAATCACTTCCTGATATGCGAGGATCGATACTGTTTCGAAATCTAAAGAAAATAACATCGTTTTAGGCAAAGGTTTATTGCATGTGTAATCATGGATAATCCGCTCTATTTCAAAGTACTCAAAATTATTTTCATGAAATGCATGCAAAGTTGTTTTCTGCAAAGTTGTTTTCTGCAATAGCTCTTACGAGAAATTTTCGACATATATAATGTTCAATAATTTGCAGATAAATAGGAAGTAAATATAATATTGCAGTATAACATGACAAGTCAATGTTGGTTGAGCGCGATCTTTCTTGTACTTTGCATCCCTGCGGCTTTGAAGAACCACCAATTTCAGCGGAGGGAGAGAGGATATTCTAAGGATGGGGGGGGGGGGGTTAGCTCCTTTCGTGAAAAACGTTTCTCCTGCACCACACTTATTTTCAGGGGGTGCAAAAACTCTATATTCTATATATACGGTACATTTCAAAATCAAGAATAATTAACCAGGAATTGTCATGCAGTATCGCTATGTATATATCGTTACTGATAAAGTATAAGCTTCTTTGATTGATTACCATACTTATAACTCACCATTTGTGTAGTTAGATGAGTACATGACCTTCCTTTTCTTATATTTCTTTCTCTTAGCCTTGGTTGAAAAAAAGTTTTCAAACTCTATAAATAGAGGAAAGCAAGGAATTTCGAAACGAAGGAATGCAACGTTGGCCACACATCCTAAGTGAATCTACACTGGCCAATCTAAGCCAATTAATCTACAGGATTTATTTATTGGAAATGTTGTTGTAGTCATGCATTCCTGAGTAATTTGATATTAATAAATATTGTGCCTCAATTTTCAAATGTCCAAACCGAAAGCTATGTTTGTCATTATTAAGGAAGACATGAATCCTTGATAAAACCATCAAAACTATACTATATCTCGGGTCCACAAAACACACTGCGTCGGCGTCAGTAAATAAATGTTAAATATTATTTCCACTCGAACTTTCCGTCTACAAACACCTTCAACAGTAGACAGTTTTAGCCATCTAGGCATTTTGTACGTCATTGATTGGTAACTTGCCTATGGTACAATGATCTTTGATTACAACCTACTCACTTTTGTCACATATACATTTTTTGCTCAATGCCTTCTCTAGATTTGCTTTATACAGTCTTCTAAAACGCAATCAAATATAAATTACATTTACGCTTATGTATAACACTAATGCATTAGTATTATAAGGAAATTCACCAGAATAGAAGTAGGGGTGTTGGTGTCACGGTGGCTTAGGCATGTTGTGTGCCTCTAAACCCTCTGCAAAACGGATTTCGATTCCTGCAATATTCAACTGTCTGCATGTTCAAAATTTCACCTCAAATGCATGAGACGAAGCATAGTCCATAGAAAACATAGGGTGTATAAAAAAAACGGAGTCCATCTTTTATGCTTAATAATATTTGGAATACTAGACCATATAAAGTGATTTAGGTCTTATTTTAAAGCCTGTTATTTTTTCGTTCGAACAAGTCGTCATTGGTGTCTTTAGTGCAAATAAGAACTGCACAAGTTATCAGAACCTATCAGATTTAGACGCCGCTTAATTATGCAATTTTACTTTGTTATTTCATAGTCGCGTGTCAAATTCTTGAATTTTGTTGTTTAAACTTCAGAGAAAACGGTTAAGAATAATTTAATTACATTTTACAAGATATTCGGTAGTTTTATTTATTGTATACTCCTAAATCCAATCCAAAATTACAATAAAACAATTCTACGTCTTAAACCACCTTTAAACCGCAACCGTAACGTATGTAAAGTTAGTAAATGGATTGAAAGTAGTGCATGGAAAGACGTAGTTGTTTGATTTTGATGATTCGTTGCCAAAATGTTCAATTTTATCGTTTTGTTGATAATAATTATCAATTATTATCGCATCTCAAATTTTAGATTCTCCAATCACAGTCACTTAAAATACTATTATTCGCGAACCAATCGTTCAAATTTAAAACGAAATCCACCGTTAGAAAGCTGAATGACTACGCTTTAAAGTGAATATAAACAAAAATGTTTTACTCTATTAGTCCTACATTCGAAGCGAGGACTCCTATTTTTTTATACACCCTTGTAGAAGCATCACACTTGGCAAACCTCTAGCCGGCTGTAGAGTGACATGTTTAAGACCTTGCATGTCGATATGAGCCCAACATGAAGGTCTGGCCCTCCCAGGCGAGATCCCGTGTGCTAATTGAAATCCCTATTAAAATTGTTTTCGTTTATATGAGAGGAGGGCCAGCCTTCCTAAGCGAGATCTCGCCTGCTAGGGCTCAAAATTTCCCATATAAACACAACAGGCAGGGGTGGCCCTCCTATAATTCGACTGAGTAGAAAGAACAGAAGTAATTTTGATTTAAATATTTAGCTGTAGAACAATATTCAATTCTCTGCTGGTTTTTATTCGACTTGGTAAGAAAATACATGCTGTTTACGGAAACGAGCCAGCCTTAGCGAGAGGGTTGAATTTTCTCATGTAAACACGGGGTAAAAACAAGCCCTATACTGATAGAAAGAAAATCAATTTGGATACTACAATTTAGTTGTGAATATACTTGAACTTGAGTGTCATTATGCTTGAATTAGCTGGGTTAAATTTATTAACGAACAAATTTGTTTAATAGGCCCATTTTAGCTAATTCTCGACACTTCCAAAAATGTTTACTCAAGTTTAAACGCAGCTATCTCGGTCAATATTGCATGAAAATGCACAAGGCGTATATCAAAATTTAAGTTGCACATTACTGAATGCAAAGAAACTTGTTTAAGCGTTATAGCTCTTTTAAGTTATACTAAATCAAACAGGAAAGCTAGCATGCTAACTTTTCAACATGTGTACTTGTCATAGAAAAAATTGCCAAAGTAAAAATTTTGCTCGTCTGTATGGGTCAACAAGGAAAACTTGTCAAAGTAATTTGATCACTTAGGTGCGGTCGGTCAGCAAACTATTGTTGTTATTATTCATTGTACTGTGTTATCGTTTTCTTATTGGCTAAAAACTTGCGAATTATTATCGATATCTGCCGGTGCCCGCGCTATTTTTCAGCGGAAACAGTAATCTGCAGAGATAATTGGACGGCGCCCGGAATATTCCAGCGGTATATCGCATAAAATTACAAATAAGCGGGAAATTTTGAAGTTTGTTTTGTCTTCAAGTTTTAATATTTACAATGGCTAGTGCTCGTTTCGCAACGTTTTCAAACGAAGAAATTGAGAAAATAGTAGAAAACAAAGACTCGGCAAACACAAAAAAGGCACAAAAGTGGCAAGAGAGGTATTTTTGAAATATTCTCATATTTCTTCTGTATTGCTATTTATGAACAGTAATAAAATCTTTGTTTTCAATATTTGCTTGTTCTATTCGTCAATGCATGTTACAAAATGAATAATAAAACAATTATTGAATTCGGCTTACGCAGGATATCGATAATTATTCAGACCTCGGTCAACGTTATCCGCCTCAGCTTCGCTTCGGCAGATAACGTTGACCTTGGTCTGAATAATTATCGATATCCTGCTCTGCCTCATCCAATAATTGTTAATTATTAGCTATCATGGCGGTCAGAAAACCACAAACTTGTCACAGAAAATTTGTTGTATACGCACACACGTGCAATTGGCAAATAAAACTTGTCACAGAAAACTTGCTCGTCTGTAAGAGGCTTTACACCATCAGAAAATACAGCTTTCTTATAAACTACACTTAATCTAATATTATTACAAACCTTGTTCTCACGAGGCAACGTTCTGATAATCTCCAATGCGGGAACAATTTTCAGCGATACACTATTTATGGAAAAATGCTAAAATAGAGAAAGGTAATAATATGGTCAGTATATAAGACTGTTTCTTTTGTTTACATTCGATAGAATCAGTCAAAGAGTGTTTGTTTTGTTTATGCTATAGGCATTCAGTTTTAACTACACTCTGCATAGCCATAGGCGGAGTATGTTAAAAGAGCTTGCTGGAACCTATTCTTACTATAAACGTACTATCAAAAGCTTTGGATACTATCAAAAGCTTTCGATCAGTAAATTAAAATCAGCGCAGTTCCTTTCTTCTGCATCCATAGATTTACGAATATTGTCCGTTATATAAATATTGAGAGTTTCGGTTGTTCTCTTATCTGGTAGAGATTAGCACGATTTTCAATGGATCTAGCATTCAGATTAATCATTTTTAGTTGAAAAGTTACAACTGGTTTGGGAATTTTGCCAAGGGGAATTCATGGTTGACTCAAATGCTCTGGTAGAGGGCAAAATTTTACTTACTAGATTACTCGAATTAAAATGTATTTTCTGTACTGGGCTATTATACGTTTAACTGATTTCGACCGATATATAAATGGATTACAGCCGATAACTTGAATAGGATTTGCTTTGGAGTTGATCTGTCCGTTGATTGGCAAATAAACATCTTATTCTTCCATTCCAACTTCTCGTGCTGGAATCCCGCCCGCTGCAGAGAATTCGTTGTCCGTTTTATCCGATTCTGTTCTATGTCTAGCTTGTTGCTTATAGTGTTCGAAGTATCGGCATACATCTGACAGGGACTGTTTACGTTGGTTTATTCGTTCTCGTAAAAAATAGATAGATCCAAGTTATTTTCCTCGCGGAGTTTATTGAAAGTGTTTCTTGACCATGACCGCGGTTTTCGCACTTGGCACGGACTATGGTCAAAAAGTGTTTCTTGAGGGAAATTCGCGACCTCGCGGTTTTCGCACGGACTATTGGATTTCATTTTCGGTCCACTTTTCCTGTTTTCCGGCAAATTTTGGACTTTAAAACTCTATAATTTTGTCCATATTCTTTCCACAAAAAGCGGAGACGAAGCGAGAAAATTGAAAAAGCCAAAACAATGACACCGCTTAACAAATCGATAACATTTTGCCGTTGACTGTTCAGTTATAGATACACAGTATAACGTCCAAACGAGCCGCCGGGGCGAGCTTGAAAAACCTACCGATACGCCAAACTTATCCCCTTGCGGTCTGCCATCTCACACCACGGGATGATCATTCCATCAAAAATGAGTAATGTACTTAGGGTGGCGTTAGTAAATCAAAAACGTACTGTAGTTTTCCTGAGCTCTCTACTGTCAACTATATCTTTGGTCGCGACAATACTGGAAAATGTGATCGTCTTTATTTGTAACGGGTCACAAAGGGGCCATTCACAAAGGATGTCCGAGCCGAGGGTGAGGAGGGGGGGAATCAGGACAAACTCGGACTTGGGGGGGAGGGAGTTTTAAGCAATCTGGATGTCCGAATTTTAAAAAAAGTTCAAAAACAAATATTTTCTGTTGCCATCAATTTGAACTCTCCTTCCATTATGAAACAGACATTTTTAATACTTCACAATATATTACCTCCATTGAAACAAGTTAAGTATATGTCATTGCTATTAATATGAATTAATTTTTTAATTGATGAATTCAACAGTGTTGTGAAATAATAAATAGGTTTTTGAATTTAATTCCTTTTCTAGACAATAGGTTGCCACAATTGCGATAACACAGGTGCTTGTTTCCTTATTGAGTGATTGTTCTTGTAAGAGGAGATTTTTACAAACTTATTGCGTATTACGCGCTCAAAACAGATCGTGAGTTTTTGCAAGACATATAAACGGATGTCCAGAGGGAGGGGAGTGGGCTCTAAATTCGGACAATGCCGGACAATGGGGGGAAGGGGGGTCAGAAAATCTATAATTTTGCCGGACATCCTTTGTGAATGGCCCCAAACATATAAAACATGATCACTCAAAGTGCATGTACTGCATTTATCGTGTACGTCATTGGCTATACTTGAAGAAAAAACTTACCAAAAGAGTTAAGATATGTTCAATACGAGTTCCTTTCACACTCACTCCGTTTATTTCGTAAATTTCGTCACCAATTTCAAGTGCACCTAATATAAATGAAGGAAGGAAACGAATGAACGACGAATGTTATACTCGCAGTTAGAGACCTTAAGATTGAGGTTTAAAATTTTTACTTCAAACCTCAAACTGCAGTTTGAGGTTAGACGTCAGAGGTAATAAATTTTGAGGAGATTAAGATTGAAGTACAAACTCTGAGATGTCTTTGAGTATAACTCTGCCATCTTGTCTTGCAAGCTGTGCTTTATAGTTTTTTCCAAGCTTAGTTTATTGTTATTTGTTTCAAAATAAGTGCAATATGAAGCTAAGATGATGTTTTAAACATTTATTCTAGTAAAACTAAAATATAGGTTGATATTTTCGAAAAATATCCTGAGGGATTATTCATACGCGAAAACAATTTCCACACGTTGAAAACCTGAAAAATTACCGCAAATTCGACCGCGGGAGTCTAGTCACGTGATCGCTAGCGGTTTGCGGTTTGAGGTATTCGTAAAAATACGTCAATCTTAAGGTCTCTAATGACGAATCTCGTACTCGTAGTCGTACTCGTAGTCATTGCTAAAGCTCCCTATTATTCAGCACACGGAACACGGCTTTCCAGTGACCATACATTCATTATATCATGCCTATTGTTTAACACTTATTATTATATGGCAAGCATTTGTTTTGGTGTATCGCGCAATTTGATTGGTTCCTGAGCGGTCGGAATTTCCCGTATTGCCCCCGTTAGGTAATACCGGGCAATACGGTATTCTTTATATTGCCCTGCGACGACTTGAACACATTTTAAACCAATAAAAGCATAAAAAAATTCTTAAAAATAATTTAAAACAATGAAAAATAAACGGAAAATACGGAAAAGGGATAACTACAAGGGATAAAATCAAGTTTTGTTGGCTCAAGTCGAAATATTAACTTAAAGGTAAATTTTACGATGTTTTTAACTAAAACAGTCAAGAATATTTTTTGTTTTTTCGAACATGCAAAGTTGTTTTTGTCTTTGATCCGATAGCTCAATATCACTATATTTTCTATTAATTTTATATTTTATTCTATAAATGGTACTGTAGAGTAGTTTTACTAAGCTAAGATTAGATAAATTTGTAAAAAACTAAGACAAATTTGTATAATTGAAATTATTTTGACATTTGAAAATGACCGGCTTAACGGCTTTGAGTTTCGGACTTTGTACTTTGCCCTCGCGTGACCAATTTTTGGACACGACCTCAGCAAGACCTCAGCTTGATATTTTACCGTACAGACCTCACGCTCAGTTAAGTAAGTAGATATTATTTACTGGGACCCAGTGAAATAGAATGTTTTTTAACCGCGAGACCGAGATTAAAACTGGCCGACACCCTATACAGTGACTAGACGGTGACCATCATTCGCTGAAAAAAGTACACAATCATGCAGGTTGTAACAGAAAGGCCAATTTGGCTTCTAGGCTTGTTTTTTGTTCGAGTTGATAACTAAAATTAAATCATAAAGGCTCGTATTTTAGTCCGAAATGAAGAAAATGGTTCATTTACCACTTCTGCTTGCAGTTCCGCCATCAATGATCCTTGTGATGATACAACAGCCTTTTGAAGGACAATGACGAACGGTAATACCCTAGAATACATAAAACATCAAATGCACATATTTCTACAACTACAGTGTAAACCTACCGAGACTGACAAAACGTCTACTCTATTCAATTTAACCGAATCTAAATCTATTTCATCAGTTTTGCCACATCCCAATAATTGCATAGCAAATATAAGATATGAAATTATCTAACATTTACAAGATTGTGACTAGGTAATCACAACAGCTCTTGGCCAATTACTGTGACCCCAAAACAGTGGTGAAATATTGAGGGTGAAAACTTAGATTACCAACATATAACCACCGTTTTGTTGCTGCAAATCTCAGTTCTTAAAACTTTTTGGCTTAAATTTCATGCAAATTTACCTAAATTATAGCGTATCAGGGCTTTTGTAGTTGTAAAATCATTGATACAGCTTTGTTACACATTTTATCCACTACCTTTCAATATTCTCTGCCACTATCCCAAAATGACAAAGTTAACATTTCTGTTACACACACACATATACAAATTCAATTTAAAAACAGAATGAAGGAGGGCAAGACTTTGACGGATTAACATACCAGTGGTTCTTGCTCTTCTTTGACCAGACGAACAATTCGAACGGACCCGACACTCACATCCATGTCTTCCTCCATGTCACCTTCAACATACTTTTCAAATATTCTACTTGAAACTTGGTCATGGGCTGTAATAAGAGCCTGGAGAATCGGACAAATTGTAATATTACGAAAGGGTGTTCTGCATTTTAACACTCTTTTACTACAAGATCAATACATAACGTTTTGTCGTTTTTTAAGCGTTTTCAGTTCTAAAATTTAAATATAATAAACAAACGACATAACGTTAATCTTTTAGAAGTTCACCTCTTGAATCGCTTTTTAAAGAGCTTTAATAAGACTACGTTAGTTGTATTTTCTAAAAATAGGTACGCTATGGCGTACACAGGTCTGGCATGACAGCGTGAATTAAAATGATATGAAATGGCCACTCAGTAATTATCAAAAGAATAGGTTTTTGTATACCATACACTGGCATCACCTTAGTATACCGGGTGTAAAAAAAACGGAATCCTCGATTTAAATGTGGATTTTGAAAAGAATATAGCAGTAAAGCCTATATGTTTACATTCACTTGAAAGCTTAGCCATTCAGCTTTCCAACGATGGGTTACTTTTTAAATTTAAACAATTGGTTCATGAAAAATATTACTTTAAGCGACTGAGATTGGGAAATTGAAAATTAGAGATGCAATAATTAGTCCAGGACCTGTATATGAGTTTGTTTGCACTTCATTTAGGACAGATAATCTCAGCTGTTTTAGGGCAAGTGGACCATGACGGTCAACATGGTAACGCTGCCCGAACCCCAATCCGGGGCGAAACGTCCGAAACGGACCACACCCAAAAACGACGCTTTCGCCATGGTGCTATCTACCAAACCATAAAAGCTTTGGCTATTCTGAGGTGCTTATATGGTTCAGAGATAGTGCTTTTAGGGGGGGTCATTGGTAAGTGTGAAATGCCTAGCACTGATATTTCACAAGAAAATGATCATACAATACTCATGGTCAAACGTCAATTTGTGGCTTACAACTTCAGATAAACAGCAGTGGACCTACATTACCTTTTTTCCTAAATCTTTTTGATAGAAACATAATTGGTACTTATTTAAGTATATTACCACTGTTTTGGTGTAAAATAGTAAATATTTTGTGGCCGAAATAATAATTTGAAATGTACCTACCTCCTGCAAATGGACGTATTTGGCCAAATTCGCCACTTTACTCCGCTGTTTATCACCGATACTCGTTGAAATCCTTCCAAATATGTAAATCAGTTAAGACATAATGGTATCAAGCACATTTTAAACAAGTTTTAACTAGGTTTCAAGTAGATCCTAGCTGTTTAACCATCGACAAGGTAAAACCTCAACTTTGTCTAAATTCGGCGCCATTGTGTCATCCCGTGTCGGTTGTCAACAATTCGGCCTCGTTATTCTTCCATCCAAGCCATTTCGATTACACTAGTAACAAATTTAACCCTTTATTATAGGTATGAAGATAAAAATATGAATAAAAGATATGAAATGCAGCATTTTACCTCCATTTAAAATGTTGCTTGCGAGTCTTTCAAAACATTCCGTACAAATCTCGCGTGGTCAAAGTGACAGGGCCGTGACAGGGGGGGGGTGTTTTTCACGAAGATAGAAGAAGGCTGCGTGTGACAACAGGGAACCCAAGCTGACTTAATTAACTTTAGTTGAATATAGACTAAAAACTGAACTATTAGTGAAAGCTTACTCTAAAATACATCCTAAACTATACTGTTATTTACGAAATACTACTTTTTTAAACTAATAACATATTTTTTCTACATTTTTTGTCCAAATATATTATATAAAGTTCATATTTTAACGTCAAGTAGCTATAAACTGCAACTCTGACTTGTTATTTTTAGAATGTTACTAATATTATATTAATGAAAATAACTACAGGTATATATTATCAAACATTTATATTATTGGTTAGTAGTGTTGAACTTTTTCCTGTTTATACTTTTACAAAACTGAGGACAGAAATGTAGAAAAAAATATGTTATTAGTTTAAAAAAGTAGTATTCAGTAAATAACAGTATAGTTTAGGGTATTTTAGAGTTAGCTTTCACTAATAGTTCAGTTTTTAGTCTATATTCAACTAAAGTTAATTAAGTCAGCTTGGGTTCCCTGTTGTCACACGCAGCCTTCTTCTATCTTCGTGAAAAACATTCACCCCCCCCTGTCACGGCCTGTCACTTTGCCCACGTGAGATTTGTACGGAATGTTTTGAAAGACTCGTAAGCAACATTTTACAGGGACGTAAAATGCTGCATTTCGTATCTTTTATTCATATTTTTATCTTCATACCCATAATAAAGGGTTAAATTTGTTACTAGTGTAATCGAAATGGCTTGGATGGAAGAATAACGAGGCCGAATTGTTGACAACCGACACGGGATGACACAATGGCGCCGAATTTAGACAAAGTTGAGGTTTTACCTTGTCGATGGTTAAACAGCTAGGATCTACTTGAAACCTAGTTAAAACTTGTTTAAAATGTGCTTGATACCATTATGTCTTAACTGACTTACATATTTGGAAGGATTTCAACGAGTATCGGTGATAAACAGCGGAGTAAAGTGGCGAATTTGGCCAAATACGTCCATTTGCAGGAAGTAGGTACATTTCAAATTATTATTTCGGTCACAAAATATTTACTATTTTACACTAAAACAGTGGTAATATACTTAAATAAGTACCAATTATGTTTCTATCAAAAAGATTTAGGGAAAAAGGTAATGTTGGTCCACTGCTGTTTATCTGAAGTTGTAAGGCACAAATTGACGTTTGACCATGAGTATTGTATGGTCATTTTCTTGTGAAATATCAGTGCTTGGCATTTCACACTTACCAATGACCCCCCCTAAAAGCACTATCTCTGAACCATATAAGCACCTCAGAATAGCCAAAGCTTTTATGGTTTGGTAGATAGCACCATGGCGAAAGCGTCGTTTTTGGGTGTGGTCTGTTTCGGACGTTTCGCCCCGGATTGGGGTTCGGGCAGCGTTACCATGTTGACCGTCATGGTCAACTTGCCCTAAAACAGTTGAGATTATCTGTCCTAAATGAAATGCATACAAACTCATATACAGGTCCTAGACTAAATAAGGCGGCCCTGAAATAGGTGAACTCATTTCGTAAAAATCCCCGAAACTATCAAAGCTTTTTCCTGATAGCCGATCAAAATCAAGTAACCACGGCTTCCTATGCACCATTTTTAACTTTTTACTAACTTTGCACAACGGTGCTGGTTTAAACAGTTTAGGCGTGCGGTCACCAACTTGCTAATTTCTGTTTACGTTGCAATTAACATACGGTGATGTTCGACGGGCAAAACACAGAAATTGTTCTTATTACTTTTTGGGATCAATTTAGGAGTACAAATAAATTACACAGCCGAACTGCTCCAACATCTTTTAAAACGTCTTTTAAAGACTTCTTGGTACTTTGTTTCGCGTGACCACAACAGTATTAGAGTTTAAACAAGAAAATTCAAGACTTCAAAATGCGACTATTAAATTGCATAATTAGACAGCATCTAAAAATGATGTTTACGCTGATGTAGCTGAGAAATGGGGTAGCCTTGTAGCCGGGCTAATCTAAAATCTAGAGGGGCCATAGTATCAATTCGCGGAGCTGGGGATACGGGGCATACTAGTGGTTACATAGGAGCTTACTAATACTGTGGTATACTTCAGTTCCCAGGGAAATTTTGAAATGTCTGCCTGTAAATATGAACTGAGCATTTCTTAAATAGTAGGTTAATTTCAAGTATTATATTGTGTTCCAGCTCTTCTGTCATCCACTAAATTAGGAATATTAAACTGTTTGCGAAAGCTATAATGTCACATCGTGACCTAAATCAATAACTTCTGATGGCAGTTGAGAAGTATGTGGATGCAGGGTGTTGGACGTCGTTATTCATTCTTTTATATTGCTTTCAGCCACTGGTTTAATCCGAATTCTTATGGAGACAATTACTCCGATTTCCACACAAACTTTTACAGTACAATTACACCTGTATGACTGACTCGTTTAATAGTTTGCCACTAACCACAATGCTTCAAAGTTTCACAAAACGTGGCACCAATAGAATAAAGGCCAAGTTACACGAGGTAATTTTTGCTGCAACTTGCAATGCTATTTCGGACACAGAGCGATCTTAGGTAAAAAGTATATTCACAAAGAAATAGTGCGCATAAATCTCGGCATTTCGCTTTACTTACTTTGCCAATAATTTTCATGCTAAACATGCCCAGAAGGCAACAAAGAAATGAATGAGAATGATTATTTCGCTGAAGTAAAACGCGGGCCATGTTCACTGTTTTTATGTGCGTACATTTCTACATAACATGGCTCTTTGCGGTGCACTGGTCATAGAAGTGTCAAGTCCAGGCCTCTGAATTCAGGTCGGCAATCGGCAAATGCCGACCTGATTGCCGACCTACCATTATGTCAGGACGGCAAAAAATTGCCGACCTACAATTATACTTTTCTGTGCAAATTTCGAGTAAACGAGAAAGGTAGATGGAGAAATATTTTTCTGGTCTATAAATGTGAATGTCAGCAATATTAATACACGCACATTTTATTGAAAACTTAAATTTGCCAACCTGCTTTCGTTTAGAGGCCTGGTCAACTGAAGATAGAGTGTAAATAGCACTTACTTGGAAGTGGGGATTTTGAAATATCCTTGCCAGTTCATTCGCTTCGGGACTCATGCATGGTTTCAGTGTTAAAATACTGTAAACCTATAAGTATAAAACAATATTAGAAAAACTCAGAAACACAAAAAATAGAGCAGAATTTCAAGAAGCTGACTGCTAGATACAAGACTAGTTTTATTGCTAGTAATGCTAGTAAATTTAGTCAGCATTGATCAAGTCACGTCTTGTACTGCGCGACTTACAACAACCCGCTAATAGTGCTAAATTAAATATACCGCAGGTTTCTGAAATATATAAATATATAATATATAAATTACGCAATTATTCTTGAACGTGCGGTGCCAGTGTGGGTAGAGTATAACGAAGATTCGGCGGTTGAGTTGTGTAAAACTACCTGAAAAATACAATAAGAACTTCGACGTTTCGAGCGAAGGCCCTTCGCAATTAGCTACTCTTGGTTAAATAATGACTGCGAATAAGCGCTTTTTTGGAAAACCATTTTCTAAGCCAGCCGTTTCTTCAAAGCAATTTATCCCCAATATATATTTATAAATCGCTTGTATATATATTATTTTGAAAATTGTTGAACACAAGGGGCATTTTGACTAGAGGATGTGAGAACGTTTTGACCTATGAAAACCTGGGGGCGTTTTGACCAGTTGAAAATTATTAACTACTTATTAACCTCAAGCGTTCGGTCTTTACGGTAAAATATTAAATTTAGGTTTAATATTTTACCGTAAAGACCGAACGTTTGAGGTTAATAAGTAGTTTATTATATGGCACAACCATAAATAGTAAAATAAGTAGTTTATTATATGGTTTGTTTTTGTTGTAGGGTGCCCCGCGAGGTGATTAGCCATTATAAAATAACATGTATATAACGCGTGCTCTGATTGGTCGAAACCCGTGTTTGGATCAGGCCATCCAAACACGGAAGACTATCGTGTTGTTGTTATTTTATAAAACAATTACTTTATGGTTTCCGTGTTTCGATGGCCTGATCCAAACACTTGGGAATGTTGCTCGAGTTAAGAAGAGCTCGCAAAATCACTCGCCTTCGGCTCGAGATTTCGCGCGCTTTTCTTAACTCTCGCAACATTCCCGCGTGTTTGGATCAGGCCATCCAAACACGGAAACCATAAAGTAATTGTATAATCATATCGCGTAAACTACAGGAAGTACCGCTTGCCATATAATAATATACACTTAATGTTTGTTCCTGAGGAAAATAGTGGTTTAAGGGACCGGTCATAAAGTAACTGCTATAGCAGGGGGTGGAGGAATATGGATGGGCCACTAAATTTCTTCCATCAATTTTGGTGGGCCATCAACCAACTTATGAATAAATGGTGAGCCATGAAAAAAAATTAACAAATTTTCATTTGTACCCAATAACTATTATTACAATAACACAATTTAGAAAAGAGAAGCTAAACTTATAATATTTTTGAATTCACACAACCAGTCGACTGTTGACATAAATTCACCATTTCATATAACAACCCATTTACGAGAAAGGCCACACTTAGGGAGTTTTATCCTGCTTATAAATGCCTGACAATCATCATCACCTATATATGTTGTAAACTGTGATGATGATCAGTTCAACATAACATACTCGATAGATACTGTAATATGAACAGGGTGGATCAATTTGTGATGGACCATGAAATTTTATCGAGTTACGGACGATGGGCCACGGAAATCTTTCGCGAAAAGTAATTTTCCCCTCCACCCTCCCCTATTTAACAATTAGATTATGAGCTCAAGATTTCTATGAGGTAATAGTTGATGAGGGCGAAGCCGAATGAACTATCATCTCGAGAGCGAATAATCTAATAGAAATCGAGAGCGAATAATCTAATTGTCTTAGTAGAAACCAACAAGAAAACAGTATTCAAAACGTTTTTCATAATTTATTGAAATAAATTCGTTAAAAATCGCGCCGAGGAGATGGCTGTTTCGCTACTCGCTATCTATCGACAATTATATAGCGAGTAGCGTAGCCAATCAAATTACAGCATTTGCAATAGTATACTAGTATGATTCTACTAAATAGCAATAGCTTTATGACCGGTCCCTAAATAGTCAATAGTGTGTCTTCGATCATATGTGATCGATTTCGCGAGGGCCAGTTGAGAAAGAAAATCCCTCGTAAATATATCAAACTGGTTTTGACCTAATTTCCATTATTTGGACAGTCAAGTGGAACTGTGGAATATGATAGTTAATGGCTAACTTATATCACTGCATGTATTACTGTGTACAGGGTAACCGGTGAGGCAGTTTTAGGGACATCATTATTAAAAGCTATAGTCATTGGCATCATCTAGAACAAGAATCGAATTAGGGTTATGACTATAAAGGCATCATGTAGCTGCTTTGACTTTATTGATTGTATTAAACAATTACTGGATGAGGCTGAGCATGATATCAAGAATTATTCAGACCGAGGTCAATCTTATCTGCCGAAGCGAAGCTACATTGACCGAGGTCTGAATAATTCTTGTTATTATACATTGTAGTCACTACGTGTATTCTGATTGGCTAATTGCTTACAGTTAAATATGGCAATCACGCAACCTACAGATAACCGAGTTATCTGCTAGCAGATAACTAGTTATCTGTAGGTTGAGCCCGCAGTATGTACTTTTTAGCGAGCAGCAGCTTTACATACAAGAATAAAAACAACATGAACTAGTGATCCAAGGATAGTGCAAAGTTTTAAAAGACAAATGCTATGTTACATGGTTTATAGTGCGTACGTAATTCCTCCTCTGGATGGCGGCAGTGTTGTATGTTACTAGCAGCTAAATCGAGGAATGCACATTTGTCCGACGCCATCTTTAATACCGCGAAAAGGTCTGGGGACGATAATGATACTTTGGATAACTTGGGATAGGTTGTGTTTATCTTGGATAATAATGGTTCGTAAAATAGTTAATTACAAAATAGCCCCCTGTATCCACGAGTCCACGTTCATGTGTTATTGTGTTCATCAGTTCATGTCACACTGCCGAAAACTGAAGTCAAAAAGGTAATTTTTAATATTTAAAAAAATATATAGCAATGCTGCAATAGTCCAAAATATTAACTCTATATTACAAATACTAAATCTCACATAAAATATTCACATGTCTATTAAACCAGCTCCCAAATTTGCCAAATATGTGTCGTGTTAATGCGACCGCATCAGTCCTGAAATGTGTTAAACAATAAATAGTTTTAAATTTAATAAAGTTTAAATTAATGTTATAAAGTTTATTAAATGCATGACTGAGTCAATGTAAACCCCGACTCCCCACCCGGGACAGGGTGGGGATTTGGTTTGAACTTGTGCTAATATTCACAAATCCCCACGTCCTGGTGACTATTCATGGTTCCGAATGTCGTAAAATGCCCCCTATACCTGGGGCCTTCAGCCAAAAAATTAAGAGGTTTGAAACAAAATTAAAACTACGTTCTGACTAGCTGTTCAATTCGACGCTGATTAATATGTTTCAGATAATTATGGACTGCTAGAAAATTGTATTCTTGAGATGGATAGCTTGCAAAATATCCTTTGTTTATTTATTTATGTAGATAGAATGCTACTGTACTTGAGATTAACAACTGCTGAAATATCAACAACAGGCTCATTACTAATCCCATACCCACTTCCCGTACCCTGGGGACAAATAAATTCTAAAAGCTTTAAATCCCCTACCCCCTTGGGAATTCATGTTCATTGATCAAAACCCTTAACAATCCCCTATTAACACACACCCTGGTCCGGGGTGGGGGAGTTGGACTTTACATTGACTCATGCATAAACTTGTTATAAAGCATCAACTTGTGCTCAGACTGGGTGGTCAGCACTGGTGGTCAGGCACGGTACTCGTTTTGGCATCAATTTAAACAAGGTGCCCGAGCATGTAGCCTGGGAATGAGCACTACCTCCAGAGGTAGTACTAACAACAGCACTATGCTAAACAATTTTTGGGAATCAGTTTGAACATCCTTGGATACTGTGCCCAGGCACCAGTGTCAGGCACCAGTGTCAGGCACCGACAGTCTGAATGCAGCCGGCTAAGTATCTAAAGCTATTTAATAAATATGACAAAGATCCTGATCAGTGAATGTACCAAAGTTGCATTTATCAATTGTATATGGTCTGCTTTTGTGGGTGCATTGTTCAATATTAATTGCCAGATGATTAAATTAAATTTATAGTATTAATTTTATCATAACATGACAATTATTGGCGGCTCAAGCAGTCAAGCACCCTAGCCCCCTTGTCGTGTTTCTTACTGTTGCTTGTAATTGAAGTGTTTGGTATTTACCTACCTGTACCTGATTTAGATTTTCACATATTTGGCAATACCATTCATCATGTTCACTTTTGATTTTTACACATCCCCTAGATTTTTAAGAAGAAAGAAATTGAAGTAGTTGTATGGTAAAGCATACATGTATGGTGATATATATGTGCAAGCCAATTGTCTAATGCAGGATATATAAAATGTGGAAAGAAAAAATCTTACCAGTGGTGCCAGGTTGAACAGGAGTCACACATTATCATGTCTTCAAAGCTGGCTTTGTCACATGTAGAACACCTCCACTCTTCTTGTAGTTCTTTAACTGTGAAAAAGGTAATTAAAAAACTTTTAATAGTATAATATTGGTCACTAATTCATAGACAACACAGTATTTATGGCTACTCTATATGTTAATTACACTAGACCATATTAGGTACATACATGAATTGTTCACTTTTTCCCATGCTTCCTGATTTAAGTGTTTTTTTATGGACAATATGTTGTAGCTCAATGCTTCTGCTGACGGGTGTTCAACATTGAGGTGGATTTCATTCTCTGAAATGAGCTTGTTAGTCTCCATGACCATCTTGATGACTTTGTTTGAAACTCCAAAGCAATTAAGCAACTCTTCAACTACAAAATAAATATGGTACTGTAACACTGTAATAAACCATGCTGTTTCTACAGTATGTCATACCACAGGCATTGTGCTTACTAATAAACCAGGGATGGATTTTCCGATTTTGCTCAGGGTGCAAAAATCAGGGGTGCAAGCGAACTTTATTTTAATCATACTACATCAATTAGCATTTCTTTTCTGGGGGGTGCAAAAAAAAATTTGCAGGGGGGATGGAAAATTTATTGGGGACCCGTGAAAAATGGGGAATGAATTTAAGGCATTTTTCAGAGAACTTATTATATATATAGGTAAAGAGGTTAAGAAATTTTGACCAGAGGACTTACAGTATGCTATATTATTTTGGAAACAAAATCCGTCCTTGACTTAAAAAACCTTCCAACTTTATTTATTTATTTTATTTTATTTATTAGATTCGCCAATATTACAATACATAACACAATATAACATAGTATGACAAAACAAGACATCGACTATAGGCAGGGTGACCGCAACAGCGTGAGCCAATTACTGCGGACCCGAAATAGCATGTACCCTGAAATGTCATGATCACCTGCATGCTAATTTTCATGCTAACATTAGGCTAAATATTTTTAGGTCATGAGCGTTATTAAAAGAATTGCATGATGAAATATTATACTTCTCAATTATTATTACATACCATCATTGGGTGGTAGAAAGAGTGTAGAGATATCTTCTCTGCTTGGCTTTGTGAATCGGGATCTGTTACTGTTGGCAGTTTTAGTTCGTTTTTTCGTTGATCGAAACCTTTTCTGTTTTCAATATTTTTGTTAGCTGGTGTGTTTGTGATTGGCTGCATCTTGTGGTGGTGACATGCATGTTTTGCAGTGATGAAAAGAGGTTCTGTGAAGCATTGATCTGTTTATCTAGCTGTTGCAGTGCTTCTTTGTTGATACACGACTCGATCTGTTCAGTCAATGTAAGAAGTTTCCTCTTGATGCCTTGTTTAAGTGATGCAATGTCATTTGGTGCCTTATTTTGCGTGTGAAGGTGTGATGCTAGAAGCTCCATTTCACTAGATACAAAATCTTGTGAACTGCTTATAACTTCTATTTCATTTGTCAGTTTGGTTTCTGCAGATAAGAAGCGTTGTAGAAGGTGTATGTGCTTGCATATAGTGTTCTGAATAAGGCAATCAGGACATGTACATATATATTGATGTATGCATGTTGGAATTTTACATTCTGTGCATTTTAACTGACATGCTGTATCTGTGCATGCATGCTGACGTTGCTTGGTGACTGTGTATGTATTGCAACCATCTTCACTTGTTATCTGCCATTTGGAATCATCAACACATTGCACGCTGTCAATTGATAATTCTTTGCTCTTGTTGTGGCGATCTTGAATGTTTTTTATCCTGTTGGTGCTCTTTCCTTTTGTCAGCTTGATTAATCGTTCAAACAGCTTGTCTCGGGTGTACTTGAGTAGGTTAAACAAGCAGGTGTTGTACTTCCCTTTCAAATAGTTATACTTGAAAACACGGTGAAATGCTTCCACAATCATGTTGGTGTTGATACCCATTCCTTTCCTGAAGCAATATGCCCACGACTCTTCTCTGCCTAGCCATTCATTTTGGAAATACTGGGAAAAATCCAAGCTAAGTGACGGAAGACGTTCAAGAAACTGAGAAAGATAATCTTGAAAAGAAGTGACATCGGTTTGCTGCAAAACGGTCCGTAACATCTTGTAAATCTCTGCTGCTACAACTATAGGGAAAAAGGCAGTATTCAACAGCTAGTATTGAACACAATTATATTGGAACCCCATTTAGCTTTATTTACCTAAGTATTTTTTTGTTAGCTAAAAGTTATAACCCGGCATTATCTATCTATTCCCATTGGAAATAAATTACCTGTATCTTTAACTTTGCCCGCAGCTCTGTCTGCCATGCTTTATCCACATGCCAAGTGCAGAAAAGACGCAGTGGCTTGCCACCATTACTCCTAACCAGGCATTATAGAACGACTTGCCAAATCAGACATAATCCATCTCGGTGTCAGGACCCCGCAATTGCGCTTCACCATTTCATAAAGACGCACATATGGGTGAAGTCTTCGTGATTGGACAGACACTAGGCAATGGGAAATCCCTCTCCATACTCATCGATAACAACAAGAGATGTCAAGAGGAAGTCGTAGGCAGTTGTACCATGTGTGGCATCAACACAGATACCATTACTCGCAAATTTCTGCGCCATCTCTTTCTGGAACGGACTCTGAATTATCACCATAAAATCATCCTTCGTTAAGTCAAATCCGTCCGGAGCAGACTCACCTTGGAACTTGTGGAAAGAACAGGATTAGACTCACTCATTCTCCACTGTTCGATCCACGCCTAACGCTTTCCTGATCGTCAGGATGCCTTTGCACTTCGCTGATTCCAAAGATGCCACGATATTTGATAGATCCTTTTTGGCAGTTAAGTGGTACCGCGTAAATTCTAATTCCTGCTGCATTGCTTCCTCTCGAATGTCATTAAGAATTCTGTCCCTTGACACGCCTTGTTTCAATAACGCTGCTATTTCTTGGCGTTTACCTTTTGTTATCCATGTATGCTGCAGTTCCTTTTCGTGTCCATAGTGCGTGTAGCAGACGTCAGCTTTCACTTTTCCTTCTGAGGTAATTTCAGCTTTTATGGTTGATGTACAGTTAGTTTGTATCTTGCAGCTACCTACAGAACATACAAGCAGTAGTATTTAAACATAACATATAAAAGATTATTACTGTCAATGCAATAGAAATGTTGATACAATATACCCAATTCATTTCATCAAGTTGAAAATTCATTTGATCAAAGCAATTTTCTATCAAATGAATTCTTCAACTTGGTGAAATTAATTGGTTCAATATTTTATGAACACTTCTAGTGCATCGATAGTAATATTGAAAAGACATGACATAGTTAGTGTATACAGTATACTGTACCCATTCAGATTGTATATATACTGTAGTTAAACTGTCGGTTAACTTTCTTTAAGCTTTGCTATAAAGAAAGCTACAGTACTAAATGCTCCTGATGTGTGATTGTTTTTGCATAAAATGAGACATTTATTATGGCACGTTAGTATTGCACATTAATTTTTCAAACCTTGTGACTTCGTTCGCCTTTTCCCAGTTCCATCAGGTTTGTAAACTCCACCTCGGTTGCACTGATAGTATTTCACATTTCCCTTGTTTCCCGTCTTCTTTGTGAAGGAGCAAACTTCTTCTTCTTCGATTCTGTCTTTCCACTCCAGAAATTCTAATTAAAAACGAATTAAAATTAAAATTACCGTAACAAAATATAGCGTACAGTATATGTTGAATTACTATATACTGCGAAAAGGGTAACTACCCTCCCTAAAATATGCTTCTCCTGAAATTAAATTGTGTACGTGTTATCAAGTATTCTATAAGATATATAATCTGATTATAATTACTTTTTACAAACTAACCATTCATGTTTTCCAACGTAACTTGTTTTGATCTAAAGAGAACATTGTGTGTCCTTGCCAGGTGCTTTCGCAATTCACCAATCTTGTGGCATTTAAATCCACAGTCATGACAACTGCAGTTACCAACAGACTGTTCGCTTGTGTGCTTTTCTCGAGTGTGCCGTTTTAAAGCGAATTTTCTCGTAAATACTGAATCACAGGACGAACATTTATAGTGCTTCTTTTTTATAGATGTAGCCTTTTTTGTTGGCGATTCAAAGTCGAAAAGATCATCGTTTTGCGTATCATTTGCAAGTAAAGAAGCTGTGTCGTGGTTTTTATCATCGGTGATTACAACCACTGGAGTACCATGCTCATTTCTCGTATTGACTGAACCATCCTGTTTTTTGTTTTCACGTTGATCATAACTGGTGATAGTTGGGATTTTATCATGAGATTCTTCACCTTTACTACTCATATTGTTGCGTTTTATGTTTTCTGTACAGTTAGGAGGAGGTACAGGTGGGCAGGAGGTGTTCAGATGATGATTGTTCGGCTTCCATTGTTGAGGGACAACGTATTCCAAGCTAACCAAATTACGAGCAATCCAAGATGCAACAACAAGACGTAAGTACTTTCCAAACTTGGTTGGGCTCTGTAGAAAGATTGGTGGAAAGGCGGTTGCTTTGCTATGGGTAGCTGAGAGGTGCCTGAAAAAATCGAAATTGTGACAAGCTATCGCTGCTATGACCATCACCACAATCCCGCATATATTGCTGCATGTTTGCAGGGGATAAAAGTTAGCGCAGGTGACTCCGCAACGATGCATACCAGTCATGGGACATAGATTTTGTGGATCATGTAACATAACAATCGAGTAATTGGAGATGTCGTCATCTTTGGAAACTGCTTTAGGTACTTGTCCACCTGCACAGCAGACCACTCGGAAAAGGCCAGGCTAGAGAATCGCCGTAAACAACCTTCTTTGCCAAGATGTCGACGTGGCATAAAGTCCAATGACAACCTCGTTGATTGTCAGAACCAAGGAAGGTTCCACGTTCATTCCGGCCCACGTTAAGTGCAAAGAACAATTTAGATGGCAGGTCTACGCTTCCATTTCTAAATCTACGGTAGGTTTTGGGGTCTGTGTGTAGTGCACCATTTAAAAATATGCAGTACGTGTCTTTCTGCGATTCTGTTAAAGATTTCATCAACCATGTTATATGATCAGAGGAAACCCAACGGTTGACACACACCATTGCTAACTCCATCGCTGTCATACCATGTTGATCACATATTTCATCGTATCTGTTGGAGTACAGCATTTTCTGAAAATCTGCGATCAAAGAAGCTGGTGGATGTTGGGATACTGTCTGCGGTTTGTTGAACGACTTGGAAAACCAGTTGATCTCTTGTTGCACTGCTGCTTGAACGTTTTTGGCGGTGTGTAACCTTGACAGGACATTAATACAATCGATGTCAATCTTCCTGCGAATGTCTCAATGTATTGCCATGTCATTCTACGATTGTTATTGATGTCTATCTTCCATGAATGCAATTGATCTTCTGAGGGAAGTGACTTTATAGTAAATGGATCTAAAATTTGTCGAGACTCCGAATAACATGCAAGCTTTGCCGAGTTCCAATGTTTCGCAGCTGTTGGTGGGATTGCACATTCAAAATCATCGCCTCTGCTAAAGTTGTTTATGTTCTGAGCAGTAAATTTTCTTGAATTATGACCGAGGAATGAAACCTGTAATTTTTGGAAAGAAATTCATACTTGCATGTAGTGACTTGATCTGTGAGTGAATAGTGAATAAAATAATTGTTAAATATTATTAAATACGACGGTTGTGCACCGTATGAAATGAATTACATTCGCTCGATCAAGACTTTATATCTTTAGTGGTTAGAGGGCCAAAACGTATGTACTCTGCAGTGCCGTCTTTGTTTTATACAACCGTGGTGTAGTTGTATCAGTATAAATCGAAATTTGTTAAAACATTGTGTGCATTGTATTTTTTGTGTACCATGATATATTTTGCTCGACTAGACAAAGAGATCAATAGCGTCCGTTTTGTCTAAAGCCAGTATTAAAAGGGTCGATCACTTCCAAATGTAATAGCGGACGTCGGATACGCCTCTTTTACATTGTAAGTTTCAGATTTAGGAGATGTCGAAACAACGAGCATGGTTTGTATCAGAAGACCCTCTCCTCTTTAAGCTCCCTATTGGCGTTATTACACTAAAATAACATCGCTCAAACGGAGACTGACATTCAACACATTTCGCTGCAAAAAGCGTTTAGGCGCCCCGTGCAGAAATAGCTCACAGGTTAGTTTTTTCCTTGCTATATATATATATATTAATATATCAATTCCTAGTATAACTATTTCTAGCATTCATTTGGCTCCCTATAAATTAAATAGTCGATTTAATTTCACTATATATTGGTATATAAATTTAAAATGCATAAATTATATTTTAGTCTTACCGCTACTTCACTAAACTTTGCCATTTTAAAGTCATAATCGTTTACAATCCTTTATATTTCGCAATGCAATAGCGCAACTGAATGATCAAAAACAACAGACACGATTTAAACTTCGATATTTGATATATATTTCAAAATTTACATAAGCGCTTCGATCGATGAAATATTTTATTGAAATTACACAATCTCCCGCGCATATTTTAATTTTCCCGCGAATATTTTTGTTTTGATTACATCATACAAGCTGAAAACAATGACATCATACTAAGTTCCAGGCCTTTCGCGGTATTAAAGATGGCGTCGGACAAATGTGCATTCCTCGATTTAGCTGCTAGTTTGTATGTTCAGGAAATATTTTGTGTCCAAATGATGAATGCACTGCGAAGAGTTTTTTCTGGGAAACAAAAAGCATTTTAGTGTACTTTCATATATTTTTTACGTATTAATTAAATAATAAAACATTGATAATTTGCAATTTAATTTAATATTGTTATAAATTAAAATTGTACTTTCCTGCCAGTGTCCTGGCTAATGTAATCTCAACTCCATCTGAATATCATTAATTTGGTTTTCTAAAAACAGAATTTCTGTTTTATGCTCCCTGAATTATTCCATGCATGTGCTTTCTGCCATTTGTTTTCACAGAAAGATTAGTACCTATTAAAATTGTACACATACACTGTGATTTGACAGCAGTGTACGTATAGATCATTGATCATTTCTCATACTCAAATTGTAATGAATTCATGCTATGTTTAAAACATTTTAGGGCTACTCCTATATGGGGGGCACTGTGTGCTTTGTCTTTCACATTCGGATTTCAATGACCGACGGGGCCATGCTACCCTTTCCCCAGGGTCCCTGAAAGATATTTTTATCAGGCTCTAAAAAAGTTCAGCAAATAACATTCAAACATACAAGACATTGAAAGTCATTTGCTGGGCTATTACTGTATATCCATTTTTAAGTTTTCTCAGGTTTGTTATTGTATTAATCACCTCAAAATCTCATACTATATATTAAAGCAAAATAAAACACCCTAATTGCATTATGCTACTATGGCATGCAGACAGAATAATTTTACAAAATACAACACATTTGTTCACATTCAGTCATTTATTTCTGTTTTGTTGGACCTGGAAAACATGCTTTATCTGTTTGAGGTAGAATGTTCTTGTTGGATGTCAAATCAAGCAAATCCATCACAATGACTGTTTCACATAAATATTTGAGTATTCTTCATCAATACTCAGCAACATTTTCTAGCTCAGTTGACAACTCATATGCCTTCTCTCATCACACTGGGAACTGGACAGATTGTAAGCTAAAAAGAACACAAAACACACTGTTTGACCCATGGGCTGTTTACATGACAATAGGGTGATCCTAGCCACAAGGTTACCCTGGTAACCAGTAACCCTATAGTCTATTGTGTGTTAGGGTGAATGGGTGATGCTATATTATTATAAAATGATAATAAAAAATAATAGTAAAAATTACCTTGAACATCGAGTTGTCGAAAGGAAGTATTAAATTCATCGTCTGAACTAAATTCTGCATATAAAAGAAACTTGTTTTAGCGATACAAATTTACCAAAATCGTAGACTGTGCCCTACAGTGATCAAGCATTCAATTGTTATTGTATATAAAAACGACAACAAAGTATGCAAATTGCTTAAAGAAAATAGCCAAATAGCCCGAATGAAAAACAGCAATCTCGCAAGGATATAGCATATCAAAGGTCCAATTAGTTTTGTGACCACAAATAAGAAAAACCGTCAATTCTGTGCAACCTTTTCATATATTTACACAATTTTAACCACTAGAGTAGAGGCTTTGCAAAAATATTAAATATATTATATGTACATAAAAATACCTGTAGTTAGAGCTTCTGGAAAAGAATGGTCTGTTTCATCCATACAGATATCAATGATAACACACCAGGGAGAAAAACTGACGAAAAGGCACCTCCAAATCAAGCGATGGAAAGGATTCTTCACATTTCGGTCAAAATTCTTCACTTATTTGCATTTTTCTGCCAGCGCTTCCCCTCGTCGTCGCGTCCTCCCCAAGCACCCCAGCGCGCTCGCTAATCTCAGCCACTGAT